>JAEIFM010000406.1:50000-95610 GCA_018901885.1 Zaprionus kolodkinae | reverse complement strand
TCCACGATGAATTTAAATGGCTGGCAGTAGAAGTTTTGGTAGAGAAAACTCTATATAATAGAAAACTATCCAAAATCTACAAGAAACAGTTTTGTTAGGCGTAGGAAGGAATATCTCTTTAACGTTTGAGTCGCCTACGATAAGATCACACTGGTTTGTATGTGTGTCTTTAATAAGGGATACATTGCAAGAGTGGGTGCAATGGATGAGATTATGTTGATGTCCTCTATATTCATATATATGTATGTATGTGTGTTTACATTCTCTCTCACTCAAAGTGCTGAGACTAGCTCAACACTCTATGGCGTATGAGTGTGGCTTGAGTGAGAGAGCCAATTGGTGAGAGGCCATGCAGAAAGAGGGAAAATGTTAAGGCAAAAGCAAAGGAAAATGGAAATGGTAAAATGATAAAATTGCCTATACTAACATAAATGTTAAAAGTAAATACTTAACTTAACATAACATAAAGTGTTTCTAGACTGGCATTGACATTAACATTGAACTGTAAGTAGGTGAGTATGTGTGTGTGTGTGTATGTGCGCAGAAAGCACGCAGCATCGGCAAATTGAAAATTTGTAGAAAATTAACCAAATTGTGTGTAGATCCATATTAATTGTATATTTTTCTTTCCAGAATCATTCCAAGCGACTATTTAAGCAGATTGGCATGGAGATTGGGACGATCGCAGCAGTTTTTAAAGAATTCCAGTGAATGAATTTCGTCCATAGGCCGCGAGGGTGGAGTCTGTAGCTGAGGACTCGTATGGCCAGTAGGGGCATGGCAAGCGTGCCCAAAGTGGGCGCAATCACAAGTGGAGGTGACATAGGAGTCGGAAAATTATGCCAAATGTATATGTATAAATTTCGGAAAATTATGCCAAATGTATATGTATAAATTTCAAAACGATGGCAGAAATTGGATTAATACCATGCATTTTACAGATTTTGCTGCCGTGATTCCACGATGACATCCGATGCTTCTACTGTTCCTCTTCGTCAAGATGCTGGCGTTGCTTGTTGTTGTTGCAGTTGTTGTAGCTGTTGCTGCTACTGCTGCTGCTTGCTGCTGGACGCATAAAATTGTGCAAAAATGTATGGACAAGTGCATGTGCATCTTGTCCTTTGCGTGCCAGCGTCCATATTGTCCACCAGGAAGGTTGCATATGGATCCCTGGGCGGTTAAAGTGCCCCCAATTGGGCGTGAGCGGAAACGTAGGCGTGGCTGGAGGCGTCATAAGGCGTTGAAACAAGCAGCTGGCGAGCAAGAGGCGGAGAACAGGTAAGTTTATATTTCAAAATTGGCAGAAATGGATATACTTTCTGTATTTTCACAGGTCTTGCCGCATCTGACGTTCCAGGGTCTGTTTGGAGGCGTTTCTGGGTAAATGCATTCTTCAGTCGGTGTCAAATGGAGTGGTTGCCTGGCGCTGCTTGTCGGTGTTGGAGTTGCTGTTGCTGCTGCTATTGCTGCTTGCTGTTTGCTGCTGGACGCATAAAATTGTGCAAAAATGTATGGACAAATGCATGTGCATCGTGTCCTATGCGTGCCAGCGTCCATATTGTCCACCAGGAAGGTTGCATTTGGATCCTTGGGCTGTTGAAGTGCCCCAAATGGGCGTGAGCGGAAACGTAGGCGTGGCTGGAGGCGTCATAAGGTGTTGAAACAATCAGCTGGCGAGCAAGAGGCGGAAAAACAGGTAAGTTTATATTTCAAAATTGGCAGAAATGGATAAACTTTCTGCATTTCCACAGGTCTTGCCGCATCTGACATTCCAGGTCCTGTTTTGATAACGTTTCTTGTCGTTGTATGAATTTCAAAACGATGGCAGAAATTGGATTGATACCATGCATTTTAAAGATTTTGCTGCCGTGATTCCTCGATGACATCTGATGCTTCTTCTGTTCCTTTTTGTCAAGATGCTGACGTTGCTTGTTGTTGTTGCAGTTGTTGTTGCTGTTGCTGCTACTGCTGCTGCTTGCAAATACAGCTGCGTCGTGTCCTATGCGCGCCAGCGTCCATATTGTCCACCAGAAAGGTTGCATATGGATCCTTGGGCGGTTGAAGTGCCCCCAATTGGGCGTGAGCGGAAACGTAGGCGTGGCTGGAGGCGTCATAAGGCGTTGAAACAATCAGCTGGCGAGCAAGAGGCGGAGCACAGGTAGGTTTATATTTCAAAATTGGCAGAAATGGATATACTTTCTGCATTTTCACAGGTCTTGCCGCATCTGACGTTCCAGGGTCTGTTTTGGAGGCGTTTCTGGGTAAATGCATTCTCCAGTCGGTGTCAAATGGAGTGGTTGCCTGGCGCTGCTTGTCGTTGTTGCAGTTGCTGTTGCTGCTGCTATTGCTGCTTCCTGTTTGCTGCTTTTTTTTTTTTTTTTTTTTTTTTTTGCTTTTTTTTTTATTATTTATTGAATCTTCCCTTTGAGTTAAGAGACTAACAATAAGTGTTCAAATCTTAATCTAACTTAATTAACTTTCACTTAGTGATAGTTTTTTCATTAATGCCCTAATAAGTTTATTGCTGGGCTGGGAGGTCGTTGCGGTGCAGCCGGCTTTGACTGCATACTCGGATTAGTTTTCTTGCGAGGGGATTTGTATGGGTGGTCAGCTTTTCTTTATATTTAATTTTTTTCTCAGCTATTACTTCGATTACTAATTTGATTTTTAGGTCTCTGTGTATGTCTTCGTTCCGAAGGTACCACGGCGCTCCAGTGATAGTTCTCAGAATTCTTGACTGTGCTCGCTGAATAATGTCTATGTTACTTCTGGATGCGTTGCCCCACAGCTCGCAGCCATAAGTCCACGTAGGTTTTAAGACGGAGTTGTATAGAAGAGCTTTGAACTCCAGACTAAGTGGAGAGCGAGCATTTATGAGCCAGTGGAGGTTCCTTGCTTTAAGTTTAAGATGTATCGATTTGGCTTCTATATGTTTGCGCCAAGTGAGCCGCCTGTCCAGATGAACACCCAGATATGTTACCTCGTCGGCTTGTGGAATGCATATGTTATTCAAGACCAGTGGTGGGCATGTTTGTTTGTTTAAGGTAAAGGTAACCTGCTTGCATTTTTGAACATTTATTGAAATTCTCCAGTCGGCAAGCCATCGTTCTACAGATGTTAAGTGTCGGGATAGGAGTGCCGTGGCTTTTGTTGGGCATTTGGAGCGACTGAGTATCGCGGTATCATCAGCGAACGTGGAGGTTGTTAGATTGTAGTCTGTGGGGAAATCCGCCGTATACAGGGTGTATAAGATTGGACCCAGTACACTGCCTTGCGGCACTCCAGCTTCGATTGCGCAATCGCGAGAGGTGCTTGTATCGCATCTTATTGCAAACACTCTGTTATATAGGTATGACTTCAGTAGCTTATGTGTGTTTTGGGGCAACAGCTTGATTATTTTAAACAAAAGTCCATCGAGCCACACTCTGTCAAATGCCTGCGCGACGTCTAGAAAAATGGCTGTGCAGTATTCTCGATGTTCAAAAGCAGTACGAATTTCTGACGTGATTCGATTGACCTGTTCGATGGTTCCATGTTTTTCTCTGAAGCCAAATTGATGTGTTGGAAGTGTGTTGTTTATTCTAAGATGAGGGCTAATCCGTAGGAGTAGCATTTTTTCAAACAGCTTTGAGAGACATGTTAGTAAGCTTATCGGTCTATATGATGATGGCTGCGTTTTATCTTTTCCTGGCTTTGGAATCATTACTATGGTCGACTTTTTCCATTTTTGAGGGAAGTATCCAAGCTTGGCGATTGCGTTGAACAACAAGCAGATGTGAAGAATAGCACACTTTGGGAGTTCAATGAGCATTCTTGGAGTTATTAGGTCGTAGCCAGGCGATTTTCTTGGGTTCATTTGCTCTTTGATAACCTTTGCTAATTCACATGGTCGGAATTCAATGGGTTCTTGAGGATCTAGATTGGCTGCTATTAAAGGAGGGAGAGTAAATGTGTTGGTAGAGGGATTTGGTCGGAATACATTTTGTAAATGGTCAGCGAAAGCACTGGCTCTTTCCTCATCACTTCGAAACCAGGTGCCAGAGGGACTTCGTAGTGGCATAATTGGCGCTATTGGAGTCTTTAGGTTTCTGTGAGCTCTCCACAGAGGGTACTTAGTGCTGGTGGGAGAGAGTTGCTCGATATATGAACGTTGGCTGATTTTTTCCTCTTGTTTAAGAGCATTGGTAAGCCTGCGTGTGGCTATTTTAAGCATGTGCTTTGTAGTTGGTGATCTATTAGACTGCCAATCCCTTCGTAGGCGTCGTTTATCTAATACCAGCCGCTCGATTTCGCGATTAGTTTTGATGTTTGGTTTTGCATACGTCACTGGCGGGGTTGAAGCCTTTGCAGCTGAGACTAAAATATTTCCAAGAGTTTCCGTTGACTTGTCTATATCCTCCTTTGTAGATAATGCCGTCGTTAGTTCTATGTGTGAACAGACATACTTTTGATACCTTGGCCAGTTTGTTCTAAAATTTGTGAGTCTATACGGTGGGTCGACGAAGTGGGGGCGAGTTAGCATATTTAGAAAAACAGGTGAGTGATCTGATGATAAATCTGCTAGTGCTTCGGCGGTGACCATGTTGCGGGGGACATGTTTAGTAATTGCAAAATCGATCAGGTCTGGGATTTTTCTTGGGTCTGCTGGCCAGTATGTAGGCTTACCCGGGGATACATAGTCTAGCTTGTTTTCTGGCTTCGTAAGCGCATTGTACAATTGCTTACCCTTTGGCGTCACAAGTCGAGATCCCCAATGGGTGTGCTTGGCGTTATAGTCACCCGCTGCGATGAACCTGTCACCTAGTGTGTTAAAGAATTCCATGAATTGATCCTCAGAGATTGGAAAGCGCGGTGGGCAGTAGACTGCGGCTAGAGTCGTTGAACCATTGTTGAGTTGTAAGGCTATGGACGTAGATTGTAAGTAGTTTTTGTCAAAATTGTTTAAGTGGTGGTGTTTTATGCGATTTCTGATGAGTATTCCAGTGCCTCCATGAGCTTTACCATCTGGATGATTTGTACCATAGAACAAGTATCCTGGTATATGAAAATTGTTTTTATTTGTGAGGTGCGTTTCTGATAGTAGCATTACGTCGATGTTTTTTTCATAAATGAACTGTGTGAGCTCTTGTGTATGCCGTGAAACGCCATTTGCGTTCCACAGAGATATCCGTAGGGAAGCCATTATGGGGATTTTGAAGATACAAGAAGTTGAATCAGGATATTTTGGTTTTTCATGAGCTCTTGCAAAGTATTTTGCATGAACGTCATAAAGTCTTTCATGCTTTGCTGTAGGGATAGCATCATAGCTTCGATGCCACTTTGTTGTGTTTGTTGGATGTTTGTCGGTGTATGTTCGGAATGAGCAGTTCTTGTCGGTGGGGCGGGCACTTCTAGTCCGGATTTTAGGGCGCTAGCGAAAGAAATTGTTGGAGTAGTGCTTGGGACAGTTAGGGGTGGTTGAAAAATCGGTTGCGGAGAGTAGAAATTGACTTTGTTGTATGTATGTGCTGTGGCAATACGTTTGTTTAGGCGGCTCTTCAATTCTTTGTACACCACACAGCCTCTGTAGTTTGCAGTATGTTTTTCCCCGCAGTTACTGCATTTCTTCACAGACTTATCGTCCTTGTTTTTGGGGCAGTTAATGGTAGTATGAGGTTCGCTACAGACAACACATACGGACTTAAGGGTGCAGTATGCCTTGGTGTGGCCGTATTCTTGGCAATTAGTACATTGAACTGGATTGATACGTTTGTGCGGCTCCTCCACGGTGATCCTCCGATGTAGCAAGTACTGTAAATTGTAAATTGGGTGCACTTCGTTTTTCTTTAGTGCCTGGAGCTCTGGTTCGAGTTCTATTTTGAATAGTGGCTGCGGAACTTTGTCTTTGTTTAAAATATTAATAGCTGTTTTTGCAGAAAAGTTTTTGACCTTCAGAGCCTCAATTATCTCAGCTGGTGTCACTGTTGCTTCAATGCCCTTAAGTACTACCTGTAGCCCTTTGCAACTTTTTAATTGGTATGTGTAGTAGTTTTTACCAGCATCATTTAGGTATTTAGTCACTATACGGTGGTCTGCTTCTGTTTGGATTTGTAGTTTTATTTCATGAACATTTCCTTTTTTAAGTGGGATAATATGGAATTTGCTGTCACCAATCAAAGCAACGAGTTTATTTACAAGTGCATTTGTACTTTGTTCACGTATGAAAATTGGTGGAGGCCTGGTCTTTTTTGGTTCCCCTACCGTTTTTTCGTTGGGTTGTTCGGTCGCAGAATCAGCCAAGATAGCATATCGGTTTGAATTATTTACTGCAGAGTTTTCATTGCCGTTGTTGGTTCGATTGACTTTGGGTTGATTACCCGCCTTATTGTTTTGAGGGCTGAGTTTTCTCTTGATTTGGATGTAGCGATCCATGCCAGTCTGCACAGTCGAAATCGACTTCTGCTTTTGTTTTGATTCTTCTTTGCGTGCATTATTGTTGTTGCAAACGGTCAGTGCTGCTGAATTATTTACAGCTGGCACAGCGATAATTAGTTGGGCCGCTGACGAAGTTGTTGTTGTGGTAGCAGTGACAGTTGCCAGTGAGGTCACTGCACTCGTTATTGCAGTGTTGCAGTTACCCGGAATGGTCGTTTGGCGCTGCGAGAGGAGCGGGGTAGGAGAGGCGGTCTCTTCGCTCCACGACTTGTGAGCCGAAGCAGGCAGAGAGGGAGAGCAAGAACGCGGTCTGTCGTTCTCTGAGGGCAAAAGTTTCGAGTTAGTTGAA
Organism: Zaprionus kolodkinae; assembly: GCA_018901885.1. NCBI lineage: Eukaryota > Metazoa > Arthropoda > Insecta > Diptera > Drosophilidae > Zaprionus > Zaprionus kolodkinae. Next base: position 88,847 of record JAEIFM010000406.1, on the reverse strand, counting down.
GGTGAGGGTGCTCGATCACCGATTTGCGGTGAGACGAAAGAAAAGTATGCATTGTTGCGTTGTAAAGAGAGCCGGCGCTCGTCTTGTTCACATTGTCGCTGAGAACGTATGTCGTTTTGATTCATTGTTCTAAGTCCACATATAACAATTACCAGAACAATATGGAATAATTATTTATTTTAGTAAATAATTACTATAGTCAATAATTATCAGTTGTGCAAACTGCACTTTACACTTTGTGTTTAACTTTCACTATACTGTTGTAGTTTTTAGAACTTGCTATTCGTAGCTTGAAAGAAACACGTCTGCACTCGCCGACGTTCGATCGATACGTCCTGTTTGCTGCTGGACGCATAAAATTGTTCAAAAATTTATGGACAAATGCATGTGCATTGTGTCCTATGCGTGCCAGCGTCCATATTGTCCACCAGGAAGGTTGCATATGGATCCTTGGGCTGTTGAAGTGCCCCCAATTGGGCGTGAGCGGAAATGTAGGCGTGGCTGGAGGCGTCATAAGGCGTTGAAACAAGCAGCTGGCGAGCAAGAGGCGGAGCACAGGTAGGTTTATATTTCAAAATTGGCAGAAATGGATATACTTTCTGTATTTCCACAGGTCTTGCCGCATCTGACGTTCCAGGGTCTGTTTTGATAACGTTTCTTGTCGCTGTTGCTGCTTGCTGGTTGCTGCTGGACGCATGAAATTGTGTAATAATTATGTACAAATGTATGTGCATCGTGTCCTATGCGTGTTGAAAGCTGCAGATTGATCCTTGGGCAGGTGAGGTGCCACCAAATGGGCGTATGTGGAAGCGTAGGCGTGGCTAGTAGCATCGTACGGCGTTGGAATAATCAGCTGGCGAGCACAGATCTTGCCGCATCTGCCGTTCCGGTCCTAGTTTGGAGGCGTTTCTGGTCCAGTGCATCCTTAGATTGGTGTCAAATGGTGTGGTTGCCGTGTGAGTATGGTGAGAAATTGTTTGTGTAACGCCGGTGGAACGAGACGAAAGCTCGAGAATCGGCTTCGTCAGCTGTGGCGGTAGGGTAGAGCGTATGTTGAAGCACTGCTCGATCTGCTGTGGCTGGTGCATTTTTTGCTCGAGTATGCAACGAAGTATAAGCATATTATGAGGTTCGCTTATACTTGGACGGCATCGAGCCTTCCTCAAGAGGGTCTTTGTCGTTTAGGTGATTGCGTTTCTGACTCAAAGAGGATTCTATTTGTTTGTATTTAGCTCGTGTTGTTGCTGCAGCCTTTTATCCTCTGCCTGCTGAGAAAGCACTTGCTCTTGCCTGAATTTGGCTAGCAAGGTTGCCAAGTGCGTCTCAGCGGGATTTCGTCGAGTTTGCGTCAGAGAGATCGGTTGTTTTTGTGGTTACTGCTTTTGCTGCGACTGATGTTGCTTCTGGCTTCTCTGCCTCTGTCGCTGCTTTCCCTGGCTGCTCTGCTATTGCTGGGACGACTGTGACCTCTGACACTGCTGCTGTCGCAGCTGGCATTGATTCTGTTGCGGTTGTTGTCCTGGCAGAAATGGTTGCTGTTTTAGATGCTGCTGATGCTGGTTCGGCCGCTTCTGTTTCTGCTGTTGTGGTTGGTTTGGTTGTTGTTGCTGCTGTTGCAATTTTTGGTGAAGATGTTGCCGTTTATGATGATTCTTCGGTCGCATCTGTTGTCCAAAACGCTGTCCAATGGCTCTAAAACTGTTGACTCGCAGTTTTGAGCGCAACAGCTTGAATGTAGGGCAGCCTTTGTATGTGCTTGTGTGCGGCCCATTGAAATTTTCACATTTGCCTGGAATTCCTCGATCCTTTTTGCAGTCGACTGTTGGATGCCTTTCTCCGCATTTCATGCAACGAAATGGTCGACTGCAATAGTTTCGCGTGTGTCCGAATGCCTGGCATCGGGTGCATTGGACAACATATGGCCTTTCTACCTTGACCTAATGGTTTCCAATCTCTTTTGTTTTCAGGATCCTCTCGTGTCCTCGATCATGTTGTGGGCCTATTACAACCTCCCAGAGGTTAAGAGGTTTGCCGGAAAAGCGCTGCTTTACTACACGCACAGAGCGTGTAATATAACCCATTTGGCAGAGTTGGGCGCTGATCCAAGGCACTCTGGTGTCTTTGTGGAGATAGCGTATGAATACGCGGAATCCATTATCACAATCAGGCTGGTGAGTGTGAACTGCAACGCGATGCTCTCTAAGCGTATCCATAATTGCAGAGTGTGACGCTAGCGAGTCGCACTGTACACGAATTCCATCTTCTTTTGTAGATTTAATCGCAAACTTCCCTGCGGCCGGATTGGATCGGAGTTTCTGGAGAAGATTACCAATGTCCGTCACTTTGTTGACGAAGATAGAGGGCACTCGTTTGCAGTCCTGTTCCTGCATGCATTGCTGTTGACCCAGACGTCTATTGAATGTTGCTTGATGGCGGAGGGGGGGGTGAGGCAAAAACTGTCAATTCGCGTGTTTGCTGCGATGGCGTATTTTCTCCCAACAGTTTGACATTCATTGGAGAATGTCTTGTGCTGTCCGTTGAACGATAGGCGGTCATTATTGGGGGCATGACGATATACATTCCTGAATAGGGGGCAAATAGCTCAATGTCCAGTGATCTGGACTCAGGTGAATGCCGATCAAAGTCCATGGGCGTATGGTGAGGAGCATATAGGCAATTTGAATTCCTAAGACTCACAGTTTGAGCAGCCTGTTGCCTTGGATCTAATTGTGTTTTGTCTGGTTGCTCTTGATGATGTTGTTCGCTATGAGTCTCCGTCTGTGTTGGTAATGGCGATGCTGATGATGCTGTTGAAGGCTTCTCAACAGTTACACTTATTCGTGCATCAGTAGCTGTGTCTGTGTTGATTGTCGTCAATTTTTTGGCTTCAGGGAAGTGCTTTGAGGGTCTCTCCAGTCTTTGACGGCGGGAAGTATATTTTACTTTCTTGATTGGTTTTCTCGCCATGTTGAGAGGTTGAAAGAAATGAAGATATTCACCAGGTAGAAGTTTCCGCTTGATTTCTGTACGTTTACGTGTATATAGGCGAGTGTGAGTGTGTGTGTGCGGGCGGATGTGTGACAATATTTGGCGCGAAAAGATGATGTACAATTCTCTCACTCGTTGCGTATGTGTAGGCGTATATGTGTGTATATGATTGCGCGAGAGAGAGAAAGTGTAGTCAGAATTCCGTTCCGATTTGGCGCGAAATGTGAGAGAGAACGAGATCGCACGACCTTTGCACAGGAGAGAGATAGCACTGGCGATAGGAACAGTTTGCTTTTGTTGAGTTTATTTGGCGCGGAAACAGTTTGCACTCTGCTATGCATGAATGCGTGTATGTGTGTGTGTGAGAGTTAGAGTGAAAGTCTGTATGTATATGTGTGTGTGAGTGAGTGAGAACGCGCGATGGGAACAGTTTTCCTTTATCCCTGTATGTGTGTTTAGGCGCGAAATGATTTGAACTTTGAACTTTTTTGGCTGAGTATGTGTGTGTGTGTGCAATGACGCGAAGAAAAAAGTAAAAGTTTAAAAGTTTTGGCAAATTTTATACGCTTTTTAGGGGCGAGCGTATAGAATTATTGTTGAATTTTGATTTTTCTTCGTTGAACAGGATATATCACGGATTGTTCTTTTGTTAATTGTTTATAACGAAAAGGCACACATATAGAATAGTTGGTTATATTCACAAATTGTCACATAGATTACAGCACTTTTTTTCCACGATGAATTTAAATTTATTTGCAAAAAAAAAATAAATTCATAAAAACATTTTGGTTGTTGTTGAAGCTCGGCGCAATTACAAAAACATAGGGAGAACAATGCAATGTGATTTAAAATTTAGATTTTAAAATTAACTTAAAGTTGACTTGGGCGGTGATTATTCTAAGTGTCTGTTTGTTTGGCGGCGGTCTGTTTTTGGCGGAGCGGACACGTCCGTTCGCCTCGAGCTTTCAACTGTGAAGCCATCTGTCTCATTACCCTAATTTTGGCAACATTCTACAAGGCTGAAGAAAATGGGGGGCAGTAGAAATTTTGGTAGAGAAAACTATATAGAATATAAGTTAAAAACTCTCCAAATTCTACAATAGAAAGGTTTGTTAGGCGTAGGAAGGGATATCTCCTTAACGTTTGAGGCGCCTACGATAAGATCACACGGGTTTGTATGTGTGTCTTTAATAAGGGATACATTGCAAGAGTAACTCTTGCAAGGGTGGGTGCATTGGATGAGATTATGTTGATGGCCTCTATATTCATACATATGTATGTATGTGCGTTTACATTCTCTCTCACTCAAAATGTTGAGACTAGCTTTACACTCTATGGCGTATGAGTGTGGCTTGAGTGAGAGAGCCAATTGGTGGGAGGCCATGCAGAATGGGGGGAAAAATGTAAATGTTGAGGCAAATGCAAAGGGAAATGTTAAAATGATTGTAAAATTGCCTATCCTAACATCAATTTTAAAAGTAAATACTTAACATAACATGAAGTGTTTCTAGACTGGCATTGACATTGAACTGTAATATTAACACTAAACTGCAGCATTAACAGGGGCGGCTAACAGGGCATATGTACAGTGATCGCAGTTGGCAGCACTAATAACGAAAGACAAGAGACAGAGAGATAAATACTAAACTTGCAAAAATTGCGAATTGGCGTTTAAATTTAGGTAAAATTTGCAAGAGGACCGCGTCTGGTAAGTTAAACTTAATCTAATATTGCACTAAATTTAATATTAATCTAAACTAGGTCCATCGATGTCATCTTGTCGTCATATTGGCAGAGAGTTCAATGTAAATTGTTGTCCCAGGTCGCGTAAGTAGGTAAGTATGTGTGTGTGTGTGTATGTGTGCAGAAAGCACGCAGCATCAACAAATTAAAAATTTGTAGAAAATTAACCAAATTGTGTGTAGATCCATATTAATTGTATATTTTCCTTTTCAGAATCATTCCAAGCGACCATTGAAGCAGATTGGCATGGAGATTGGGACGATCGCAGCAGTTTTTAAAGAATTCAAGTGAATGAATAGCCGCAAGGGTGGAGTCTGTAGCTGAGGACTCGTATGGCCAGTAGGGGCATGGCAAGCGTGCCCAAAGTGGGCGTAATCATAAGAGGTGGTGACAAAGGAGTCGGCAAGCAGCAAACAAGGGATCAGGTAACGAAATTTATGCCAAATGCAGGTATGTATGAATTTCAAAACGATGGCAGAAATTGGATTAATACCATGCATTTTAAAGATTTTGCTGCCGTGATTCCTCGATGACATCTGATGCTTCTTCTGTTCCTCTTAGTCAAGAAGCTAACGTTGCTTGTTGTTGTTGCAGTTGTTGTTGCTGTTGCTGCCACTGTTGCTGCTTGCTGCTGGACGCATAAAATTGTGCAAAAATTTTGCACAAATACAGGTGCAATACAGGTCCACCAGGTAGGTTGCATATGGATCCTTGGGCGGTTAAAGTGCCCCCCAAATGGGCGTGATCGGAAACGTAGGCGTGGGTGGAGGCTTTATAAGGCGTTAAAACAATCAGCTGGCGAGCAAGAGGCGGAAAAACCGGTAAGTTTATATTTCAAAACTGGCAGAAATGGATAAACTTTCTGCATTTCCGCAGGTCTTGCCGCAACTGTCATTCCAGGTCCTGTTTTGATGGCTTTTCTGAACAGGTGCGCACTTCAGTCGGTGTCGATATAGATAGGTTGCGTAGTGCTGCTTGACGTTGGTGGAGTTGCTGTTGCTGCTTGCTGCTGGACGCATAAAATTGTGCAACAATTTATGGACAAATGCATGTGCATCGTGTCCTATGAGTGTTGAAAGCTGCAGAAGGATACTTGGGCTGGTAAGGTGCCCCCAAATGGGCGAATGCGGAAGCGTAGGCGTGTCTGAAGGCGTCTTAATGCATTGGAACGATCCGAAAACAAGCAAGAGACGGAGAACAGGTAAGTTTATATTTCAAAATTGGCAGAAATGGATAAACTTTCTGTATTTCCACAGATATTGCCGCATCTAGTTCTGTTCCAGGTTCTATTTTGGAGGCGTTTCTGGGTAAATGCATTCTTCAGTGAAGATTGCTGCTGCTGATATAGTCAAGCGTTGGCTATGCTTGCTACAGTTGGAAATGGACTGAGATTTGATTGTCCGAGTCGCTGTGGCTGGTATATGTTTTGCTTGAATTGTCATTGATGGGTGTTTTGCGTCAGTTTATGGAGTTCTGGTGGCATTTTTACGTGCGTATGGTGGCGGCAAGGTCATCATCATGTGGAACTGCAAATTTTGAGTAGTACAGTGAAGTACGTAAATTGCGTACTCCAGCTGTCGTTGCCGTTCTCCATACCTTCCTCAATGGCCATGTCGTCATTGCCTTGTTGTTGTTGCTGCTGCTGTTGATGTTGCCGTTGCACATCGTGCAGCGATAAGATAGGGCGATTTGTGACAAAATTATTGTCAATTGGTTCAGTGCAAACTTTTAGGATGTCTAGCAGTTTCTTCATTCGGGCTTGCAGCGACTCATGACAGAGTTGTAAATTCCTGATTTGCTGCTGTTGTAGTTTCAGTATATGCTGGAGACGTGATGGATTTGAATCCTGCTTCTGACGATGTCCTCGCTTTGGCTGGTGTTGTGGTCTTTGCTGATCATCCAGTTTTTTCTCCCGGAACTGCTTTTTTGGTGGCTCTCTCAGTTTTGGTTGTTGCTGTTGGTGTCCTTGTCGGTGTTCCCTGGTTCCAAATCGATTCATGCGGAGCTTGAGTCGATACTTTTTGAGAGTAGGGCATCCTTCGTAGATGCTGATATATGAACCTCCGCAATTTGTACATTTTCCCGGTAGGGTGTTTGGACTCTGGCATTCAGACGGCGGGTGGTTGCCAGCGCACTTCAGGATTTGTGGGTATGGCCAAACGCCTGGCAACGATAGCATTGCACTGGATCCCGTGCAATATGTGGTCTCTCTATTCTCACCCTATGTCAGTCGATTTCTTTGATCTTGAGGATTCTGTTGTGGCTGCCATCTTCATGTGGTTCAATATCGACATCAAAGAGATTTAGGGGCCTGCCAGTAGTACGCTGTTTAACACCTCGTACCGAGCGTGCTGTGAATCCCAATTGGCGAAGCAGGCTTATGAGCCATTGCGCTTCTGTGGTGCTTTGAAGATAGCGAATGAAAACTCTGTAGTCTAAATCGCTGTCAGGGTGCTGCGGATGTGTTTTGGGCTTAATGCCGTTGTCATTAAGCATTGTCAATATGGCTGTATGCGTTTCTGGCGTGTCACATTTCACAGTTAGCCCGTCTCCTTTTGTAGCTTTAGTGGTGAATTTTCCCACATCCGGATTAGCATGAAGGCTATTGTTGGTGAACGAAACAAAAGAGTGGACTGTAATTATCTTTTTTCTAGGTTGCACATTTTATTTCTTAATGTGTCCAGACAATATTGGCGAGCTCATTCTTGCGTTCCTTTTCTTAACATCTTCACAAAAATACTGGCTTTATCTAGTATTCACAGATTTCGGTAACAAACTTATCGATATCAATTATATTCTAAAGCAGAAGCAGAGTTGCATTGCTCTGTTAACAAAACATATGTTTCTAGGAAGTTTAAGATAAAAATTTAAATTCAAAAAGTAAACGTTCTTATTACTAACCATACCGGCCCCCCTGAACTCCGCGTTCAGTCAATTGGGAGCGGTGCAATCTTTGTAATAGACCGCTTATATATTCCATGTGCCGTCTTTATCGTGACAACTCTGATCGCCCCAGTAGCCATTTGGATGGAGGTAGATTGGGTTCCTTTAGAACCAAAAGCGTATCGACGCATAGATTGGGGGTTTTCAAGTGCCAGTTGTTGCGCACCTGCAGACTCGTCAAGTACTCCATATGCCAGCGCTTCCAGAATCCTTGTACCATAGCCTGAAGCTGAGTCCAACGCTGTAATTTGTTAATGTTTGTGTTCAAAAGCGACGGTTCTGGCAAAGCTGTGTATGGTTGTCCCACTAGAAAATGTGCTGGTGTCAGTGGATCAATGCTGTCATCACCAGATTGTGACAAAGGCCGTGAATTCAGAAGAGCTTCGATTTGTGTCAATACGGTACACAACTCTTCAAAGGTGAGAGCGGCTGCTCCTACTACTCGGCGCAAATAAAGTTTAATTGAACGCACGCCCGATTCCCACAACCCACCAAAATGTGGTGCGGACGGGGAAATGAAATGCCAAGTGAGTCCTTCCGTGGCAAAGAAGTTAGCTAGTTGCTCATCCTTAGCATGTGCTGTAGCTACTTCTCGCATAGTATTCAGCTCCCGTTTGGCTCCATGAAACGTAGTTCCGTTGTCGGAGTAAAGATCCGTCGGAGTCTTTCTTCGTGCACAAAAGCGTTTGAACGCGGCTATAAATGCATTTATGGAAAGTAGCCTCCACACCGGAATGAAGATGAGTTCTGTGAATATAACGAATTAATAGCGATGCAATTGCCGAAGACTTAGCTACAAGAATGGGATGTTTTGCATTGAAGTTCAGTTCGGACTTTACAAAGCGCCCTCCGTCACAAAATGGTGCGAGCTTTATTAAATTCGATTTTGTTTGTAGAAGGTTGCTGCTCGAAAGGACTTCATAATCTCGAGTAAATTCAGTACGTTGCATATGCAGCAAAAGTCTGTTACGAGCATAATGTAATTCAGTTGCCGTCAAGAATCTGCCTCGTGTCCAATCCTGACATGGATACTTCAAATTGTCGCCGTTGTCTTATTTACATAGTTTTCCTTTGCGGCAATGCTGGTGTAAGAAACGAAAGACATAGCAAGTAACCCGCAGGCTCCATGATGACAGCTTGTTGCTCAACAGATTGAGCACGTCTATGTTCAATTCAGGATTTTGTGCTATAACAAGGGTTTGTTGTGGTTTTTCTTCCACTGCAGCGAGGAGAAGCACATCGAATTCAGATCCTCTTCTTTCAGATGGCCATTCTGGACGAGGTTGTGAGAGCCATGATGGACCTGTCCACCATAAACTGTGTTCAAGTAGCTGGGAAGGCAGTAATCCTCGCGATGCACAATCAGCTGGATTGTCTTCTGATCTTACATGATGCCAACAGCTTCTGGGATAATCCTGTAAGATTTCTGCTGTCCTGTTGCACACGTATGTATTCCATTTACGCGGTGGTGCTGATAACCAATGCAGTACAATTTCCGAATCGCTCCAGCAGTCGATGCTAGCGACTGGAATGGTCAGAGAGTCCTTGTTGAGCGTTAATAACTTCGATAATAGATGAGCAGCATTTAGTTCGAGTCGAGGTATTGAAATAGGTTTGATCGGGGCAACCCGAGTTTTGGCAGCAATCAAAGTAACCACGATTTCAGTTTCCATCGCGACACGACTGTAAACAACAGCTCCAAATGCTTGCGATGAAGCATCTGCGTATCCATGTAATTCGATAGCGTGTGCTGGCCTAGCAATGTGTCGAGGAATCCGACACTTCGATAATAAATCAAGTTCATTTGCCAAAATAAGCCAACGTCGTAATATAGTTCCGGTGAGCACATCCTCCCAGTCGAGGGAAGTCAGCCAACATTCTTGGAAGAGTATTTTCAGCATTACAGTTGTTGGTGCCACAAATCCCAACGGATCGTAGATCTTTGACAGTTCAGACAAAAGGGTGCGCTTAGTTGGCTCGCGATCAGTGTCAAAAGTATTATGCTCTATGCCGACCTCATCGGATCTTGGACTCCACAGCAATCCCAATATTTTGACCAAGTGAGATACAGGCTGGTCTTCATCCGCAATCGGCTTGTATTCACAGTCTTGCAGAGGTAACATTCTCATAAGCTATTCACAATTAGAGCTCCACTTCCGAAGATTGAATTTCGCTTTGGCTAGCAAGCAAACAAGTTCGTCCTTTAGTTTGAGTAGACCCTCTACAGAATCGGCTCCCGAAGATATGTCGTCCATATACGTATCGTGTAATAGAGCGTGCGCAGCCAAGGGATGCTCCTGTCGATAATCTTCAGCGAGTTGCTTTAGTACTCTTACCGCTAAAAAGGGTGAAGGTACTAATCCATATGTGACCGTCAACAAACGATAGTGTCGAAGAGAAGATCTTTCGTCTTCACGCCACACTATGCGTTGCAAATCCGTATGTGACTTTGATACTTGAATGCCTCGAAACATCTTCTCTATATCAACACACCCTACGTAGTAATGTTGCCGAAATCTCAGGCAAACTCCAAACAGGTCTCGTTGAATTGGTGGACCGATAACCGAGCCGTCGAAGACCACTCGGCACTTGGTAGTCGTGCTTTCTGGTTTCATGACAGCATGGTGAGCCAGGTAAACGCACTTGTCAAGACTCTTGCTTTCCTGGTCCAAATGAATCTCTTCCATGTGTCCCCGTTCAAAATAATTCTTCATGAAATCAATATACTGGTTGCGCAGATCTGGATAACGTCTAAACTTGCCTTCTTGTGATGCAAATCGTTTAATTTCCTGTGTCAACATTGAATTATGAAGAGGTGGCGCATCAGCCTTGAAGGGGTACTCCACTATGTACACACCCTCGCTATTGCGTTTATGAGAGGCCACAAAATGCTGTTCGGTTGGGTCACATGCATCGATCGTCGATTTGCTAGGATTAATGTTGTCCATTTCCATAAATGATCGAACCAATGAATCCAAGTCCAATTGAGCATGCAGTGCTTGATGAGTCATCGTCGTGTCCTGGGCGTTGTTACAAGAGCCGACAACGACCCAACCAAAAAGGGTGTTAAGTGCTTGAAGGCCATTGTTTCCTATGGGGATTCGCTCGCCTGTGTAAATGCTCCATAGTTGATCAGAGCCAATAATAACGTCAATCTGACCAGGTGTATGAAACGTCGGGTCTGCCAATGCCAATCCTGCAAGGGCATCCCAAGTACTTGTGTTGACCTCATGAGAAGGAACAGATGATGTTAATGAATTCATAATGAAGGTGGTGATATGAACATCATCATTAGTTATACGAGATCGTAGATGCAACTTGGTGCATCCTCGAGTGGTACCTGCGTGATTGGCTGAGAGCCCAACCACCGAGATTCGGGCCTGTGATCGACTTGCTCCGACGCGTTGCACAAACGCTTCGCTGGCTAACGTTATAGTAGATCCAGAATCCAAAAGTAGGCGACAAGTTGTAAGTTTGCCCCACTTGTTGATCACATGTGCAAGTATTGTTGGCATTAATGTCTGCGCTCGCTGCAGAAGCATCGTACCTGCTGAGAAATGTGACATATCGGCTGTGGTCTGTTGTGTATCCGTTGGAGTGCTTATAGTAGTTGGTCGAAAATCCAGTTCCACTTGTGGCGTATAGTGAACAAGCGTATGATGCATCCCTTGACAGTGGCGACACCGATATTTTGAAGTACATTGTTTTGCTGTATGATTCTGAGCTAAGCAATTGAAACAAAGCTTGTTGTCCTTTATAAATGACCTGCGTGTCAGCAGTTCCATGGCCTTAAATTGAGCACAAGATGAGATTGTGTGAGATTGCTTGCATACTACACAAAGCTTTCCACTGGTGTTCTGGTCTCCGTTAGCTAGATGCACAGTTGCTGTACGCTTTCCCGATGTATGGCGAACAGGTTGGCATGATTCCAATGCGTCGCAACGGATAAACATGAATTTCAAAAAAGTATCGATGTTTTCGGTAGACTCTTCGCGCTCTGCCCACGATTGTCTTGTATCAATGTCCAATTTGTTTAGCAAAATATTGATGACCCATAGATCACGCCCATTGCAATTGAGAGCTTTCAGTCCTCGGATTGCTTCATCTGCTCCGTCGGCAAGTTTCCGAAGAGAAGCAGCACCAGATCCAGAGACACTCGGCATAGATAAGAAACTATTAAAAAATGATCGGGCAATTAATTGTTTCTTGTCATATCTTGTAACCAATCGTTCCCATGCTCCTGTATAGTTCGCCTCTGTCACTGCAATGTGTTTTACCAAGTTAAGTGCGTCTCCGGCCAAATATGACTTCAAATAGTGAAACTTCTGGCAGCTCGTGAAATTGCTACGATTCCCGATTGATCCCCGAAATAAATCACAAAACTGCGGCCAGTCCTCATAATTGCCGCTAAAAGTAGGAATTTTGATTTTCTCACATCGAAAATCACTGTTGTTTGAACTGCGCATGTGTTCTAAAAACTCTGCTTGCGATGTAGCGAGTCGTTCCAGCTGATCTGCAGTTGCGTTTGATGTCGAGGAGTGAATCTGAGTTGCTGCAGCATCAGCCAAAGCGCCAGATAATTTAGAATGTGTCTCGTAGAATTTCCTTTCATACTCATGCAAGTCGTCTGGTTCAGACCAATTGTCTTCATGTGAATAATTGTAATATTCCGCAGTTAATGCGATATTCCAAAGTCGCCAAAGAAGTTGTGGTCAAATCCACCGTCGAAGTATAAGCGCGAGTTATTTGCGATTTGCAAAAACCACGCTGTTGAATGATTGCCTGCATTGTGAGGTTAGAAACGAATTTTCACTCAAGTGTGAAAAGTCCAAATTCAATAAGAAAGAAATAGTGCCAAATTCCAAGCAAGGCTCGAAGGACCAAAATGTTGGTGAACGAAACAAAAGAGTGGACTGTAATTATCTTTTTTCTAGGTTGCACATTTTATTTCTTAATGTGTCCAGACAATATTGGCGAGCTCATTCTTGCGTTGCTTTTCTTAACATCACAAAAATACTGGCTTTATCTAGTATTCACAGATTTCGGTAACAAACTTATCGATATCAATTATATTCTAAAGCAGAAGCAGAGTTGCATTGCTCTGTTAACAAAACATATGTTTCTAGGAAGTTTAACATAAAAATTTAAATTCAAAAAGTAAACGTTCTTATTTCTAACCAGCTATCAATGAATCCGTTAAAATCCTTGACAACGGGAATATAGAGCGTACGAGCTTGGTTGGGCTTGTGCTGTATTTCCCGCTGCTTTTGTTGTGTCTTGATCTGTTGATGTTGTTGTTTTTGCTGGTCCATTTGCTGTTGTTTTTGTTGTTCCTTGATTTGTTTCAAAATTGTAGTAGGCAATAAAATCTTTATTAAGTGTTTTTGTTTTAATAGATTATAGATTGGATTAGGTTTCTTTATTTTACAGCTTTTACTTTTTCTTAGCTTCACTCTTATTGTCTCTTCTTCTTCCCTGACGCTTCGAGATCAAACTTAAACTTATCGACTTCATTCATCGTACATTGCATTGGATATATCGATATTATACATGGTTGCTTTTCTTTACAATAATTCGATATATGTTGTTACAATATGTGTTTATCTTACATGCTATGTTATCTAAATCTATTACAATTCGACCATCCTGATTAAAAGATAGCCCTCTATCTCCCTTATATTCTTGTAATTACATTAAATATTCTATTTTTATCCAAGGTTTCATATTGTGCGCACCCCACACTCCATGATACGGGTTTCGAGCTAATTGAAAACCACTGACGTCCTTCAATATATATCTATCATTCTTTAACACTTTAAATATTTCATACGGACCTTTCATTTTAGCTATTAGTTTTCTTGCTACCCCTGCTGTGCTATCGAAATTTTTTACCATCACATAATCACCCACACTATATTTGATCGCTACCTTTTTCTTTTCATTAAATGTCTTTTCATTATTTGCCTGTGCTAATACTTGATTTTTTTTCGCCTATTTCTCTAATATGCTCTAAATTCCGTTCATTATTTTCTAACTGATTCATCGTTTCTAACATTGCTTCTAACTCATCACTAACCTTCCCTTTCTGAGCTAATCCAAACAGCATTTCACTTGGTAATTTCTTCGTACTACAATGCTGCGTGTTGTTCAACGTATACTCTACTTCCTCAATCACAGAGTCCCAATATTGTCCATTCTCAGGTTCCCTTAGTTTAGAAATCATAGGTCCTAAACTTCTATTAATTCTCTCTACCTGTCCATTTGCCTGTGGCGAACCCGTAGCAATTTTAATGTGTTTTACATTCAAATCGTTTAAAAAATCTTCGAAATCCACCGATGTAAAACAACTACCACGGTCGGATATAATACAAGTTGGTTTACTATATGCCCTAAAATATTCTTTTAAAGCGCTTATAACCTCCTTAGTGTTTGTAGTCTTAGTTGTATATAATCTTACAAACTTTGTAAAACCATCTACCACTACCAAAATATGTTTTTTCAATCTGCTATTATCAACTGGACCATAATGATCTATATGAATTATCTCAAATGGTTTATTTCCTTTAGGTATACTGTGCAACAATCCTTCCCCTTTACCATATTTTGTTGAAAAAGCAATACACTTTAAACAATTTTCAATGTGCTCTATAACTTTATTCCTCATATTCGAAAACCAATAACTTTTAACTATCGCACTTAACATCTTGTCTCTACCAATATGTCCTAACTGATCATGATACTTATATAACACATGATCCTCCATCTTTTGTGGCACACAAAACAATAATCTACCATCATTGGTTTTTCTAAACACAATGCCATTTCTCATTTCGTAAAGCTTATGCTCATTTTCCTCCAACAATTTCTTAATATTCTGTAATTTTTCATCTTTGGCCTGAGCAATTATTAAATTGGTTTCAAAACTATTTGCCTCAGTGATCATTATCGCATTATTACATCTGCTAAGTGCATCTACATGTTGCATTTGTTTACCCGCTCTATGCTTCAGTTCATAATCAAATTCTTGCAATTCCAAAGCCCACCTGGCAATTCTCTGATTAAGCTCAATCTTATTTAACGTTAACGTTAAAGAATTACAATCTGTCACTATCTTAAAGTGTCTTCCTTGCAAATATATCCTAAATCTCCGTAAAGCATATATAATTGCTAAGGTTTCCAATTCAAAACTATGGTATTTGGCTTCTGTTTCTGTTGTCCTTTTCGAAAAATAAAATAACGGATGCCATTTTCCATCATGCTCTTTTTGCATCAATACCGCCCCAAATCCTAATGCACTGGCATCACAATGAAGTTCAGTTTCCTTTTTATGATCAAACATGGCCAAAACCGGTGCCTCAACTAATTTGTCCTTTAACTGTTGAAAACAATCTAACTCTCTTTCCTCAAATTTAAACTTTTTATCCTTTCTTAATAAATCATATAACGGTTTCGCTATCGTTGAAAAGTTTTTTTTTAAATCTTCTAAAATAAGAACATAACCCCAGGAAACTGTGAACTGCCTGAGTTTTCACTGGTATGGGAAAATTCCTAACTGCTTCTAATCCCTTTCCTTCTGCTCTAATGCCATCTTTAGATATTTCAAATCCCAAATACTTAACTTTATCCTGTAAAAATTCAGATTTGTCTAGCCTTAATTCTAATCGATTTTCCACTAAACGTTTAAAGACTTCTTTCAAAATTAGTAAATGTTCCTTCATACCCGCACTCGCAATCATAATGTCATCCATATATATTATAACCTTATTTTCTTTTATCATGTCCATAAATATATTATTAATAAATCTTTGAAAAACCTGTGGAGCTGTCTTCAATCCCATCGGCATTCTTAAAAATTCGTATTGGCCTAAAGGGGTGACAAACGAAGTGTATTTTATCGATTCCTTATCCATCAACACATGAAAATACCCATTTTTTAAATCCAACTTCGTAAATATCGTTTTATTCACTAACCTATCAAGCAAATCATCTATTAACGGTAAAGGATAGTTGTCTTTTGTCATCACCTTATTAAGTCTCCTAAAATCAATACACATTCTTAACTCCCCTGATTTCTTTTTACTAACACTATTGGCGATGCATACTCTAAACTACTCTCTCGTATTATACCATCCCGCATATACTCATCTAACATCACCTGTAATTTTTCTCTTTCTACATATGATAGTCTTCTTGGTGAACAACTAAAAGGTTTTGCATTATCTACCGTAATATTCATTTCGTATTTAACCTTTTGCATCATAGGCTTTTCCGCATTAATATACATCGTTCTTAAAATTTTTCTAATTCACATCGCACTTGCCATTCTACCTGTTCCCCAATATTGTACGAATGTTCCTTTACTTCATTGTCTAAAATGCAAATCTGTAATAAAGCTTCTTCAAAATTATCATTCACCTGTGCATGTCCTTTTGTATTATCTTCTAATTCACATAATCTCTCACTAACTAATCCATTGTCTAATGACTTACTCTTACTTTTCATTTCTAACAATTCCTCATCTAAAAATTTCTCTTCTAATTGTCTGCTATCTAACAATTTAACTAATTTTATTTCCTGCATTGGCACTTCATTTACTAAATCTTCATCTTCCAATACACTTATTTCTTCCATTGTGTTTTCGTCTTGATTTTCAATACGCTCTACCGTAATCATTTTTAATGCCGATAAATCAATTTTCAGATCAAATTTGTTCATAAAGTCTCTACCCAGAACTACTCCACACCTCATAGATTCGTCGGAAACAATTATCAAATCAAAGTATATTTTAACTTCTTGCTTCTTTACATAACATTGTGTTTTTCCAATAGCAATTAACTGGCTTTCATTTAGCCCAAAATATATGTTATAACTTTCTTGCAGACCCACTCCATCAGGGATTAAACTTATCTTAATAAATGATACCGGACTTCCCGAATCTATGAGTGCTTCTGTAATAATTGACTTATTAATACCTTTGCTAAAATAAATTTCAACTGGTCTTACATAATTATTTTCAGACTCCGATTTCCTCTTAGGGCATTGAGCTACCAGGTGCTCTGCAGATCCACATCCATAGCATGTTCCTCTCTCTCGAATTGGTAGCTTGCAATCTTTTTTCTAGTGCCCTTTTATATTGCAATTATAGCAACGCAACTCCTTTACTGCACCACTCCGCACTGTCTCCAACTTAGCATCACTCCGTTGTTGTATCGGTAGTACCATCCCAGCAAACACCCGCAAAACTTTCTCAGCACTCTCAAAACCCTGCAATTTTGCTTGCATGCGAAGATTGTCCACTGGAATCCCTTCAATAATTCCATCCACCAACTCCTCTTCATCCATGTTAACATCTCGCGCCAAATCAACCTTACTATCATAGTAAGTTACGAAACTCTCTCCAAACTTCCAGTTACGCCGTTCAAATTTGCGTCGTAATTCTCCTTTAGTTACTTTCCCGTCGAATGCCAGTTTTAATTGCTGCAACAACTCCTCGAAAGGTTGAATAATGCGTGCTGGGTCAGCATGAAGCCATTGAAGTGCAACACCTTTGAGTTTTGCCATGCACAACAAGCGACATAGCATTTTGGTCAAATTATATGCGATAGCTACATTCCGCAACTGCGTTGTCCAATTACGCACCGACGTTTGACCAGCAAATTCTAACAATACTTCTTTCGCCAGTAGAAACATGCTCGAAGACCCTGCAGCGTTGTCGTCAGATTTCGCGCTAATTTGAATTTCATCACTATTCGAAATACCAGCGTCATCTTGTCCGGCGTCTAAATTATTTCCAAGCGCTGCTTCTTCTTGCTCGCAACACGCTTTAATGCTACTGCGCACTTGTAATTGTGACATCATGTTTGTTGCTGCTCCTATCTCCGCTTGCAAATTCCTGAGAATTTCTCGATTCTTGGAAATCTCTTCCATTTGCACCACCAGCATTGCATTATGCATCTCAGTTTCGTCCTCTATTTCAGCTTGATCCATCACCGGAACATTGCCACGCTCCTCTGTCGGTACTGCATTTAACCGCGCCAATAGTTCTACTTTGCAGCCACATGTTGGCAAGCCCAAAACTGCCAACCATCTTTTTAATTGTGTCACCGATACTGCCGAAATATCAATATCCATGACGTGAATATTCGGACCACTTCTGATATTGTAGTAGGCAATAAAATCTTTATTAAGTGTTTTTGTTTTAATAGATTATAGATTGGATTAGGTTTCTTTATTTTACAGCTTTTACTTTTTCTTAGCTTCACTCTTATTGTCTCTTCTTCTTCCCTGACGCTTCGAGATCAAACTTAAACTTATCGACTTCATTCATCGTACATTGCATTGGATATATCGATATTATACATGGTTGCTTTTCTTTACAATAATTCGATATATGTTGTTACAATATGTGTTTATCTTACATGCTATGTTATCTAAATCTATTACAAAATTGCCAGATTTTGTTGCTCCTTCCTCTTGAGAAGTTCCCTCTGTTTTTGTTGCTGCTGTTTTTTCCATTCGTCATTGTCAAGAAGTTTCTTTGGCGGGCATAGGAGGCACTGGGGGATCGCAGTGAGTTCGGCGAGTAGCTCTTGCTCCTGGCGCTTCTTTTCCTCGTTGGAGGCCAGCATAATGGCACTGGCGGCAACACCTCGCGTGCGAAGTGCTTTCTGAGGTGGAGAAGTCGCATCGCGGCTGTTTTCGTTGGACGGTAGATCCATATCGGTGTTTCTGCGTTTCCCGCTGGGTGGGTGGCGTAGTGCAGTGGGGCTTTGGTATGCGTTTCTTAGGAGTCGTATGTACGTCAATCTCGTCTGTAATGGGGGCTTGATTGGCTAGAGACGCAGAGGGAGAATGTCTCGCTAGCGTGCTTCTTGCCATATTCGATGATTTTGGTGGTGAAAGAGACCTTTTGGACTTGAAAATTTCAAACCCAAAGTTTTCCTTGGCATAATCCCGGAAATCAGGCGAATTCCGATAATAATCTGTAATAGGTCCGCGAGGAGAGGAGGCGTGGAGGCGTGTTAGCGGTATTAGCAAGTACTTGTCTTGTTGCTGTTATTGTTGTTGTTGTTGCTGCTGTTGTAGTAGGTCGTTGGCTTGGTTTTTGCTGCTGCTGTTGCTGTTGATGATGCTGCAGTTCTTGTAGCCGCTGCTGTTGGCGAAGCGTCATGTTGTTCATATTAGTCATTGGCCCACTAGTTCGTGTGCCATTGAGTGTGTCAATTGAATTGGCTCGGATTATGATCTGGGAGACGATCGTCGGCTTCTCACGGGCATCCGTCATAGAACCTGCTACCGATATATGACTGGCTGTGTCAGGTTCTAATTCGTTGATTGCGTCCCACGACTTGGCCATAATTGATAAGAGGCTATCCACAAAATGGATCAACATATCACTGTGCACTGATGTATGTATGTGACAATATTTGGCGCGAAAAGACGATGTACAATTCTCTGACTCGTTGCGTATGTGTAGGCGTATACGTGTGTTTTTGAGTGCGCGAGAGAGAGAAAGTGTAGTCAGGATTCCTTTCCGATTTGGCGCGAAATGTGAGAGAGAACGAGATCGCACAACCTTTGCACAGGAGAGAGATAGCTCTGGCGATGGGAACAGTTTGTTTTTGTCGAATTTATTTGACGCGGAAAAAGTTTGCACTCTGCTATGCATGAATGCGTGTATATGTGTGTGTGAGAGTGAGAGTGAAAGTCTGTATGTATATGTGTGTGTGAGTGAGTGAGAACGCGCGATGGGAACAGTTTTCCTTTATCCCTATATGTGTGTTTAGGCGCGAAATGATTTGCACTTTGAACTTTCTTGGCTGAGTATGTGTGTGTGTGCAATGACGCGAAGAAAAAAGTAAAAGTTTAAAAGTTTTGGCAAATTTTATATGCTTTTTAGGGGGCGAGCGTATAGAATTATTGTTTTTTTTTCCAGTTTGGAGCTTTTATTTGTTGAATCTTTTCAGTACCGAAAACTAACAACATGTTAACAAATCTTACGTGTAAATACTAATTACCAGTACATTTCTTGAACTGTATTATAAAAGCGGCCCTAAAAAAAAAATTACTGCTGGGTTGGCAAGTCGTTTCGACGTAGGCGTGATCGGCTGCTTAGCCTTGTTAGACTCCACGCGAGCTGGTAAGAATGCGTTGATAACTTGTTAAGGCACTTTTCCTTTTTTTCCGCAATTACGTCTTTTACAGGTGGCACGTTTAGATCTTTGTGAATGTTGGCGTTTCGATCATACCACGGTGCCCCGGTGATAGTTCTCAATATCTTCGTCTGGGCTCTCTGGACGATATCGATGTTGCTGTTGCTGGCATTTCCCCATAGCTGGCAGCCGTAAGTCCAGATTGGTTTTAGCGCTGAGTTGTAGAGCAGCATCTGGAGCGGCTGAGAATAGCTGTGTCATCCGAAAATATTGAAACTGTCAGGTTGCTACTTGTAGGGATGTCTGCTGTGAATAGGACGTATAGTGTTGGGCCTAGTACGCTGCCTTGTGGGACACCGCCTTCAATACTGTGTTCGTCGGATATCGCAGTGTTGCACCTCACTACAAACTTCCTGTTGTAGAGGTACGACTCTAGCAGTTTGTGAGTGTTGTTTGGAAGCGTTGTTTTGATTTTGTACATCAGACCGTCCAGCCAAACTCTGTCGAATGTCTGCGAAACATCTAGAAATATCGCAGAGCAGTATTCCCGTTTTTCAAATGCGTTTCGTATTTCTGATGTTATGCGGTTAACTTGCTCAATAGTTCCGTGTTTTTCACGAAAGCCAAATTGGTGTGCTGGTATTGTGTTGTGTGTGTTCAGGAATGGAGTAATAGTCAGAGACAGTAGGCATTTTTCGAAAAGTTTCGATAAGCAGGATAGAAGGCTTATGGGTCTGTACGACGATGGAACAGTGTGATCTTTTCCCGGCTTTGGTATCATTATTATTATAGACTTTTTTCCACCTTCCTGGAAAGTAGCCAAGTTTGTTGATGGCATTGAAGAGCTGGGTAATGCTGCATATGGCACAGAAAGGCAGCTCAATAATCATCTTAGGGGTAATTAGGTCGCACCCTGTAGATTTTTTAGTGTTCAGATGTTCTTTGATGATTTTTGAGATTTCGATAGAGCGAAACACAACTGGAGCATGATGAAGCTGGGAGTCGTCTGTTGCGGGCGGAATTTCGAACGTGTTGTTGCAGGATTCGGTTGGAAGACTTTTTGTAGAATGTGCTGGCTCTATTTTTGTCGCTACGGGCCCAACCACCTGTGTGGTTTCTAATAGGGACCACTGGTACTGTGGGTGAGCCAAGAATTGGGCTTTCCACAGTGAATTTTTTGTACTGGATGTTGATAATTTTTCAATATAAGTACGTTGGGCAAGCTCTTCTTCTTGCTTTAAAGCTTTTGTAAGTTTGCGTGTGGCGTCTTTTAACTTTTGTTTTGCCGACGGTGATCTTGAGGACTGCCATTCTCGCCGTAGGAGCCGTTTTTCGAGAACAAGTTGTTCGATTTGCAGGTTGGTCTTTTTGTGATTTGTAATTTTGCTTACTGTTTGTGGCGTTGAGCAGCGAGCTGCAGCAACGAAGATTGACTCCAGTGAGTTAACAAAACTATCAATGTCAGCTTCAAGAGGTGGGTTATGCTCAATGTGTGAGCTTATGTATTTTTGTATATGAGTCAGTTGGTTTTTCCTGAAGTCAACTTATAAGAGTGGTTTGCTGGTTCTGGGTGTCGGAGCAGATTTATTAGGAGCGGCGAGTGGTCAGATGATAGGTCTGAGAGGCACTCGGCGCTTATCAGATTACGGGGAATGTTTTTGGTGACTGCGAAATCAATTAGATCATGTAGTTTTTTGGGGTCAGTAGGCCAGTATGTAGGTGTGCCAGGAGAAACGTGGTCGAGCTTGTTGTTTGCTTTTATAATGGCGTTGTAGAGCTGTTTTCCTTTTGGATTCACAAGTCGAGACCCCCAGTGTGTGTGCTTGGCATTATAGTCCCCAGCTTCTATAAAATGTTCTCCAAGTGAATTGAAGAATTCCATAAATTGGTCTTCAGATATAGTGAAACGAGGTGGGCAGTAAACAGCGGCTAGGGTAAGCTGGTTACCATTATCCAAATGAATTTTTAATGATGTTGCTTGTAGATAGTTTTTGGCAGTCTCAATATGACAGTGGTGCTTGAGACGGATTCTTATCAAATCCCGGTCCCGCCGTGGGCCTTACCATCAGGGTGATTGGTTCCGTAGAAAATATATCCTCTTATGTTGAAGTTATATTTGTTTGTGAGGTGTGTTTCCGAAAGTAGCATTACGTCGATGTGCTTTTTCGAGTAGGAATTGAGCTAGCTCAAGTTTGTGCTGTGAAACGCCGTTGGCGTTCCACGTTGAGATTCTTAGCGAGGCCATGAAGATGATTATTTTGATTGTTGCTTTACATGGTTGCTTTTCTTTACAATAATTCGATATATGTTGTTACAATATGTGTTTATCTTACATGCTATGTTATCTAAATCTATTACAAAATTGCCAGATTTTGTTGCTCCTTCCTCTTGAGAAGTTCCCTCTGTTTTTGTTGCTGCTGTTTTTTCCATTCGTCATTGTCAAGAAGTTTCTTTGGCGGGCATAGGAGGCACTGGGGGATCGCAGTGAGTTCGGCGAGTAGCTCTTGCTCCTGGCGCTTCTTTTCCTCGTTGGAGGCCAGCATAATGGCACTGGCGGCAACACCTCGCGTGCGAAGTGCTTTCTGAGGTGAAGAAGTCGCATCGCGGCTGTTTTCGTTGGACGGTAGATCCATATCGGTGTTTCTGCGTTTCCCGCTGGGTGGGTGGCGTAGTGCAGTGGGGCTTTGGTATGCGTTTCTTAGGAGTCGTATGTACGTCAATCTCGTCTGTAATGGGGGCTTGATTGGCTAGAGACGCAGAGGGAGAATGTCTCGCTAGCGTGCTTCTTGCCATATTCGATGATTTTGGTGGTGAAAGAGACCTTTTGGACTTGAAAATTTCAAACCCAAAGTTTTCCTTGGCATAATCCCGGAAATCAGGCGAATTCCGATAATAATCTGTAATAGGTCCGCGAGGAGAGGAGGCGTGGAGGCGTGTTAGCGGTATTAGCAAGTACTTGTCTTGTTGCTGTTATTGTTGTTGTTGTTGCTGCTGTTGTAGTAGGTCGTTGGCTTGGTTTTTGCTGCTGCTGTTGCTGTTGATGATGCTGCAGTTCTTGTAGCCGCTGCTGTTGGCGAAGCGTCATGTTGTTCATATTAGTCATTGGCCCACTAGTTCGTGTGCCATTGAGTGTGTCAATTGAATTGGCTCGGATTATGATCTGGGGAGACGATCGTCGGCTTCTCACGGGCATCCGTCATAGAACCTGCTACCGATATATGACTGGCTGTGTCAGGTTCTAATTCGTTGATTGCGTCCCACGACTTGGCCATAATTGATAAGAGGCTATCCACAAAATGGATCAACATATCACTGTGCACTGATGTATGTATGTGACAATATTTGGCGCGAAAAGACGATGTACAATTCTCTGACTCGTTGCGTATGTGTAGGCGTATACGTGTGTTTTTGAGTGCGCGAGAGAGAGAAAGTGTAGTCAGGATTCCTTTCCGATTTGGCGCGAAATGTGAGAGAGAACGAGATCGCACAACCTTTGCACAGGAGAGAGATAGCTCTGGCGATGGGAACAGTTTGTTTTTGTCGAATTTATTTGACGCGGAAAAAGTTTGCACTCTGCTATGCATGAATGCGTGTATATGTGTGTGTGAGAGTGAGAGTGAAAGTCTGTATGTATATGTGTGTGTGAGTGAGTGAGAACGCGCGATGGGAACAGTTTTCCTTTATCCCTATATGTGTGTTTAGGCGCGAAATGATTTGCACTTTGAACTTTCTTGGCTGAGTATGTGTGTGTGTGCAATGACGCGAAGAAAAAAGTAAAAGTTTAAAAGTTTTGGCAAATTTTATATGCTTTTAGGGGGGCGAGCGTATAGAATTATTGTTTTTTTTTCCAGTTTGGAGCTTTTATTTGTTGAATCTTTTCAGTACCGAAAACTAACAACATGTTAACAAATCTTACGTGTAAATACTAATTACCAGTACATTTCTTGAACTGTATTATAAAAGCGGCCCTAAAAAAAAAATTACTGCTGGGTTGGCAAGTCGTTTCGACGTAGGCGTGATCGGCTGCTTAGCCTTGTTAGACTCCACGCGAGCTGGTAAGAATGCGTTGATAACTTGTTAAGGCACTTTTCCTTTTTTTCCGCAATTACGTCTTTTACAGGTGGCACGTTTAGATCTTTGTGAATGTTGGCGTTTCGATCATACCACGGTGCCCCGGTGATAGTTCTCAATATCTTCGTCTGGGCTCTCTGGACGATATCGATGTTGCTGTTGCTGGCATTTCCCCCATAGCTGGCAGCCGTAAGTCCAGATTGGTTTTAGCGCTGAGTTGTAGAGCAGCATCTGGAGCGGCTGAGAATAGCTGTGTCATCCGAAAATATTGAAACTGTCAGGTTGCTACTTGTAGGGATGTCTGCTGTGAATAGGACGTATAGTGTTGGGCCTAGTACGCTGCCTTGTGGGACACCGCCTTCAATACTGTGTTCGTCGGATATCGCAGTGTTGCACCTCACTACAAACTTCCTGTTGTAGAGGTACGACTCTAGCAGTTTGTGAGTGTTGTTTGGAAGCGTTGTTTTGATTTTGTACATCAGACCGTCCAGCCAAACTCTGTCGAATGTCTGCGAAACATCTAGAAATATCGCAGAGCAGTATTCCCGTTTTTCAAATGCGTTTCGTATTTCTGATGTTATGCGGTTAACTTGCTCAATAGTTCCGTGTTTTTCACGAAAGCCAAATTGGTGTGCTGGTATTGTGTTGTGTGTGTTCAGGAATGGAGTAATAGTCAGAGACAGTAGGCATTTTTCGAAAAGTTTCGATAAGCAGGATAGAAGGCTTATGGGTCTGTACGACGATGGAACAGTGTGATCTTTTCCCGGCTTTGGTATCATTATTATTATAGACTTTTTCCACCTTCCTGGAAAGTAGCCAAGTTTGTTGATGGCATTGAAGAGCTGGGTAATGCTGCATATGGCACAGAAAGGCAGCTCAATAATCATCTTAGGGGTAATTAGGTCGCACCCTGTAGATTTTTAGTGTTCAGATGTTCTTTGATGATTTTTGAGATTTCGATAGAGCGAAACACAACTGGAGCATGATGAAGCTGGGAGTCGTCTGTTGCGGGCGGAATTTCGAACGTGTTGTTGCAGGATTCGGTTGGAAGACTTTTTGTAGATTAGTGGCGAATGTGCTGGCTCTATTTTTGTCGCTACGGGCCCAACCACCTGTGTGGTTTCTAATAGGGACCACTGGTACTGTGGGTGAGCCAAGAATTGGGCTTTCCACAGTGAATTTTTTGTACTGGATGTTGATAATTTTTCAATATAAGTACGTTGGGCAAGCTCTTCTTCTTGCTTTAAAGCTTTTGTAAGTTTGCGTGTGGCGTCTTTTAACTTTTGTTTTGCCGACGGTGATCTTGAGGACTGCCATTCTCGCCGTAGGCGCCGTTTTTCGAGAACAAGTTGTTCGATTTGCAGGTTGGTCTTTTTTGTGATTTGTAATTTTGCTTACTGTTTGTGGCGTTGAGCAGCGAGCTGCAGCAACGAAGATTGACTCCAGTGAGTTAACAAAACTATCAATGTCAGCTTCAAGAGGTGGGTTATGCTCAATGTGTGAGCTTATGTATTTTTTGTATATGAGTCAGTTGGTTTTTCCTGAAGTCAACTTATAAGAGTGGTTTGCTGGTTCTGGGTGTCGGAGCAGATTTATTAGGAGCGGCGAGTGGTCAGATGATAGGTCTGAGAGGCACTCGGCGCTTATCAGATTACGGGGAATGTTTTTGGTGACTGCGAAATCAATTAGATCATGTAGTTTTTTGGGGTCAGTAGGCCAGTATGTAGGTGTGCCAGGAGAAACGTGGTCGAGCTTGTTGTTTGCTTTTATAATGGCGTTGTAGAGCTGTTTTCCTTTTGGATTCACAAGTCGAGACCCCCAGTGTGTGTGCTTGGCATTATAGTCCCCAGCTTCTATAAAATGTTCTCCAAGTGAATTGAAGAATTCCATAAATTGGTCTTCAGATATAGTGAAACGAGGTGGGCAGTAAACAGCGGCTAGGGTAAGCTGGTTACCATTATCCAAATGAATTTTTAATGATGTTGCTTGTAGATAGTTTTTGGCAGTCTCAATATGACAGTGGTGCTTGAGACGGATTCTTATCAAATCCCGGTCCCGCCGTGGGCCTTACCATCAGGGTGATTGGTTCCGTAGAAAATATATCCTCTTATGTTGAAGTTATATTTGTTTGTGAGGTGTGTTTCCGAAAGTAGCATTACGTCGATGTGCTTTTCGAGTAGGAATTGAGCTAGCTCAAGTTTGTGCTGTGAAACGCCGTTGGCGTTCCACGTTGAGATTCTTAGCGAGGCCATGAAGATGATTATTTTGATTGTTGTGATACAAGCAATTGTAACAACATGTTTTGATTATGCATTAGATCTTGCATGGTTGTCCGCATAAACGCCATAAACTCCGCCATGCTCTGCTGCAAGGTAAGTATCATTGCTTCGAAATTGTTTTGTTGTTGTTCCATTGGCTTTTTGTCTTGTACAGAATTTAAGTCCATATATTTGGCTTGTGAACATGGCGCATTGGAGGCTGGAAGCTCTAGACCTGATCTTAGAGCGCTTGCATATGATGCGTTTTTGGTAACGAATCCTGTACCAAGTGAGGATCTGGCTGCGGTAGAGAAAAACTTCTGGGTTGTGTTTGGGGGGTATTTTTGTGATCGGTGCGTTTTGTGAGCGTACAGTGGCTACGCGCTGGTTAATGCGGCTTTTGAGATCTTTGTATACTGGGCAGCTTCTGTAGTTGGCTGTGGCTTCCACAGTTGCCACACCTTTTTCCGCTTGAGTCTTCTTTGGGTGCACTGCAGCTGGCTTTGTCGTGGAGCTCGCCACAGACTACGCACACTGGGCGCAGCTTGCAGTAAGACTTTGTATGGCCGTATTCTTGGCAGTTCATACATTGTACCAGATTGTTACGTTTGTGAGGTTCTTCTACGATGATTCTACGATGTAGTAAAAATTGAAGTTTGTAGATTGGATGCACATCGTTTCTTTTCGGCATCTTTGCTTCTGGTGCAAGTTCCACCTTGAAGAGTGGTTGCGGCCGTCTATATATACCCTTCGACCATTGAAAATGGTCAAAAAAGGGTATACTAACTTTGTGCAAAATGTATGTAACAGGCATAAGGAGGCGTGGCAGACCCCATAAAGTATATATATTCTTGCTCAGGATCACTAGCCGAGTCGATTGAGACATGTCCGTCTGTCTGTCCGTCTGTCCGTCTGTTTGTTTGAGACAACAGATCTTAGCTATTAAACAAGCTAGAGACACCAAATTTGGTATGAAGGTTCCTATATATTCGGGGCAGGTGAAGTTTATGTCAAATGTTTAATGCCACGCCCACCGCCCCCGCAAACCGGTTATTTACGATTATTAAGCAAAGTAATGAACCTATAAAGTTATGCTTTGGTATGTATAAAGCTGAATGCAATATGAACATATTCTCCAAATTACAATCCGATCGGATCAATAACACAGAAGTTATTCAAGTCAACGTTTTCAGTACAAATGTTCGGTACGAGCAGCAGCCGACGCGCTGCTTTGAGCAGTTGACGCCGACGTCGGCGTTGCGTCGTGTCGCTTTACTCCTTACGCGCGTCGCTGTGTGAGTGCGAGCGAGTAAGCTATATGTATTAAAAGTTTTTGCAGAAATTTCTGTTTGGAATTATTAGTGTGGTTACACGTTTGTAACGTATTTGGAAAATTGGGTATCTTACTGTCGGGCGCCCGACTGTAGCCTTACCTACTTGTTTTGTTTAAGATGTTGAAGACTGATTTTGCGGTAAATCCTTTATCCTGTAGCGCCAGCTGTATTTCGTCTGGTGTTACATCAGGCTCTATGCCCTTTAGTACGACTTGCAGACCCTTGCAGCTTTTTAGCTGGTATGTGTAATAGCTTTTTTCTCATTCGTCCAAATACTTTGTTAAGGCTCTAAAGTGTTGTTCAGACTTGGTCTGAACTTTAGTTTCATGAATGTTGCCCCTTAGTCTGTATGGCCGGCTTTGCGTTTTCGTTTTCGTTAGTTGCAGTTTGTTTTGCTGTCTGCGCAGCTTTCGTTGTGTTTGTATGTGTTGAGCGGGCAGTCGGCAAGGGTGTTGTTTTAGTTATTAAGGTTGTCGCGAGAATTGAAGAGTTTGTGCTTGCTGTTATAGCTAAGTTTACTTCTCTTTGCTTGGTGTAAGCAGATTTTGTGGGTAAAGGAGACAAAGAGCAAGATCGTTCTTTGTCGTTCGCTGTAAGCAGGTGTTCGTTTGGCGGGTTGGGAGTTGCCGATCGCGGGCGGTCGGATTGCGTCGACCCGATAGATAGTAGCGACGGCGACGGGGAGCAAGATCAGCTGTCGGGTTGGGGGTGATTGACCGCTCGCGGTTCGATTCCGCAGAGACGACGGAAAAGTAAGCGTTGTTGCGTTGCGAAGAGAGCCGTCGCTCATCTTGCTGACGTTGACGCTGCGCGCGAGCTTCGATTTCACTCATTGTTTTTTGGTTAGTTTATTTAAATTTGTAATTAGTTAATTGTTGGTTAATAACTTATAGATTTGTTAGAAAATCTATATCAGTGCAATGCCTCACTGAGCGTTTTTTCGCTTATGATTTTGTGTTTGGTTCACTTCAACTTTGTTACGTTTGTTGTATTATCACTTTGGTATTGGGAGAACACGACGAAAACACGTCCAAGCCGCGCGCTGGTCGCAAGAATTATTGTTGAATTTTGATTTTTCTTCGTTGCACAGGATATATCACGGATTGTGCTTTTGTTAATTGATTATAACGAAAAGGCACATATATAAAATAGTTGGTTATATTCACAAATTGTCACATAGATTACAGCACTTTTTTTTCCACAATGAATTTAAATTTATTTGCAAAAAAAATAAATAAATTCATAAAAACATTTTGGTTGTTGTTGAAGCTCGGCGCGATTACAAAATTAATTATATGAACAATGAAATGTGATTTAAAACTTAGATTTTAAAATTAGCTTAAAGTTGACTTGGGCGGTGATTGTGCAAGTGTCTGTTTGTTTGGCGGGGGTCTGTTTTTCGCGGAGCGGACACGTCCGTTCGCCTCGAGCTCTCAACTGTGAAGCCATCTGTCTCATTACCCTAATTTTGGCAACATTCTACAGGGCTGAAGAAAATGGGGGGCAGTAGAAATTTTGGTAGAGAAAACTCTATAGAATAGAAGTAAACAAAACGTTTGAGACGCCTACGATAAGATCACACGGGTTTGTATGTGTGTCTTTAATAAGGGATACATTGCAAGAGTATTTCTTGCAAGGGTGGGTGCATTGGATGAGATTATGTTGATGGCCTCTATATTCATACATATGTATGTATGTGTGTTTACATTCTCTCTCACTCAAAATGCTGAGACTAGCTCAACATACTATGGCGTATGAGTGTGGCTTGAGTGAGAGAGCCAATTGGTGAGAGGCCATGCAGAAAGAGGGGACAAATGTAAATGTTTATGCAAAGGCAAAGGGAAATGGAAATGGTAAAATGGTAAAATTGCCTATCCTAACATAAATGTTAAAAGTAAATATTTAACTTAACATAACATAAAGTGTTTCTAGACTGGCATTGACATTGAACTGTAATATTAACACTGAACAGTAGCATTAACAGGGGCGGCTAACAGGGCATATGTACAGTGATCGCAGTTGGCAGCACTAATAACGAAAGACAAGAGACTGAGAGACTTAAATTGCAAAAATTGCAAATTGGCGTTAAAATTGAGGTAACATTTGTAAAAGGACCGCGTCTGGTAAGTAATACTCAATGGAGCACGCTGCATGGACAAATAGCCAAATTTTGGCCAAGTTGAGTGTGAATCCAAACTAATTGCATGTTTTAATGCAGGACCGATCCGGAGTCCCCAATTAGCGTTCTGATATGAGAATGCTTAGCCATGAAGTGGCTCTCAACAGGAGGAAGAAGGTGGAGGAGGAAAGATTGTCCGTAGTCGGCAATGGATCGCAGTGTGCTGGCCGTGCAGTGGGCCTCAACATTTGGAGGAAGGTGGAAAGTTGTCCGTGGGCGGCAGTGGAGCGCATTGTGAGTAGCTCTGGGTTCAAATATTTTGTTACGGTGTTTCCTCATTAGTTTGAGTGTTATGGATCTGATCGGGCTGCAGTGGCTGCAGCGAGTGATGCTCAGGCGCTTCTACGTTGACAACTGGGGAGAGGTTTCTTGTGGCTTAATTTAGGTGTGTGTTGGTGGAGGCTGGCGACAGCATCATAGTGAGCTCGATTATAGTCCTGCGTGAAGGTGGATCTTGTACGTTGCTCTGTTGGTTGATGCTTTGACGGTCATCCGCGTATCCGATGCTGCTATTATTATCGTCCAACAGCATCTCTAGACACTTGCTTACTTATGAAGGGCCTTAGTCCGTGTGATTCTACCGTCGCAATACTTCCTACGGTAGCTGTTGATCGAAGTCTCGCCAAATCTTTCCTTATAGAATTCTTCCATTTTTTCCAATTATATGTTTCCTGAGTTGAGTGCCTAGCCATCGCGTCGTGTATGGCCAAGTCAAGTTCTTGTCTGAGAAGTGTAGGCAGCTGGTCTCGCAGTTGTTTGTATTCATTTGCTAGTCGATTTTGTTGCAGTGGGCTATGCTGTGGGGTGTGAAGTTCGGCGGGTGGGCAGTGTTGTAGCTGTTTTTGTTGCTGTGTCAGTGTCCGGCGTTGTATGCCTTTCTGCAGGCCATCAATTTGTTGCTGTAGTACACGTTACGGTTCAATGTGCAATTCTATTTGTCGTTCGTATCGGGGTCGTTTCAGTCCTGTGGCTTGAATGGATTTAGAGCTTGACTTAACGTTTAACTTCGGGGTTCGTGTGGGAGGCGAGGGAAATTGCAAAGCGGGTGCTCGATTTCTCAAAGACCTCGTCAATTGTTGGCAGGTTGTATGTATCTCTGATAACGTCATTTCTGATATGCCAGGAGACACCTAGGGAACGATTTTATTTTGTAATCTTTGGAGCAAGTTGTGTGTTTGACACCAGCGCTCCCCATAAGGGAAGGGCATATTGCCAGATTGGCATTATGAGTTGTCTGATTATAATGGCCTTGTATTTGTTGTGTAGCTTGCTTCTAGGGCCTATTAGCCATTCCAGTTTTGTTGCACGTGCTTTTAGTTTGCCGCATAGGAAGCTTACATGCTTTTTAAGCGTAAGCTTGGTGTCCAATTTTATTCCCAGGTATGTGTGTGCTAGCGTTATGTTGTTTGCGGGTCGCGAATATCACGTGGCCAGTTTTCTCATTGTTGATTTTTATGGACCATTTTTGTGCCCATATGCAGAACTTTTGGACGTACGTCTACGTAGCCAAGTTTGTTGAAGGCATTGAAGAGCTGGGTAATGCTGCATACGGCACAGAAAGGCAGCTCAATAATCATCTTAGGGGTAATTAGGTCGCACCCTGTAGATTTTTTAGGGTTCAGATGTTCTTTGATGATTTTTGAGATTTCGATAGAGCGAAACACAACTGGAGCATGATGAAGCTGGGAGTCGTCTGTTGCGGGCGGAATTTCGAACGTGTTGTTGCAGGATTCGGTTGGAAGACTTTTTGTAGATGAGTGGCGAATGTGCTGGCTCTATTTTTGTCGCTACGGGCCCAACCACCTGTGTGGTTTCTAATAGGGACCACTGGTACTGTGGGTGAGCCAAGAGTTGGGTGAGCTTTCCACAGTGAATTTTTTTGTACTGGATGTTGATAATTTTTCAATATAAGTACGTTGGGCAAGCTCTTCTTCTTGCTTTAAAGCTTTTGTAAGTTTGCGTGTGGCGTATTTTAACTTTTGTTTTGCCGACGGTGATCTTGAGGACTGCCATTCTCGCCGTAGACGCTGTTTTTCGAGAACAAGTTGTTCGATTTGCAGGTTGGTCTTTTTGTGATTTGTAATTTTGCTTACTGTTTGTGGCGTTAAGCAGCGAGCTGCAGCGACGATGATTGACTCCAGTGAGTTAACAAAACTATCAATGTCAGCTTCAAGAGGTGGGTTATGCTCAATGTGTGAGCTTATGTATTTTTTGTATATGAGTCAGTTGGTTTTTCCTGAAGTCAACTTATAAGAGTGGTTTGCTGGTTCTGGGTGTCGGAGCAGATTTATTAGGAGCGGCGAGTGGTCAGATGATAGGTCTGAGAGGCACTCGGCGCTTATCAGATTACGGGGAATGTTTTTGGTGACTGCGAAATCAATTAGATCATGTAGTTTTTTGGGGTCAGTAGGCCAGTATGTAGGTGTGCCAGGAGAAACGTGGTCGAGCTTGTTGTTTGCTTTTATAATGGCGTTGTAGAGCTGTTTTCCTTTTGGATTCACGAGTCGAGACCCCCAGTGTGTGTGCTTGGCATTATAGTCCCCAGCTTCTATAAAATGTTCTCCAAGTGAATTGAAGAATTCCATAAATTGGTCTTCAGATATAGTGAAACGAGGTGGGCAGTAAACAGCGGCTAGGGAAGCTGGTTACCATTATCCAAATGAATTTTTAATGATGTTGCTTGTAGATAGTTGTTGGCAGTCTCAATATGACAGTGGTGCTTGAGACGGATTCTTATCAAAATCCCGGTCCCGCCGTGGGCCTTACCATCAGGGTGATTGGTTCCGTAGAAAATATATCCTCTTATGTTGAAGTTATATTTGTTTGTGAGGTGTGTTTCCGAAAGTAGCATTACGTCGATGTGCTTTTCGAGTAGGAATTGAGCTAGCTCAAGTTTGTGCTGTGAAACGCCGTTGGCGTTCCACGTTGAGATTCTTAGCGAGGCCATGAAGATGATTATTTTGATTGTTGTGATACAAGCAATTGTAACAACATGTTTTGATTATGCATTAGATCTTGCATGGTTGTCCGCTTAAACGCCATAAACTCCGCCATGCTCTGCTGTAAGGTAAGTATCATTGCTTCGAAATTGTTTTGTTGTTGTTCCATTGGCTTTTTGTCTTGTACAGAATTTAAGTCCATATATTTGGCTTGTGAACATGGCGCATTGGAGGCTGGAAGCTCTAGACCTGATCTTAGAGCGCTTGCATATGATGCGTTTTTGGTAACGAATCCTGTACCAAGTGAGGATCTGGCTGCAGTAGAGAAAAAACTTCTGGGTTGTGTTTGGGGGGTATTTTTGTGATCGGTGCATTTTGTGAGCGTACAGTGGTTGCGCGCTGGTTAATGCGGCTTTTGAGATCTTTGTATACTGGGCAGCCACTGTAGTTGGCTGTGGCCTCCACAGTTGCCACACCTTTTTCCGCTTGAGTCTTCTTTGGGTGCACTGCAGCTGGCTTTGTCGTGGAGCTCGCCACAGACTACGCACACTGGGCGCAGCTTGCAGTAAGACTTTGTATGGCCGTATTCTTGGCAGTTCATACATTGTACCAGATTGTTACGTTTGTGAGGTTCTTCTACGGTGATTCTACGATGTAGTAAAAATTGGAGTTTGTAGATTGGATGCACATCGTTTCTTTTCGGCATCTTTGCTTCTGGTGCAAGTTCCACCTTGAAGAGTGGTTGCGGCCGTCTATTTATACCCTTCGACCATTGAAAATGGTCAAAAAAGGGTATACTAACTTTGTGCAAAATGTATGTAACAGGCATAAGGAGGCGTGGCAGACCCCATAAAGTATATATATTCTTGCTCAGGATCACTAGCCGTGTCGATTGAGACATGTCCGTCTGTCTGTCCGTCTGTTTGTTTGAGACAACAGATCTTAGCTATTAAAAAAGCTAGAGACACCAAATTTGGTATGAAGGTTCCTATATATTCGGGGCAGGTGAAGTTTATGTCAAATGTTTAATGCCACGACCACCGATGTTGTTGAAGCTCGGCGCGATTACAAAATTAATTATATGAACAATGCAATGTGATTTAAAACTTAGATTTTAAAATTAACTTAAAGTTGACTTGGGCGGTGATTGTGCAAGTGTCTGTTTGTTTGGCGGGGGTCTGTTTTTCGCAGAGCGGACACGTCCGTTCGCCTCGAGCTCTCAACTGTGAAGCCATCTGTCTCATTACCCTAATTTTGGCAACATTCTACAGGGCTGAAGAAAATGGGGGGCAGTAGAAATTTTGGTAGAGAAAACTCTATAGAATAGAAGTAAACAAAACGTTTGAGACGCCTACGATAAGATCACACGGGTTTGTATGTGTGTCTTTAATAAGGGATACATTGCAGAGTATTTCTTGCAAGGGTGGGTGCATTGGATGAGATTATGTTGATGGCCTCTATATTCATACATATGTATGTATGTGTGTTTACATTCTCTCTCACTCAAAATGCTGAGACTAGCTCAACATACTATGGCGTATGAGTGTGGCTTGAGTGAGAGAGCCAATTGGTGAGAGGCCATGCAGAAAGAGGGGACAAATGTAAATGTTTAGGCAAAGGCAAAGGGAAATGGAAATGGTAAAATGGTAAAATTGCCTATCCTAACATAAATGTTAAAAGTAAATATTTAACTTAACATAACATAAAGTGTTTCTAGACTGGCATTGACATTGAACTGTAATATTAACACTGAACAGTAGCATTAACAGGGGCGGCTAACAGGGCATATGTACAGTGATCGCAGTTGGCAGCACTAATAACGAAAGACAAGAGACTGAGAGACTTAAATTGCAAAAATTGCAAATTGGCGTTAAAATTGAGGTAACATTTGTAAAAGGACCGCGTCTGGTAAGTAATACTCAATGGAGCACGCTGCATGGACAAATAGCCAAATTTTGGCCAAGTTGAGTGTGTATCCAAACTAATTGCATGTTTTAATGCAGGACCGATCCGGAGTCCCCAATTAGCATTCTGACATGAGAATGCTTAGCCATGAAGTGGCTCTCAACAGGAGGAAGAAGGTGGAGGAGGAAAGATTGTCCGTAGTCGGCAATGGATCGCAGTGTGCTGGCCGTGCAGTGGGCCTCAACATTTGGAGGAAGGTGGAAAGTTGTCCGTGGGCGGCAGTGGAGCGCATTGTGAGTAGCTCTGGGTTCAAATATTTTGTTACGGTGTTTCCTCATTAGTTTGAGTGTTATGGATCTGATCGGGCTGCAGTGGCTGCAGCGAGTGATGCTCAAGCGCTTCTACGTTGACAACTGGGGAGAGGTTTCTTGTGGCTTAATTTAGGTGTGTGTTGGTGGAGGCTGGCGACAGCATCATAGTGAGCTCGATTATAGTCCTGCGTGAAGGTGGATCTTGTACGTTGCTCTGTTGGTTGATGCTTTGACGGTCATCCGCGTATCCGATGCTGCTATTATTATCGTCCAACAGCATCTCTAGACACTTGCTTACCCGCTGCAGTCCAATGTCAAGTTGTCATTGGGTTTGTCAACGAGGTCTTCCTCCGGGGTAATATCAGGGATAATGATGCGCCTGATTTGAATCGGCTGCCAGCGTGTGATATGAAGGGCCTTAGTCCGTGTGATTATACCGTCGCAATACTTCCTACGGTAGCTGTTGATCGAAGTCTCGCCAAATCTTTCCTTATAGAATTCTTCCATTTTTTCCAATTATATGTTTCCTGCGTTGAGTGCCTAGCCATCGCGTCGTAGTGTAGGCAGCTGGTCTCGCAGTTGTTTGTATTCATTTGCTAGTTGATTTTGTTGCAGTGGGCTATGCTGTGGGGTGTGAAGTGCGGCGGGTGGGCAGTGTTGTAGCTGTTTTTGTTGCTGTGTCAGTGTCCGGCGTTGTATGCCTTTCTGCAGGCCATCAATTTGTTGCTGTAGTACACGTTACGGTTCAATGTGCAATTCTATTTGTCGTTCGTATCGGGGTCGTTTCAGTCCTGTGGCTTGAATGGATTTAGAGCTTGACTTAACGTTTAACTTCGGGGTTCGTGTGGGAGGCGAGGGAAATTGCAAAGCGGGTGCTCGATTTCTCAAAGACCTCGTCAATTGTTGGCAGGTTGTATGTATCTCTGATAACGTCATTTCTGATATGCCAGGAGACACCTAGGGAACGATTTTATTTTGTAATCTTTGGAGCAAGTTGTGTGTTTGACACCAGCGCTCCCCATAAGGGAAGGGCATATTGCCAGATTGGCATTATGAGTTGTCTGATTATAATGGCCTTGTATTTGTAGCTTGCTTCTAGGGCCTATTAGCCATTCCAGTTTGGTTGCACGTGCTTTTAGTTTGCCGCATAGGAAGCTTACATGCTTTTTAAGCGTAAGCTTGGTGTCCAATTTTATTCCCAGGTATGTGTGTGCTAGCGTTAGGTTGTTTGCGGGTCGCGAATAGCACGTGGCCAGTTTTCTCACTGTTGATTTTTATGGACCATTTTTGTGCCCATATGCAGAACTTTTGGAGGTACGTCTCGTTGCCCCTCATTGCTCCATGCGGAGTTGGATCGGTTTGCATAATAACCGTATCATCAGCATATGTAGACAGCAAAGAGGGCATTTGATTGTAGCTAGGCTTATTTTGTTGCTGGGAGCTGTTGTTTTTGTTCCACGACCATGAAGGCGAGTTCATATGCTTGATATTTTGTAAGGGCATGTCTGAAGAATAGATGGTGTAGAGTATGGGTCCCAGTACACTGCCCTGAGGAACGCCAGCAGTAATTTTCCCCGTACGTGATAAAAGTCCATCATTGCATCTTACATTGAAGGTTCTGTTGTCCAGGTAATTTGCTAGGATTCTGTATTGCCCAAAGGGTAAGAGCGTGGCTAATTTGGATAGCAGGCCATCATACCATACCCTATCAAAGGCTTCATCTATGTCTATGAAGACCGCGGAGCAGTATTCTTTATTTTCGAGGGCACGCATGATGAACTGAGAGACTGTAGCTAGCTGTTGCTCAGTACCATGTTCTTGTCTGAAGCCGAATTGGTGGCTAGGCACAGCATTTGCAAATTCATCAACATTGAGCAGACGAGTTAGGAGTAATCTTTTGAATATCTTGGAAAGGCCAGACAACAGACTGATCGGCCTGTAAGATGAAGCGTCCGCCGTATTTTTCCCTGGCTTTGGGATCATGCTAACGGTGGCGTGTTTCCAAGCTTTTGGAAAGTACACATGACGTAGCACAACGTTATAAATTAGTAGCAGATATTCAAGCGCTGCGGAGGGCAAGGCTTTAATCAACCTGTTGTCAATTTTATCTGGGCCAGGTGCTTTGCCATTTTCGAGCTGCGATATTTCAGTCTCCAGTTCATCTAGGGTGAGGGGTCGCAGATATTCACGGCAATCACTTTCTTCTTCTTGTCGTTGAATAGTAGCGACGTTTACCTGCCATTCACGATAGATACGCGCGCGTTCCTCATCGGTACTAGTTTGGATAGCACTGAATCGCTCCTCTAGGTGTGTCTTGGTCCATTTTGTTTTGGTTCTTGTACTATTTGTGGTCGTTGAACTTTGTGGTGGTATAGGGTCAAAAGAGTGCACCCGGGTTGGGGCTGTCGTTTGAGTTTATTTTTCCAGATGTTCTGTATACCGTATCCGTCTGCACCTACGAATTCCTCAAACATTTTGTTTATATGGCGTTCCTTTAAGTGTTTTATGGCTTTCTTGAGAAGATTTTGTGTTGTTTTGTATTGCCTGCGTGCTAGCGGGGTCCTTGTAGCCAGCCAGGCAGCTTTCCGCTGTTGCTTGACGATCCACAAGTTTCGAGTGGGTTTGTCAAGTTTAATGTGGTGGTCAGGTTTGTATTTGCGTCTATAGTGCTTTGGGGGCCAAGGTTTGTTAGCAGTTTTTGCAGCTTCTGTGATATTGTGCATTAGTATGCTAATTGCGTCATCCATGTCAATGCTAGATCTGATCTCAGTTTCGGTATGTACAGTCCTATTGAGTACGTCTCTGAATTGGTTCACATTGGAGTCGTAAATTGAAAGTCGTCCCTCTTGCTTAACAAGCGTTCTGTATTTGGCCGTGGAGTTGACGTACATGCTGATCGATCCGCCGGTAGCAAGTACATTGTAGCGCGATTGTTCCCGTATATATTCAGCTAGGGTGCGGCCCCTCGGGCAACTGCGTGTGTTGCCCCACCAGGAGTGCTTGGCATTCCAAGCTGCACATATGATGAATCTTGTTTCCTTATTGCAAGGTTTTCTATGCCATTGAAGAACATTTTATAATGTTCCTTTTGCCATAGTGGTCCTGGCGGAGAATAAGCTGAGGCAATGATAATAATATCGTTTGTGTTATTCGAGACGGCGGATCCACCTCGTTTCCGAGTTGGCATCAGGGCAATTGGAGCACATTGTATGGACGTATGGCTTATGGGCTGTAATGCGACGTGGTCAAAATATTCGCGTACAAGGCAACACCTTTTGTCTTCCTTTTCTATGGGTGTTAGGGTGTAGTGCAGTGTACGTCCACAATTAGGCATGTGGCATCAGCAGGGGTACGGATTTCAGCAATCAGCATTATGTGAATGTGTAGGCTTCAACTTCAGTCATTTTATTGCCTACTCCGCAAGCATTCCAGAAGGCAATTTTAAAGGAGTTGCATTCGTGAAAGCTATGCTAGGTGGCTTTATTAGCTGGTAGCCGATAAGTGAGATAGGCGTAGGCTGAGGTTGATGAGTGACTGGGCGCAGAGGGTCCAAATGGGGTTGTGTTCGTGGAGTTCGAGGTCGAGAATGTAGCATTGTCATTGATTTCATCGTTGTTGCGACGCGCACTGACTGAAAGCGTATGGTGTTGTAAATTAAATAGTTGCGTATGCGTATGAAAGCGATATCATCAATTGCGTGGAAGTTGTAGTCACTGTCATCATGCAAGTAAATTTTCCTATTTGCTGATGTTGCTTTTGCTGGTGCAACTGGTGCCTCTGTTGGTTGTTGGAGAGGGAAGGTGGTGAGTTTAGGGTAGTGTGATTGACTGTGTCCAGGCGATCCATATAGTGCTTTAGGACTTCAATCAGGCTGCACAGCTGCGCGAAGATACCGTTTATGTTTTTATTGTTTTCTTCCAGTGAGGCCGAAGGCGTTGATTGTAGGCAGCTTGGCGAGTAAAGAATTCACTGAAACTTGTTGAGAGAGGGGGGCGGTTATGTGGGCTATTATGGTGTCGCGGTT
>JAEIFM010000406.1:0-42500 GCA_018901885.1 Zaprionus kolodkinae | reverse complement strand
AGAAAGAGCATTTTTAAAGAAGACTCTTTGTGTTCTGTTGGCCAAATAACTTATAAGCCAGCTTAAAAGATTTGGTGAGAAACCAATAATGTTTAGTTGATGTGCAAGAAGTGAGTGATTTACTGAGTCAAATGCTTTACTGAAATCAGTATAAATGACGTCAGTTTGAAAATATTTCTGAAAGCCCTTTATTATAAAGGATGTAAGCTCAAGTAAATTTGTCGAGGAGGAACGACGTTTTAAAAATCCGTGCTGACAAGGAGAAATGACGGATCTACAGAAATGCTGCAAGTGAGGAGTTATGACATTCTCGAAGAGTTTGGGAATAGCCGACAATTTTGAGATACCTCTATAGTTTAAAGCATCAGACTTGCTGCCCTTCTTGTGAAGCGGTAAAATGAAAGATTCCTTCCATATGGAAGGAAAGGTGGAAGTTTTCAGGGACAGCGAGAAAGGTTTGAGCAATAGCTTAGATAGAGGATCGGCACAGTATCGAAGTACGCAACTAGGAATTCCGTCAGGACCAGGTGAGAAAACTGGT
Source organism: Zaprionus kolodkinae (assembly GCA_018901885.1). Classification (NCBI taxonomy): domain Eukaryota; kingdom Metazoa; phylum Arthropoda; class Insecta; order Diptera; family Drosophilidae; genus Zaprionus; species Zaprionus kolodkinae. The sequence goes on along the minus strand of JAEIFM010000406.1, from coordinate 41,959 downwards.
TTTATCAAACATAAATCCCTGAAAATCGAACTTTCGTGTAATTGTGGGGCGAAAATGCCGTTTGAACTGGGAATGGTGAAAGGATAGGAATTTATCGCGTGTTGAAATTGAATAGGTCGTTTGAAAGAACTTTGCAAACAGATCAGCCATGTCCTGTTCAGTATTTGCATTTGCACCTTCAAACGATAGCTTAGATGGATAGGCAGATGACTTACGCTTCATGTTAACAAAATTATAGAACTGTCTGGGGTTCTGCCGGAACTGAATCCCGCAACGAGTCAAATAATTTTTATAGCATGTAGCGTTGAGAGCAAGAAAATTTGACCGAGCAATAAGATATCTTGAAAAAGTAGACGAGGAATGACATCTAGTATATTCTTTAAAAAGTCAAGACTTTAGATTTTTAAGACTGGATAGTTCTTTAGTAAACCATGGGGGTTTACTCGAATGCCTCGGATAAGAAAAAGGCACACAAATGTCAAAAAAGTTATTTAATGTTTTATACAATAAATTAAGAGCCATATCCATATTGTTACATTTGTAAAAATTAGACCAGTCATAATTATCAAAATCGGCTTTACGAAAACAACGCGCTCTCTTACACGACGTAACTTTTTTATCCAATACTTTCAAACCAGTTTCAAAAACAACCTTGAAGGTTGGATGATAGGGATCTTCTGGTTGGGTAAGTGGGTGGACTCTAGTCAGAGTTACCATACTCTGATCGGAGACAAAGCATAAATCGAGTGTTCTATTTAGAGAATTTTGTAGGTGGTTGACCTGCAGCAGAGAAATGTCATGCAGGCCGTCAATAAGATCGTGTTGTTGTGAGGGCATCAGGAAATTTGCCTCATCACTTGGTGTCCAACTACACTCAGGTATGTTAAAGTCGCCAAGCACTATGAGGTGGTCTTTGTTAGATAACAAATTGAAGACATACTTTATTGCAAGCAAATGTTGAGTGTATATAAGAATATCCGACGAAGGTGGGATGTACGAGCAGGTTATATAAACCTGGAAGCCGGGAAGGTGTAATTTTACACAAATGAATTCAATATCATATTGAATCTCCGGGTGTACATGTTCTGACGCGATATCAGAATTTACCGCAATAAGAACACCGCCGTCCCGCCGATCATGACGATCAAACCTATAAGTTGTGAACTTGCTTGGAAAAAATTTCAGAGCATAAAATCTCAGGTTTTAACCAAGTCTCAGTGAACACAAGCACATGGGATTCAAACGAAAGGCTATTTAAGAATAACGTAGGTAGCTTGCTACGCAGGCCCCTTACGTTTTGGTAGGTTAATGTTAAAAATTTTATTAGATTTTTGAAGTCGCATTTTTAGAGGTGGTGGCCTGGTTTGGCAAAGGTAGTCTAATCGGTTGACGATTCTTTTTTTCTTTTGCTTCGAATTCTTTAACCACAACATGATCGGGCCAGAAGTTAGCTGAGCATATTTGGTTAAATAAATCGTTAGAGACACTAATTTTAAAGGGTGATATATCCCTTTCATATGAAAATTTAAATTGTTCAACCTTTAAATCTTGGGCTTGAGATTTGGCTTGGATATAAGCCATAACATCTGAAGATGTGAGATCAGGGGGCTAGCCTCGAGACAAATATGTGCCTCTTCGGTGGAATTCTGGTGACAGGCTTGGGTCCCACAGATATAGGACCAGTGGGAGCAGGTTGTGCCGATAATCCCAAAGGCGAGCTTGCCTGAGGGACTATCGGTTGGGTAATTAGTATTTGCGGTTTCATAGGAATAGAAACCGCAGATGAAGTATTGGGCAAAGGGGAAATGAGCTCCACGGGCTCAACAGAGACATTTTTCTGTGCTGCTGATCTCGTAACTACAGGTGTAGTAAACGATAGCAGCGGCAACGTCACTAGTGTGCTGAGTTGGTCAACGTTCTGAGGCTGACAGGCACTTGTTGACGGCTGCTCCTTTTGAGCTGATTTTTTGCGCTTGGGAGACTCATTTAGTAGCTTAAGGCTATTTAATGAAGTGTCCAGCGCGGAGAACTGATCGGCAAGTTTGCAAAAACAACCAAACAGTTCCCTAAATCCCGTCCTAGTTTGGCGCATGAACGATACAAAATCGTTCTCAACCTCACGACACGCATCACAACAATAGTGCAGCCCGTTTCGCTTGGCTACAGCATCGGCCGTTGGGCCACTGAAGCCCGCACATTTTGCATGAGACACGTTGTTGCAGATCCAACAACAAATACTTGCCTGAGCAGATGTAATCTGCTTTTGGCAGGTTTTCTTGAAGCAAATAATTCCTCCTTCCATTATTATGGGTGACCACTGTCAAAAATGCACACAACAAAAATAGAGAGAGTGGAAAGATTAGGCACACACAGAAACTGTGATAAGAAGAGCGCGGTAAGAGATTTTGTGCTGCAGTGCACAACAACAAAGATAAAAAAAAAGAGTTAGTGAGAGCCCGAGAGAGTCGAATTCGCTCACGAAAGTCGAAGTAAGAGAAAATGTTTTGCAGAAGCAATAACAACGTTTCTAAAAATAGAAACGTAAACAAATGAAATTTAAAGAAGAAAGCGAAAAGACTCTTTTGCAAACAAGATTAGTTTAGAAAATTAAAAGAGTGCACTCGCGTAGTCAACGGATTTCTGTATATCAGCAGGTTAAGTGATAATATTAGTATTTTTTTAGAGTTATTAAGCACCGATTGCTTTATAATTTAAATAAGCTTCGGAGAGCAAGAAAAAAACGCGTCCGTTCACTTTAAAAGAGAATGAATGAATTATTGTGTAGAGTATGGGTCCCAGTACACTGCCCTGAGGAACGCCAGCAGTAATTTTCCCCGTACGTGATAAAAGTCCATCATTGCATCTTACATTGAAGGTTCTGTTGTCCAGGTAATTTGCTAGGATTCTGTATTGCCCAAAGGGTAAGAGCGTGGCTAATTTGGATAGCAGGCCATCATACCATACCCTATCAAAGGCTTCATCTATGTCTATGAAGACCGCGGAGCAGTATTCTTTATTTTCGTGGGCACGCATGATGAATTGAGAGACTGTAGCTAGCTGTTGCTCAGTACCATGTTCTTGTCTGAAGCCGAATTGGTGGCTAGGCACAGCATTTACAAATTCATCAACATTGAGCAGACGAGTTAGGAGTAATCTTTCGAATATCTTGGAAAGGCCAGACAACAGGCTGATCGGCCTGTAAGATGAAGCGTCCGCCGTATTTTTCGCTAGCTTTGGGATCATGCTAACGGTGGCGTGTTTCCAAGCTTTTGGAAAGTACCCATGACGTAGCACAACGTTATAAATTAGTAGCAGATATTCAAGCGCTGCGGAGGGCAAGGCTTTAATCAACCTGTTGTCAATTTTATCTGGGCCAGGTGCTTTGCCATTTTCGAGCTGCGATATTTCAGTCTCCAGTTCATCTAGGGTGAGGGGTCGCAGATATTCACGGCAATCACTTTCTTCTTCTAGTCGTTGAATAGTAGCGACGTTTACCTGCCATTCACGATAGATAAGCGCGCGTTCCTCATCGGTACTAGTTTGAATAGCACTGAATCGCTCCTCGAGGTGTGTCTTGGTCCATTTTGTTTTGGTTCTTGTACTATTTGTGGGTCAAAAGAGTGCACCCGGGTTTCGTAGAGTGAGGCCCAGTTTGGTTGGGGCTGTCGTTTGAGTTTGTTTTTCCAGATGTTCTGTATACCGTATCCGTCTGCACCTACGAATTCCTCAAACATTTTGTTTATATGGCGTTCCTTTAAGTGTTTTATGGCTTTCTTGAGAAGATTTTGTGTTGTTTTGTATTGCCTGCGTGCTAGCGGTGTCCTTGTAGCCAGCCAGGCAGCTTTCCGCTGTTGCTTGACGATCCACAAGTTTCGAGTGGGTTTGTCAGGTTTAATGTGGTGGTCAGGTTTGTATTTGCTTCTATAGTGCTTTGGGGGCCAAGGTTTGTTAGCAGTTTTTGCAGCTTCTGTGATATTGTGCATTAGTATGCTAATTGCGTCATCCATGTCAATGCTAGATCTGATCTCAGTTTCGGTATGTACAGTCCTATTGAGTACGTCTCTGAATTGGTTCACATTGGAGTCGTAAATTGAAAGTCGTCCCTCTTGCTTAACAAGCGTTCTGTATTTGGCCGTGGAGTTGACGTGCATGCTGATCTATCCGCCGGTAGCAAGTACATTGTAGCGCGATTGTTCCCGTATATATTCAGCTAGGGTGCGGCCCCTCGGGCAACTGCGTGTGTTGCCCCACCAGGAGTGCTTGGCATTCCACTCTGCACATATGATGAATCTTGCACGTTGGTGTTGGTGTTTCCTTAGTGCAAGGTTTTCTATGCCATTGAAGAACATTTTATAATGTTCCTTTTGTCATAGTGGTCCTGGCGGAGAATAAGCTGAGGCAATGAAAATAATATTGTTTGTGTTATCCACAAGTAGGCATGTGGCATCAGCAGGGGTACGGATTTCAGCAATCAGCATTATGTGAATGTGTAGGCTTCAACTTCAGTCATTTTATTGCCTACTCCGCAAGCATTCCAGAAGGCAATTTTAAAGGAGTTGCATTCGTGAAAGCTATGCTAGGTGGCTTTATTAGATGGTAGCCGATAAGTGAGATAGGCGTAGGCTGAGGTTGATGAGTGACTGGGCGCAGAGGGTCCAAATTGGGTTGTGTTCGTGGAGTTCGAGGTCGAGAATGTAGCATTGTCATTGATTTCATCGTTGTTGCGACGCGCAGTGACTGAAAGCGTATGGTGTTGTTAATTAAATAGTTATTTTCACTATCCATAATGTCGAATATTATTTGCGGTATCAGCGATATCATCAATTGCGTGGAAGTTGTAGTCACTGTCATCATGCAAGTAAATTTTCCTATTTGCTGATGTTGCTTTTGCTGGTGCAACTGGTGCCTCTGTTGGTTGTTGGAGAGGGAAGGTGGTGAGTTTAGGGTAGTGTCATTGACTGTGTCCAGGCGATCCATATAGTGCTTTAGGACTTCAATCAGGCTGCCCAGCTGCGCGAAGATACCGTTTATGTTTTTATTGTTTTCTTCCAGTGAGGCCGAAGGCGTTGATTGTAGGCAGCTTGGCTAGTAAAGAATTCACTGAAACTTGTTGAGGGAGGGGGGCGGTTATGTGGGCTATTATAGTGTCGCGGTTGTGATTTCTGCGGCGGCTGCTGTGTGATATGGCGCTGAGATAAGGTTTGAAGCTGCCGTTTTTGTTGCTGTTGTTGCGCCGGTTGCGCTTCAGGCTCAAAATGTATTTGCCTTCGGGCTTGGGAGGGCAAAGGTGCCATTTTTATTCCATGCTTTAGTTTGCCTAGCTTGAAAGTTCGCTAGATGGTTTTCTGCCGGATTTGGTCCGGAGTTGGGAGCAGGGTTGGCACGCCGCTGCTGTTGAAGCAACTGATATTGCTCCTGTCGTTTCTCTTGACGATGGAGTCTGTGGATTCTCCGTGAACTTTGCGAGGTGTTTCTGGGGAGACTTTTATTGCCAGCAGCCTGGCTGTAAGGTGTTTGCGTCTTGGCGCATGCTGTCGTTGTTGTTGCTGTTGATGTTGTTGAAGGTGCTTTTGCTGCTGACGCTGTCGTGGCGTTGGATGCTGTTGTCGTTGGCGAAGCTGCAAGCTAGTGTAAATCTGTTTCCATTTGCCGTGGTTTGTGGAGTCTTTTTGTGTTGGGGTTCCCGTGGACGTCGTAGATGTTTTTGATTTTTCTGGGCAGTTGTTCTAAGACTGTTGGCTCTCAGCTTTGAGAGGAAAGACTTAAAGGTCGGGCAACCCTTATAGCTGCTGACGTGTGCACCATTGCAGTTAACACACCTGCAGCTATGGTTCCTAGGCTTCTGGCAAGAAGTCGAAGGGTGAGTGCCTCCACATTTCATGCAGCGGAAATCACGTAATTTTTAGAATGCCCAAATGCCTGGCAACGATGACATTGGAGAGGGTCTCTGGACTTATAGGGGCGCTCTACTTTGAATCTTTGATGACCAATTACTTGTATCTGCAGGATTTTCTCGTGTTCGGCATCCTTATTTCTAGTTCCCATAAGTTCAAGGGGTTGCTCGAGAAACGCTGTTTCACTATACGTGCAAAACGCACTGTGAATCCCATCTGACCGAGTTGGTTTAAGAGCCATTGCACTTTTGTTGATCTATGCAAGTGGCGAACAAAGATGCGGTAGCCTTTTTCGCTAGGAGCCTGATGAGTGTGTAGTCTTATGCCGGATTCACCAAGAGTGGATAGAACGGCAGTCGCACACCACTCGCAGGCCGTCTCCTTTTTGGGTCTTGGAGGTAAATTTCCCCACAGAAGGATTTGCCCGGAGCTTATCCAGGAGGCTAGTAATGTCCATGACCACAGGAATAAAGATTGTGGGGGTTTGTTGTTTGTGTTGTTGGTGTTTTTGGAGTGTCTGTTGTTGTTGGTCATTGTGGTGAGGAGTCAGGTTTTGTTGTTCAGCGGTCTGTTTTTGCTTCGACTTTTGTGCCTTCTCCGTTTGTTATTTCTTTTTTCCCCCTGTAGTGGTTGGCAGAAGGTTGCTGACAATAGATGTGTCGCCTCTGTTGCGATAAGACTTCAAATTTTTGTAGAGAAAACTCTATAGAATAAAAGTAAACAACTCTCCAAAATCTACAAGAGAAAGTTTTGTTAGGCGTAGGAAGGGATATCTCGTTAACGTTTGAGGCGCCTACGATAAGATCACACGGGTTTGTATGTGTGTCTTTAGTAGATCTCTTGCAAGGGTGGGTGCATTGGATGAGATTATGTTGATGGCCTCTATATTCATACATATGTATGTATGTGGGTTTACATTCTCTCTCACTCAAAATGCTGAGACTAGCTCAACACTTTATGGCGTATGAGTGTGGCTTGAGTGAGAGAGCCAATTGGTGAGAGGCCATGCAGAAAGAGGGGAAGAATGTAAATGTTAAGGCAAAGGCAAAGGGAAATGAAAATTGTAAAATGGTAAAATTGCCTACCCTAACATAAATGTTAAAAGTAAATGCTTAACTTTACATAACATAAAGTGTTTCTAGACTGGCATTGACATTAACACTGAACTGCAGAATTAACAGGGGCGGCTAACAGGGCATATGTACAGTGATCGCAGTTGGCAGCACTAATAACGAAAGATATGAGACAGAGATATGAATACTAAAATTGCAAAAATTGCGAATTGGCGTTAAAATTGATGTACAATTTGCAAGTAAGTTAAACTTAATCTAATATTGCACGTATTTAATATTAAGCTAATCTAGGTCCATCGATGTCATCTTGTCGTCATATTGGCAGAGAGTTCAATGTAAATTGTTGTCCCAGGTCGCGTAAGTAGGTGAGTATGTGTGTGTGCATGTGTATGTGTGCAGAAAGCACGCAGCATCGGCAAATTGAAAATTTGTAGAAAATTAACCAAATTGTGTGTAGATCCATATTAATTGTATATTTTCCTTTTCAGAAGGATGGTCATTCCAAGCGACCATTGAACAGACTGGCATGGAGATTGGGACGATCGCAGCAGTTTTTAAAGAATTCAAGTGAATGAATTTCATCCATAGGCCGCAAGGGTGGAGTCGGTCGCTGAGGACTCGTATGGTCAGTAGGAGCATGGCAAGCGTGCACAAAAGTGGGCGCAATCACAAGTGAAGGTGACATAGGAGTCGGCAAGCAGCAAACAAGGGATCAAGCAACGAAATTTATGCCAAATGCAGGTATGTATGAATTTCAAAACGATGACAGAAATTGTATTAATACCATGCATTTTACAGATTTCGCTGCCATGATTCCTCGATGACATCTGATGCTTCTTCTGTTCATCTTCGTCAAGATGCTGGCGTTGCTTGTTGTTGTTGCAGTTGTTGTTGCTGTTGCTGCTACTGCTGCTGGTCGCTGCTGGACGTATAAAATTGTGCAAAAATGTATGGACAAATACATGTGCATCGTGTCCTATGCGTGTTGAAAGCTGTAGAAGGATCCTTGGGCTGGTGAGGTGCCCCCAAATGGGCGTATGCGGTAGCGTAGGCGTGTCTGAAGGCGTCTTAAGGCTTTGGAAAGGTCCGAAAACAAGCAAGAGGCGGAGAACAGGTAAGTTTATATTTCAAAATTGGCAGAAATGGATAAACTTTCTGTATTTCCACAGATCTTGCCGCATCTGACGTTCCGGTCCTGGTTTGGAGGCGTTTCTGGTCCAGTGCATCCTTTGATTGGTGTCAAATGGTGTGGTTGCCGTGTGAGTATGGTGTGAAATTGTTTGTGTAACGCTGGTGGAACGTGACGAAAGCTCGAGCATTGGCTGCGTCAGCTGTGTCGGTAGGTTCGAGCGTATGTTGAAGCACTGCTCGAGCTGCTGTGGCTGGTGCAGTTTTTGCTCGTGTACGCAACGAAGTATATGCATATTATGTGGTTCGCTTATACTTGGACGGCATCGAGCCTTCCCCAAGAGGGTCTTTGTCTTTTAGGTGATTGCGTTTCTGACTCAAAGAGGATTCTTTTTGTTTGTATTTTAGCTCGTGTTGTTGCTGCAGCCTTTTATCCTCTGCTTGCTGAGAAAGCACTTGCTCTTGCCTGAATTTGGCTAGGAAGGTGGCCAAGTTCGTCTCAGCGGGATTTCGTCGAGTTTGCGTCAGATAGATAGGTTGTTTTTGTGGTTGCTGCTTTTGCTGCGACTGATGTTGCTTCTGGCTTCTCTGCCTCTGTCGCTGTTTTTCCTGGCTGCTCCGCTTTTGCTAGGACGGTTGTGACCTCGGACGCTGCTTCTGTCGCAGCTGGCGTTGATTCTGCTGCGGTTGTTATCCTGGCAGAAATGGTTGCTGTTTTAGATGCTGCTGCTGCTGGTTCGGCCGCTTCTGTTTCTGCTGTTGTTGTTGTTTTGGTTGTTGTTGCTGCTGTTACGATTTATGGTGAAGATGTTGCCGTTGATGATAATTCTTCGGTCGCATCTGTTGGCCAATACGCTGTCCAATGGCTCTAAAACTGTTGACTCGCAGTTTTGAGCGCAACAGCTTGAATGTAGGGCAGCCTTTGTATGTGCTTATGTGCGGCCCATTGCAATTTGCACATTTGCCTGGAATTGCTCGATCCTTTTTGCAGTCGACTGTTGGATGCCCTTCTCCGCATTTCATGCGTCGAAATGCTCGACTGCAATAGTTTCGCATGTGTCCGAATGCCTGGCATCGGGCGCATTGGACAGGATCAAGCGAAACATATGGTCTTTCAACCTTGACCTCCTGGTTTCCAATCTCTTTTGTATCCAGGATCCTCTCGTGTCCTCGATCATGTTGTGGGCCTATTACAACCTCCCAGAGGTTTAGAGGTTTGCCGGAAAAGCGCTGTTTTACTACACGCTCAAAGCGTGTAATATAGCCCATTTGGCTGAGTTGCGCGTTGATCCAAGGCACTCTGGTGTCTTTGTGGAGATGACGTATGAATACGTGGAATCCTTTAACACAGGCAGGCTGGTGAGTGTGAACTGCAACGCGATGCTCTCTAAGCGTATCCATAATTGCAGAGTGTGACGCTAGCGAGTCGCACTGTACACGAATTCCATCTTCTTTTGTAGATTTAATCGCAAACTTCCCTGTGGCCGGATTGGATCGGAATTTCCGGAGGAGATTACCGGAGATTCCGGTCCTGGTTTGGAGGCGTTTCTGGTCTAGTGCATCCTTTGATTGGTGTCAAATGGTGTGGTTGCCGTGTGAGTATGGTGTGAAATCGTTTGTGTAACGCCGGTGGAACGAGACGAAAGCTCGAGCATTGGCTGCATCAGCTTTGGCGGTAGGTTTGAGCGTATGTTGAAGCACTGCTCGAGCAGCTGTGGCTGGTGCATTTTTTGCTCGAGTATGCAACGAAGTATAGGCATATTATGTGGTTCGCTTATACTTGGACGGCATCGAGCCTTCCTCAAGAGGGTCTTTGTCGTTTAGGTGATTGCGTTTCTGACTCAAAGAGGATTCTATTTGTTTATATTTTAGCTCGTGTTGTTGCTGCCGCCTTTTATCCTCTGCTTGCTGAGGAAGCACTTGCTCCTGCCTGAATTTGGCTAGCAAGGTGGCCAAGTGCGTTTCAGCGGGATTTCGTCGAATTTGCGCCAGAGAGATCGGTTGTTTTTGTGGTTGCTGCTTTTGCTGCGACTGATGTTGCTTCTGGCTTCTCTGCCTCTGTCGCTGTTTTCCCTGGCTGCTCCGCTTTTGCTGGGACGGTTGTGACCTCAGACGCTGCTTCTGTCGCAGCTGGCGTTGATTCTGCTGCGGTTGTTATCCTGGCAGAAATGGTTGCTGTTTTAGATGCTGCTGCTGCTGGTTCGGCCGCTTCTGTTTCTGCTGTTGTTGTTGTTTTGGTTGTTGTTGCTGCTGTTACGATTTATGGTGAAGATGTTGCCGTTGATGATAATTCTTCGGTCGCATCTGTTGGCCAATACGCTGTCCAATGGCTCTAAAACTGTTGACTCGCAGTTTTGAGCGCAACAGCTTGAATGTAGGGCAGCCTTTGTATGTGCTTATGTGCGGCCCATTGCAATTTGCACATTTGCCTGGAATTGCTCGATCCTTTTTGCAGTCGACTGTTGGATGCCCTTCTCCGCATTTCATGCGTCGAAATGCTCGACTGCAATAGTTTCGCATGTGTCCGAATGCCTGGCATCGGGCGCATTGGACAGGATCACGCGAAACATATGGCCTTTCAACCTTGACCTCCTGGTTTCCAATCTCTTTTGTATCCAGGATCCTCTCGTGTCCTCGATCATGTTGTGGGCCTATTACAACCTCCCAGAGGTTTAGAGGTTTGCCGGAAAAGCGCTGTTTTACTACACGCTCAAAGCGTGTAATATAGCCCATTTGGCTGAGTTGCGCGTTGATCCAAGGCACTCTGGTGTCTTTGTGGAGATGACGTATGAATACGTGGAATCCTTTAACACAGGCAGGCTGGTGAGTGTGAACTGCAACGCGATGCTCTCTAAGCGTATCCATAATTGCAGAGTGTGACGCTAGCGAGTCGCACTGTACACGAATTCCATCTTCTTTTGTAGATTTAATCGCAAACTTTCCTGTGGCCGGATTGGATCGGAATTTCCGGAGGAGATTACCGGAGATTCCGGTCCTGGTTTGGAGGCGTTTCTGGTCCAGTGCATCCTTTGATTGGTGTCAAATGGTGTGGTTGCCGTGTGAGTATGGTGTGAAATTGTTTGTGTAACGCTGGTGGAACGTGACGAAAGCTCTAGCATTGGCTGCGTCAGCTGTGTCGGTAGGTTCGAGCGTATGTTGAAGCACTGCTCGAGCAGCTGTGGCTGGTGCAGTTTTTGCTCGTGTATGCAACGAAGTATAGGCGTATTATGTGGTTCGCTTATACTTGGACGGTATCGAGCCTTGCTCAAGAGGGTCTTTGTCTTTTAGGTGATTGCGTTTCTGACTCAAAGAGGATTATTTTTGTTTGTATTTTAGCTCGTGTTGTTGCTGCAGCCTTTTATCCTCTGCTTGCTGAGAAAGCACTTGCTATTGCCTGAATTTGGCTAGCAAGGTGGCCAAGTGCGTCTCAGCGGGATTTCGTCGAGTTTGCGTCAGATGGATCGGTTGTTTTTGTGGTTGCTGCTTTTGCTGCGACTGATGTTGCTTCTGGCTTCTCTGCCTCTGTCGCTGTTTTCCCTGGCTGCTCCGCTTTTGCTGGGACGGTTGTGACCTCGGACGCTGCTTCTGTCGCAGCTGGCGTTGATTCTGCTGCGGTTGTTATCCTGGCAGAAATGGTTGCTGTTTTAGATGCTGCTGCTGCTGGTTCGGCCGCTTCTGTTTCTGCTGTTGTTGTTGTTTTGGTTGTTGTTGCCGCTGTTGCGATTTTTGGTGAAGATGTTGCCGTTGATGATGATTCTTCGGTCGCATCTGTTGGCCAAAACGCTGTCCAATGGCTCTAAAACTGTTGACTTGCTGTTTTGAGCGCAACAGCTTGAATGTTGGGCAGCCTTTGTGTGTGCTTATGTGCGGCCCATTGCAATTTGCACATTTGCCTGGAATTGCTCGATCCTTTTTGCAGTCGACTGTTGGATGCCCTTCTCCGCATTTCATGCGTCGAAATGCTCGACTGCAATAGTTTCGCATGTGTCCGAATTACACGCTCAAAGCGTGTAATATAGCCCATTTGGCTGAGTTGCGCGTTGATCCAAGGCACTCTGGTGTCTTTGTGGAGATGACGTATGAATACGCGGAATCCTTATCACAGGCAGGCTAATGAGTGTGAACTGCAACGCGATGCTCTCTAAGCGTATCCATAATTGCAGAGTGTGACGCTAGCGAGTCGCACTGTACACAAATTCCATCTTCTTTTGTAGATTTAATCGCAAACTTCCCTGTGGCCGGATTGGATCGGAATTTCCGGAGGAGATTACCAATGTCCGTCACTTTGTTGACGAAGATAGAGGGCACTCGTTTGCAATCCTGTTCCTGCATGCTTTGCTGTTGACCCAGACGTCTATCGAATGTTGCTTGATGGCGGAGGGGGGGTGAGGCGAAAATTGCTGCGATGGCGTATTTTCTCCCAACAGTTTGACATTCATTGGAAAATGTCTTGTGCTGTCCGTTGAACGATAGGCGGTCATTATTGGGGGCATGACGATTGCGCTTCGCGCGCAATAACTTTCCAGAGCAGGAGGAGTCGGTTCCAGAAGAAGAGAAGGGCAATACGTGGGTGGAGGGGTGACGCATTTGTCTTCACCGTGTTTTGCACACGTTTTCGTAGTTTTCGGCGTTGCAGGTTCGTTTGGCAATAGGGTCGTAATATGCATTCCTGCATAGGAGGCAAATAGCTGAATTGCCAGTGATCTGGACTCAAGTGAATGCCGATCAAAGTCCATGGGCGTATGGTGAGGAGCATATAGGCAATTTGAATTCCTAAGACTCACAGTTTGAGCAGCCTGTTGTCTTGGATCTAATTGTGTTTCGTCTGGTTGCTCTTGATGATGTTGTTCGCTATGAGTCTCCGTCTGTGTTGGTAATGGCGATGCTGATAATGCTGTTGAAGGCTTATTAACAGTTACACTTATTCGTGCATCAGTAGATGTGTCTGTGTTGATTGTCGTCAATTTTTTGGCTTCAGGGAAGTGCTTTGAGGCCCTCTCCAGACTTTGGCGGCGGGTGGAATATTTTACTTTTTTGATTGGTTTTCTTGCCATGATGAGTGGCCTAGGCCTTATATGTACAGAGTAAAGTTTCTGACCGTGGACAACTTGGTGTCCACCAGAGCGATCTCTGGATTTTCCATACAAGTGCAAGTTGATACACAGCCTCCTCGCGGCGTCACCTGGGTAGCTATGCTAGCATCCGCTAGGTAGTGAGCTAATGTATACAGCGAGTCATCCGAACGCTAAACGGTTGTACGCAGGGCTTGGGACCCGCTACGTAAAATAATACAACCAATGAAAACCAAAACATCAGCCTCGGATGAGATACCCATACATGTTGACGACCAACGAACGAAAAAGGACTATGATTTAAGGATATGCACCTGGAATGTCCGGACCCTTAATAGGGAAGGTGTCACTATCCAGTTGGCGGAAACCCTCAAGTCAGTCAAGGCTGACATTACCGCCATACAGGAAATGAGATGGACAGGACAAGGTTGCTTCAAAGCAGTAACCTGTGACATCTACTACAGCTGCCATGCGGAGAGGCGCGAATTCGGTTGCGGATTTGTAGTTAGCAGTAGACTTCGCCACCATGTCTCTAGATTCACTCCTGTGAGTGAAAGGCTCGCTACAATCCGTATCAAGCCTAAATTCTTCAACATCAGCCTAATTTGTGCGCACGCCCCGACGGAAGAAAAGGATGATGCCGTTAAGGATGCGTTCTACACGAGACTCGAGGATGCATATGACCGTTGCCCAGCCCACGACGTGAAGATTATCCTCGGGGACTTCAACGCGAAGGTTGGTCGGGAGTGTATCTTTGGCCCCACCGTCGGAAGGTTCGGCGTCCATGAGACCTCCTCGAACAACGGTCTCAGGCTGATTGACTTCGCCGCGGCGCGACACATGGTAGTAAGTAGCACCAGATTCCGGCATCTCGATATCCACAAGGCCACATGGTGGTCCCCTGATCAAAAAACGAAAAACCAAATTGATCATGTTGTGATTGACGGAAGGCATGCCTCAAATGTGCTGGACGTTCGTACGTTTCGCGGAGTGAACATTGTCTCCGACCACTATATTGTTGCAGCCAAGATACGTATGCGACTCTGCAATGCAAAAAACGTACACCCCAGCACACAGCGAAAGCTGGACGTCGCTAAGCTGCGATCACAACGGGCAGCCGAAGCCTTCTTCACTCACCTCTCGGAATTGCTCCACCAGCCTGAATCTTTACCCGAAGACGCAGACGGATACTAGGCACACATATCCCACTCCATGCGCACCGCCGCCGGGTTCAAGATATTGACACCCCGAAACCAATGGTATGACGAGGAGTGTCGCAATGCACACGCTGCGAAGAACGCGGCCTATAGAAAAACGTTTCAGACCGCCGCAACGCGAGCAACGCGAGATTGTTATCGAAAGAAGAGGAGGGAAGAGAAGCGTCTTTTCAGACGGAACAAACGGGAGCAGGAAAGACGCGAGTGTGAGGAAATCGAGATGTCTCGAGGCATGAACGATGCCCGGAAGTTCTACCAACGGGTCAATCGCATGACCCAAGGTTTTAAAACCGGTGCACTGAATTGCTGAGATGGGGATGGAAACCTGGTTACGGATACGCAGGATAAGTTGCGAATATGGAGAGAGCACTTCGCCAAGTTGCTCAATGGCAACAACATCGCTGGAGAAGACACACTGATGACACCAATCAGCGACAACGTGAATATTCCACCACCTAGCCATGACGAGGTCCGAGACGCAATAATGCGACTCAAAAACAACAAAGCAGCCGGGGCGGATGGCTTACCTGCGGAATTGATTAAGGCCGGCGGCAGCGAGCTGATAGGGTACATGCATCAGCTCCTTTGCAAAATATGGCTAAGGGAAGACATGCCCAACGATTGGAATCTCAAGGGTGACCCGATGATTTGTGCCAATTACCGGGGAATCAGTCTCATCGCCATCTCATACAAGGTCCTAGCAAGCGTAATCTGCGAAAGACTAAAGCCGTATGCCAACACACTGATTGGACCTTATCAGTGCGGCTTTAGACCTGGTAAATTCACCATAGACCAGATCTTTGCATTACGCCAAATCCTGGAGAAGACCCACGAGAAACAGGTCGACACACACCATCTCTTTGTCGACTATAAGGCTGCTTTCGATAGCCCGATAAGAGATCGCCTATTTGCCACCATGTCTGAGTTCGGTATAGCTGCGAAGCTGATACGGCTGTGCAGAATGACGTTGAGCAGCACTACAAGTCCCGTCAAGGTAGGAAAGAACCTCTCCGAACCTTTCAATACCGTGCAAGGTTTCAGACAAGGCGACCCCCTATCGTGCAACGTCTTCAACCTGATGATGAAAGGGGTGATGCGAAATGCTGAGGTACATCGAAATGGCACTATGTTTTATAAAAGTGTCCAACTGCTTGCATACGCCGATGATATCGACATGAGATGTTACAGCAGCATTTTCCGCGATCGAAAAGGAGTCAGCAAAAGTGGGGTTGGAGGTACACGAGGGTAAATCCAAGTATATGCTGTCCAGTAGTAAGGAATCCCAGCGCCTAGGATCCCAAGTAGATGCTGGCAGCTATACCTTTGAAGTTGTCAAGGATTTTATATACCTTGGTACCGCAGTCAACTCAAGCAACAACGTCAGCATGGAGATCAAGCGGAGAATCACATCTGCCAACAGGTGAAACTATGGGCTCAGTAAGCAGATGTGTATCAGAGCTCTCTCTCGACCGACAAAACTGACACTCTACAAGACGCTCATCCTACCCGTGCTCTTATATGGCGCAGAAGCATGGGTACTATCACAAACGGATGCAGCAGCACTTGGAGTGTTCGAGAGAAAAATTCTCCGTAAGATCTTTGGTCCTGTTCGCACCGGGAACGACTTTCGCATTCGAATGAACCACGAACTGTATGAGCTCTACGGCGACACTGTCCGGCGCATTACAATACAGCGTATGCGATGGCTCGGGCATGTTGTGCGTATGGACGAAGAAGCTCCAGTAAAAAAGGTGTTCGAGGCAAGAGTCGACGTTGGACGGCGAAGGGGACGACCACGGCTCCAATGGATGGACCAAATGGAGGAGGACCTGGCTACGCTTGGTGTAACCAATTGGAGGAGGCGCGCAAGGAGCAGAGGCTGCTGGCGCGAGTCTTAGGAATTCAAATTGCCTATATGCTCCTCACCATACGCGCATGGACTTTGATCGGCATTCACCTGAGTCCAGATCACTGGCCATTGAGCTTTTGCCCCCTATGCAGGAATGCATATTACGACCCTATTGCCAAACGAACCTGCAACGCCGAAAACTACGAAAACGTGTGCAAAACGCGGTGAAGACAAATGCGTCACCCCTCCACCCACGTTTTGCACTTCCCTTCTTCTGGAACCGACTCCACCTGCTCTGGAAAGTTATTGCGCGCGAAGCGCAATCGTCATGCCCCCAATAATGACCGCCTATCGTTCAACGGACAGCACAAGACATTTTCCAATGAATGTCAAACTGTTGGGAGAAAATACGCCATTGCAGCAACCACGCGAATTGGCAATTTTCGCCTCACCCAAATGGGCTATATTACACGCTTTGAGCGTGTAGTAGCCCGATGCCAGGCATTCGGACACACGCGAAACTATTGCAGTCGAGCATTTCGTTGCATGAAATGCGGAGAAGGGCATCCACAGTCGACTGCAAAAAGGATCGAGCAATTCCAGGCAATGAGCCGCACATAAGCACATACAAAGGCTGCCCTACAAACTGCGAGTCAACAGTTTTAGAGCCATTGGACAGCGTTTTGGCCAACAGATGCGACCGAAGAATCATCATCAATGGCAACATCTTCACGAAAAATCGCAACAGCAGCAACAACAACCAAAACAACAACAACAGCAGAAACAGAAGCGGCCGAACCAGCAGAAGCAGCATCTAAAACAGCAACCATTTCTGTCAGGACAACAACCGCAGCAGAAGCAACGCCAGCTGCGACAGAAGCAGCGTCAGAGATCACAATCGTCCCAGCAAAAACAGAGCAGCCAGGAAAAGCAGCGACAGAGGCAGATAAGCCAGAAGCAACATCAGTCGCAGCAAAAGCAGCAACCACAAAAACAACCGATCTCTCTGGCGCAAACTCGACGAAATCCCGCTGAGACGCGCTTGGCCACCTTCCTAGCCAAATTCAGGCAAGAGCAAGTGCTCTCTCAGCAGGCAGAGGATTAAAGGCGGCAGCAACAACACGAGCTAAAATACAAACAAATAGAATCCTCTTTGAGTCAGAAACGCAATCACCTAAACGACAAAGATCCTCTTGAGGAAGGCTCGATGCCGTCCAAGTATAAGCGAACCACATAATATGCCTATACTTCGTTGCATACTCGAGCAAAAAATGCACCAGCCACAGCAGCTCGGGCAGTGCTTCAACATACGCTCAAACCTACCGCCACAGCTGACGCAGCCAAGGCTCGAGCTTTCGTCTCGTTCTCCCGGCGTTACACAAACAATTTCACACCATACTCACACGGCAACTACACCATTTGACATCAATCAAAGGATACACCTGTCCAGAAACGCCTCCAAACCAGGACCGGAACTTCAGATGCGGCAAGATCTGCGGAAATGCAGAAAGTTTATCCATTTCTGCCAATTTTGAAATATAAACTTACCTGTTTTTCCGCCTCTTGCTCGCCAGCTGATTGTTTCAACACCTTATGACGCCTCCAGCCACGCCTACGTTTCCGCTCACGCCCATTTGGGGTCACCTCACAGCCCAAGGATCCATATGCAACCTTCCTGGTGGACAATATGGACGCTGGCACGCATAGGACACGACGCATTTGTATTTGTGCAAAATTTTTGCACAATTTTATGCGTCCAGCAGCAAGCAGCAGCAGTAGCAGCAACAGCAACTTGAGACAGATGGATTCACAGTTGAGAGCTCGAGGCGAACGGACGTGGCCGCTCCGTCAAAAACAGACCGCCGCCAAACAAACAGACACTTGGAACAATCACCGCCCAAGTCAACTTTAAGTTAACTTTAAAATCTAAATTTTAAATCACATTGCATTGTTCTCATAATAAATTTTGTAATCGCGCCGAGCTAGAACAACAACAACCAAAATGTATTTGCGAATTTATTTATTTTTTGCAAATAAATTTAAATTCATCGTGGAAAAAAAGTGCTGTAATCTATGTGACGATTTGTGAATATAACCAACAATTCTATATGAGTGCCTTTTTGTTATAAACAATTAACAAAAGAACAATCCGTTAGTCCTGTGCAACGAAGAAAAATCAAAATTCAACAATAATTCTATACGCTCGCCCCCTAAAAGCGTATAAAATTTGCCAAAACTTTTAAACTTTTACGTTTTTCTTCGCGTCATTGCACACACTCACATACTCAGCCAAGAATGTTCAAAGTGCAAATCATTTCGTGCCTAAACGCACATACAGGGATAAAGGAAAACTGTTCCCACGGCGCGTTCTCACTCACTCACACACATATATATATACAGACTTTCACTCTCACACACACGCATACACACATGCATGCATAGTAAAGTGCAGAGTGCAAACTTTTCCCATCGCCAGTGCTATCTCTCTCCTGTGCAATGGTCATGCGATCTCGTTCTCTCTCACATTTCGCGCCAAATCGGAAAAGAATCCTGACTACACTTTCTCTCTCTCGCGCAATCATATACACACAAATACGCCTACACATACGCAACGAGTGAGAGAATTGTACATCGTCTTTTCGCGCCAAATATTGTCACACATCCGCCCGCACACACACACTCACACTCGCCTATATACACGTATACGTACATAAATCAAGCGGAAACTTCTACCTGGTGAATATCTTCATTTCTCCCAACCTCTCAACATGGCAAGAAAACCAATCAGGACCCGCCGCCAAAGACTGGAGAGGGCCTCAAAGCAGTTTTCTGAAGCCAAAAAATTGACGAGAATCAACAGACACAGCTACTGATGCACGAATAAGTGTAACTGTTGAGAACCCTTCAACAGCATTATCAGCATCGCCATTACCAACACAGACGCAGACCCATAGCCAACAACATCATCAAGAGCAACCAGACGAAATACAATTAGATCCAAGGCAACAGGCTGCTCAAACTGTGAGTCTTAAGAATTCAAATTGCCTATTTGCTCCTCACCATACGCACATGGTTTTTGATCGGCATTCACCTGAGTCCAGATCACTGGAGCTATTTGCCCCCCATGCAGGAATGCATATTACGACCCTATTGCCAAACGAACCTGCAACGGCGAAAACTACGAAAACGTGTGCAAAACGCGGTGAAGACAAATGCGTCACCCCTCAACCCACGTATTGCCCTTCCCTTCTTCTGGAACCGACTCCACCTGCTCTGGAAACTTCTTGCGCGCGAAGCGCAATCGCCATGCCCCCAATAATGACCGCCTATCGTTCAACGGAGAGCACAAGATATTTTCCAATGAATGTCAAACTGTTGAGAGAAAATACGCCATCGCAGCAACCACGCGATTTGCAAATTTTCACCTCAACCCCCCCCTCCGCCATCAAGCAACATTTGATAACGTCTGGGTCAACAGCAACAGGAACAGGAATGCAAACGAGTGCCCTCTATCTTCGCCAATCCGGCCACAGGGATGTTTGCGATAAAATCTACAAAAGAAGATGGAATTCGTGTACAGTGCGACTCGCTAGCGTCACACTCTGGAATTATGGATACGCTTAAAGAGCATCGCGTTGCAGTTCACACTCACCAGCCTACCTGTGATAAAGGATTCCGCGTAATCATACGTCATCTCCACAAAGCCACCAGAGTGCCTTGGATCAGCGCCTAAACCTCTAAACCTCTAAATCTGGGAGTTTGTAATAGGCCCACAACATGATCGAGGACACGAGAGGATCCTGGATACAAAAGAGATTGGAAACCAGGAGGTCAAGGTTGAAAGGCCATATGTTTCGCGTGATCCTGTGCAATGCGCCCGATGCCAGGCATTCGGACACCCGCGAAACTATTGCAGTCGAGCATTTCGTTGCATGAAATGCGGAGAAGGGCATCCAAAAGTCGACTGCAAAAAGGATCGAGCAATTCCAGGCAAATGTGCAAATTTCAATGGGCCGCACATAAGCACATACAAAGGCTGCCCTACAAACTGCGAGTCAACAGTTTTAGAGCCATTGGACAGCGTTTTGGCCAATAGATGCGACCGAAGAATCATCATCAACGGCAACATCTTCACCAAAAATCGCAACAGCAGAAACAACAACCAAAACAACCACAACAGCAGAAACAGAAGCGGCCGAACCAGCAGCAGCAGCATCTAAAATAGCAACCATTTCTGCCAGGAAAACAACCGCAGCAGAAGCAACATCAGTCACAGCAAAAGCAGCAACCACAAAAACAGCCGATCTCTCTGACGCAAGCTCGACGAAATCCCGCTGAGACGCACTTGGCCACCTTGCTAGCCAAATTCAGGCAAGAGCAAGTGCTTTCTCAGCAGGCAGAGGATAAAAGGCGGCAGCAAGTAAAAGTAAGAAACTCTCCAAAATCTACAAGAGAAATTTTTGTTCGGCGCAGGAAGGGATATCTCTTTAACGTTTGAGGCGCTTACGATAAGATCACACGGGTTTGTATGTGTGTCTTTAGAAGGATACATTGCAAGAGTAACTCTTGCATGGGTGGGTGCATTGGATGAGATTATGTTGATGCCCTCTATATTCATACATATGTATGTATGTGTGTTTACATTCTCTCTCACTCAAAATGCTGAAACTAGATCAACATTCTATTGCGTATGAGTGTAGCTTGAGTGAGAGGCCATGCAGAAAGAGGGGAAAAATGTAAATGTTAAGGCAAAGGCAAAGAGAAATGGAATTTTTTTTTTTTTTCCAGTTTGGAGCTTTTATTTGTTGAATCTTTTCAGTACCGAAAACTAACAACAAGTTAACAAATCTTACGTGTAAATACTAATTACCAGTACATTTCTTGAACTGTATTATAAAAGCGGCTCTAAAAAAAAAAAAATTACTGCTGGGTTGGCAAGTCGTTTCGACGTAGGCGTGATCGTCTGCTTAGCCTTGTTAGACTCCTCGCGAGCTGGTTAGGATGCGTTGATAACTTGTTAAGGTACTTTTCATTTTTTTCCGCAATTTCGTCTTTTACAGGTGGAACGTTTAGATCTTTGTGAATGTTGGCGTTTCGAACATACCACGGTGCCCCGGTGATAGTTCTCAATATCTTCGTCTGGGCTCTCTGGACGATATCGATGTTGCTGTTGCTGGCATTTCCCCATAGCTGGCAGCCGTAGGTCCAGATTGGTTTTAGCGCTGAGTTGTAGAGCAGCACCTTGAAGTCCAAACTAAGTGGTGAGCGGGAGTAGATAAGCCAATGAAGGCTGTTGGCCTTCAGTTTTAAGTGAGTTCTCTTGGCTTCGATGTGTCGGCGCCAAGTTAGTCTTCTATCGAGGTGTACTCCCAGATACGTCACTTCGTTTGCTGTTGGAAGTGCGACGTTGTTCAGCGTGAGCGGTGGACAATCTTGCCTGTTAAGGGTGAAAGTTACTTGCTTGCATTTTTGTTCGTTTACCTTTATACGCCAGTCGGATAACCACTTTTCCACGTCGACCAGGTAGATGGCTAGCTGCGATGATGCTTTGATTGGGCATCTGGAGCGGCTGAGAATAGCTGTGTCATCCGCAAATGTTGAAACTGTCAGGTTGCTACTTGTAGGGATGTCTGCTGTGAATAGGACGTATAGTGTTGGGCCTAGTACGCTGCCTTGTGGGACACCGGCTTCAATGCTGTGTTCGTCGGATATCGCAGTGTTGCACCTCACTACAAACTTCCTGTTGTAGAGGTACGACTCTAGCAGTTTGTGAGTGTTGTTTGGAAGCGTTGTTTTGATTTTGTACATCAGACCGTCCAGCCAAACTCTGTCGAATGTCTGCGAAACATCTAGAAATATCGCAGAGCATATTCCCATTTTTCAAATGCGTTTCGTATTTCTGATGTTATGCGGTTAACTTGCTCAATAGTTCCGTGTTTTTCACGAAAGCAAATTGGTGTGCTGGTATTGTGTTGTGCGTGTTCAGGAATGGAGTAATAGTCAGAGACAGTAGGCATTTTTCGAAAAGTTTCGATAAGCAGGATAGAAGGCTTATGGGTCTGTACGACGGTGGAACAGTGTGATCTTTTCCCGGCTTTGGTATCATTATTATTATTGACTTTTTCCATCTTCCTGGAAAGTAGTCAAGTTTGTTGATGGCATTGAAGAGCTGGGTAATGCTGCATACGGCACAGTAAGGCAGCTCAATGATCATCTTAGGGGTAATTAGGTCGCACCCTGCAGATTTTTTTGGGTTCAGATGTTCTTTGATGATTTTTGAGATTTCGATAGAGCGAAACACAACTGGAGCATGATGAAGCTGGGAGTCGTCTGTTGCGGGCGGAATTTCGAACGTGTTTGTTGCAGGATTCGGTTGGAAGACTTTTTGTAGATGAGTGGCGAATGTGCTGGCTTTATATTTGTCGCTACGGGCCCAACCACCTGTGTGGTTTCTAATAGGGACCACTGGTACTGTGGGTGAGCCAAGAGTTGGGTGAGCTTTCCACAGTGAATTTTTTGTACTGGATGTTGATAATTTTTCAATATAAGAACGTTGGGCAAGCTCTTTTTCTTGCTTTAAAGCTTTTGTAAGTTTGCGTGTGGCGTCTTTTAACTTTTGTTTTGCCGACGGTGATCTTGAGGACTGCCATTCTCGCCGTTTTTCGAGAAACAAGTTGTTCGATTTGCAGGTTGGTCTTTTTGTGATTTGTAATTTTGCTTACTGTTTGCGGCGTTGAGCAGCGAGCTGCAGCAACGATGATTGACTCCAGTGAGTTAACAAAACTATCAATGTCAGCTTCAGCTTCAAGAGGTGGGTTATGCTCAATGTGTGAGCTTATGTATTTTTTGTATATGAGCCAGTTGGTTTTTTCTGAAGTCAGATGATAGGTCTGAGAGGCACTCGGCGCTTATCAGATTACGGGGAATGTTTTTGGTGACTGCGAAATCAATTAGATCAGGTAGTTTTTTGGGGTCAGTAGGCCAGTATGTAGGTGTGCCAGAAGAAACGTGGTCGAGCTTGTTGTTTGCTTTTATAATGGCGTTGTAGAGCTGTTTTCCTTTTGGATTCACGAGTCGAGACCCCCAGTGTGTGTGCTTGGCATTATAGTCCCCAGCTTCTATAAAATGTTCTCCAAGTGAATTGAAGAATTCCATAAATTGGTCTTCAGATATAGTGAAACGAGGTGGGCAGTAAACAGCAGCTAGGGTAAGCTGGTTACCATTATCCAAATGAATTTTTAATGATGTTGCTTGTAGATAGTTTTTGGCAGTCTCAATATGACAGTGGTGCTTGAGACGGATTCATATCAAAATCCCGGTCCCGCCGTGGGCCTTACAATCAGGGTGATTGGTTCCGTAGAAAATATATCCTCTTATGTTGAAGTTATATTTGTTTGTGAGGTGTGTTTCCGAAAGTAGCATTACGTCGATGTGCTTTTCGAGTAGGGATTGAGCTAGCTCAAGATTGTGCTGTGAAACGCCGTTGGCGTTCCACGTAGAGATTCTTAGCGAGGCCATGAAGATGATTATTTTGATTGATGTGATACAAGCAATTGTATCAACATGTTTTGATCTTGCATGGTTGTCCGCATAAACGCCATAAACTCCGCCATGCTCTGCTGCAAGGTAAGTATCATTGCTTCGAAATTGTTTTGTTGTTGTTCCATTGGCTTTTTGTCTTGTACAGAATTGAAGTCCATATATTTGGCTTGTGAACACGGCGCATTGGAGGCTGGGGGCTCTAGACCTGATCTTAGAGCGCTTGCATATGACGCGTTTTTGGTAACGAATCCTGTACCAAGTGAGGATCTGGCTGCGGTAGAGAAGAAAACTTCTGGGTTGTGTTTGGAGGGTATTTTTGTGATCGGTGCGTTTTGTGAGCGTACAGTGGCTACGCGCTGGTTAATGCGGCTTTTGAGATCTTTGTATACTGGGCAGCCTTTGTAGTTGGCTGTGTGATTGCCTCCACAGTTGCCACACCTTTTTCCGCTTGAGTCTTCTTTGGGTGCACTGCAGCTGGCTTTGTCGTGGAGCTCGCCACAGACTACGCACACTGGGCGCAGCTTACAGTAAGACTTTGTATGGTCGTATTCTTGGCAGTTCATACATTGTACCAGATTGTTACGTTTGTGAGGTTCTTCTACGTTGATTCTACGATGTAGTAAAAATTGGAGTTTGTAGATTGGATGCACATCGTTTCTTTTCGGCATCTTTGCTTCTGGGGCAAGTTCCACCTTGAAGAGTGGTTGCGGCTGTCTATTTTTGTTTATGATGTTGAAGACTGATTTTGCGGTAAATCCTTTATCCTGTAGCGCCAGCTTTATTTCGTCTGGTGTTACATCAGGCTCTATGCCCTTTAGTACGACTTGCAGACCCTTGCAGCTTTATAGCTGGTATGTGTAATAGCTTTTTTCTCCTTCGTCCAAATACTTTGTTAAGGCTCTAAAGTGTTGTTCAGACTTGGTCTGAACTTTAGTTTCATGAATGTTGCCCCTAACTAAGGGAATTATGTGGATATTTGCGTCACCTATGAGCTTTATTACATTGTTTACAAATGAACTAGAGCTTTTCTGTGTGATTTTTGGTTTGTTTACATTTTTTGGGGGCTTAGCTTTCGTTTTATTTGGATGTAGCGATCCATTCCAGTCTGTATGGCCGGCTTTGCGTTTTCGTTTTCGTTAATTGCAGTTTGTTTTGCTGTCTGCGCAGCTTTCGTTGTGTTTGTATGTGTTGAGTGGGCAGTCGGCATCGGTGTTGTTTTAGTTATTAAGTACAGTTGTCGCGACAACTGAAGAGTTTGTGCTTGCTGTTACAGCTAAGTTCTGTTATCTTTGCTTGGTGTAAGCAGATTTTGTTGGTAAGGGAGACAAAGAGCAAGATCGTTCTTTGTCGTTCGCTGTAAGCAGGTGTTCGTTTGGCGGGTTGGGAGTTGCCGATCGCGGGCGGTCAGATTGCGTCGACCCGATAGATAGTAGCGACGGCGACGGGGAGCAAGAGCGTTCTCTGTCGCGTGTTAAGAGAGAAAGATCAGCTGTCGGGTTGGGGGTGATTGACCGCTCGCGGTTCGATTCCGCAGAGACGACGGAAAAGTAAGCGATGTTGCGTTGCGAAGAGAGCCGTCGCTCATCTTGTTTTCACTCATTGTTTTTTGGTAAGTTTATTTATATTTGTAATTAGTTAATTGTTGATTAATAACTTATAGATTTGTTAGAAAATCTATATGTGCAGGCATTGCACTGAGCGTCTTTTCGCTTATGATTTTGTGTTTGGTTTACTTCAAATTTGTTACCTTTGTTGTATTATGGAGCTCAAATAATAACACGTCCGTCGGGTTGAAGTCACACGACACGAATGAAATGGAAATGGTAAAATGGTAAAATTGCCTATCCTAAAATAAATGTTAAAAGTAAATATTTAACTTAACATAACATAAAGTGTTTCTAGACTGGCATTGAACATTAACATTGAACCGTTGCATTAACAGGGGCGGCTAACACGGCATATGTACAGTGATCGCAGTTGGCAGCACTGATTGCGAAAGACAAGAGACAGAGAGATGAATACCACAATTGCAAAAATTGCGAATTGGCGTTAAAATTTATTGCACTAAATTTAATATTAAGCTAATCTTGGTCCATCGATGTCATCTTGTCGTCATATTGGTAGAGAGTACAATGTAAATTGTTGTCCCAGGTCGCGTAAGTAGGTGAGTATGTGTGTATTTGTGTAGAAAGCACGCAGCATCGGCAAATTGAAAATTGTGTGTAATCCATATTAATTATATATTTTCCTTTTCAGAATCATTCCAAGCGACCATTGATGCAGATTGGCATGGAGATTGAGACGAGCGCAGCAGTTTTTAAAGAATTCAAGTGAACGAATTTCGTCCATAGGCCGCAAGGGTGGAGTCGGTCGCTGAGGACTCGTATGGCCAGTAGGAGCATGGCAAGCGTGCCCAAAGTGGGCGCGATCACAAAAGGAGGTGACATAGAAGTCGGCAAGCAGCAAACAAGGGATCAGGCAACGAAATTTATGCCAAATGCAGGTATGTATGAATTTCAAAACGATGGCAGAAATTGGATTAATACCATGCATTTTACAGATTTTGCTGCAGTGCTTCCTCGATGACATCGGATGCTTCTTCTGGTCCTCTTCGTCAAGATGCTGGCGTTACTTGTTGTTGCAGTTGTTGTTGCTGTTGCTGTTACTGCTGCTGCTTGCTGCTGGACAAATGCATGTGCATCGTGTCCTATGCGTGTTGAAAGCTGCAGTAGGATCCTTGGGCTGGTGAGGTGCCCCCAAATGGCCGTATGCGGAAGCGTAAGCATGGCTGAAGGCGTCTTAAGGCATTGGGACGATCCGAAAACAAGCAAGAGGCGGAGAACAGGTACGTTAATATTTCAAAATTGGCAGAAATGGATAAACTTTCTGCATTTCCGCAGGTCTTGCCGCAACTGCCATTTCAGGTCCTGTTTTGATGGCGTTTCTGGACAGGTGCGCACTTCAGTCGGTGTCCAAATGTTGCTTCTTTTTTTTTTTTTAATAATTGTTTTATATTTATTTCATTACCCGGGGGGCAACCTTATAAATATTGATTACAAACTTAAAAATAATTTTAACAACATTTTAACATTTTTTTAAAATTCGTATTCTAGATTAAAAGTATAGTACATTATAAAATTTACAATTTCAGATTTACATTTTTTTTTTTTTAATATGTCTTTCGACACGATGAATTTAAATTTATTTGCAAAAGAAAAACTTAAATAAATAAATTCACAATAAACACATTTGGCGGTTGTTGTCGGAGCTCGGCGCAATTACAATAAATAATAGTGTGAACAATGCAGTGTTAATTTAAAATTAAAGTTTAAATTTACATTAAAGTTGACTTGGGCGGTGGTGATTGTTCTAAGAAATGACTGGTGTCTGGTTGGCGGAGCGGACACGTCCGTTCGCCTCGAGCTCTCGACTGTGAAGCCATCTGTCTCATTACCCTAATTTTGGCAACATTTTACAGGGCTGAAGGGGGCAGTAGAAATTTTGGTAGAGAAAACTCTATAAAATAGAAATAAAAAACTCTCCAAAATCTACAAGAGAAAGTTTTTTTTGGCGTAGGAAGGGATATCTCTTTAACGTTTGAGGCGCCTACGATAAGATCACACGGGTTTGTGCATGTGTGACTTTAGAAAGGGATACATTGCAAGAGTATTTCTTGCATGGGTGGGTGCATTGGATTAGATTATGTTGATGGCCTATATATTCATACATGTGTATGAATATGTGTGTTTAAATTCTCTCTCACTCAAAAATGCTGAGAACTAGCTCAACACTCTATGGCGTATGAGTGTAACTTGAGTGAGAGAGCCAATTGGTGAGAGGCCATGCAGAAAGAGGGGATAAAATGTAAGGCAAAGGCAAATGGAAAAAATTGCCTATCTTAACATAAATGTTAAACGTAAATATTTAACTTAACATAACATAAAGTGTTTCTAGACTGGCATTTGACATTAACATTGAACTGTAGCATTAACAGGGGCATATGTACAGTGATCGCAGTTGGCAGCACTGATTGCGAAGGACAAGAGACAGAGAGACTAAAATTGCAAAAATTGCAAATTGGCGTTAAAATTTTGGTAAAATTTGCAAGAGGACCGCGTCTGGTAAGTTAAACTTATACTAATATTGCACTTATTTAATATTAAACTAATCTAGGTCCATCGATGTCATCTTGTCGTCATATTGGCAGTGAGTTCAATGTAAATTGTTGTCCCAGGTCGCGTAAGTGTGTGCGTGTGTATGTGTGCGAAAGCACGCAGCATCGGCAAATTGAAAATTTGTAGAAAATTAACCAAATTGTGTGTAGATCCATTTTAATTGTATGTTTTCCTTTTCAGAATCATTCCATGCGACCATTGAAGCAAATTGGCATGGAGATTGGGGCGATCGCAGCAGTTTTTTTAAATAATTCAAGTGAATGAATTTCGTCCATAGGCTGCAAGGGTGGAGTCGGTCGCTGAGGGCTCGTATGGCCAGTTGGGGCATGGCAAGCGTGCCCAAAGTGGGCGCAATCACAAGAGGAGGTGACATAGGAGTGGGCAAGCAGCAAACATGGGATCAGGCAACGAAATTTATGCCAAATGCAGGTATGTGTGAATTTCAAAAAGATGGCAGAAATTGGATTAATACCATGCATTTTACAGATTTTGCTGCCGTGATTCCTGGATGACATCTGATGCTTCTTCTGGTCCTCTTCGTCAAGATGATAGCGTTGTTTGTTGTTGTTATTGCAGTTGTTGTTACTGTTGCTGCTGCTACTGCTGCAGCTTGCTGCTAGACGCATAAAATTGTGCACAAATTTATGGACAAATGCATGTGCATCGTGTTCTATGCGTGCCACTAGAAGGCATATAGATCCTTGGGCGGTTGAAGTGCCCCCAAATGGGCGTGATCGGAAACGTAGGCGTGGCTGGAGGCGTCATAAGACGTTGAAACAATCAGCTGGCGAGCAAGAGGCAGAAAAACAGGTAAGTTTATATTTCAAAAATGGCAGAAATGGATAAACTTTCTGTATTTCCACAGATCTTGCCGCATCTGACGTTCCAGGTCTTGTTTTGATGGCGTTTCTGGACAGGTGCGCATTTCAGTCGGTATCAAATTTGGAGTTGCTGCTGCTGCTGCTGCTGGACGCATGAAGTTGTGTAAAAAATTATGCACAAATGTATGTGCATCGTGTCTTATGCGTGTTGAAGGCTGCAGATTGATTCTTGGGCAGGTGAGATGCCCCCAAATGGGCGTATGTGGAAGCATAGGCGTGGCTGAAGGCGTCTTAAGGCATTGGGACGATCCGAAAACAAGCAAGAGGCGGAGAACAGGTATGTTTATATTTCAAAATTGGCAGAAATGGATAAACTTTCTGCATTTCCACAGATCTTGCCGCAACTGACGTTCCGGTCCTGGTTTGGAGGCGTTTCTGGTCCAGTGCATCCTTTGATTGGTGTCAAATGGTGTGTTTGCCGTGTGAGTATGGTGAGAAATAGTTTGTGTAACGCCGGTGGAACGAGACGAAAGCTCGAGTATTGGCTGCGTCAGCTGTGGCGGTAGGTTTGAGCGTATGTTTAAGCACTGCTCGAGCTGCTGTGGCTGGTGCGTTTTTTGCTCGAGTATGCAACGAAGTATAGGCATATTATGTGGTACGCTTATACTTGGACGGCATCGAGCCTTCCTCAAGAGGGTCTTTGTCGTTTAGGTGATTGCGTTTCTGACTCAAAGAGGATTCTATTTGTTTGTAATTTAGTTCGTGTTGTTGTTGCTGACGCCTTTTATCCTCTGCCTGCTGAGAAAGCACTTGCTCTTGCCTGAATTTGGCTAGCAAGGTGGCCAAGTGTGTTTCAGCGGGATTTCGTTGAGTTTGCGTCAGGGAGATCGGTTGTTTTTGTGGTTGCTGCTTTTGCTGCGACTGATGTTGCTTCTGGCTTCTCTGCCTCTGTCGCTGCTTTCCCTGGCTGCTCTGCTTTTGCTGGGGCGATTGTGACCACTGACGCTGCTTCTGTCGCAGCTGGCATTGCTTCTGCTGCGGTTGCTGTTGTCCTAGCAGAAATGGTTGCTGTTTTAGATGCTGCTGCTGCTGCTGCTGCTGGTTCGGCCGCTTCAGTTTTTGCTGTTGTGTTTGTTTTGGTTGTTGTTTCTGCTGTTGTGGTTGTTTTGGTTGTTGTTGTTGCCGCTGATGATGATTCTTCGGTCGCATCTGTTGGCCAAAACGCTGTCCAATGACTCTAAAACTGTTGACTCGCAGTTTTGAGCGCAACAGCTTGAATGTAGGGCAGCCTTTGTATGTGCTTATGTGCGGCCCATTGCAATTTGCACATTTGCCTGGAATTGCTCGATCCTTTTTGCAGTCGACTGTTGGATGCCCTTCTCCGCATTTCATGCAGCGAAATGCTCGACTGCAATAGTTTCGCGTGTGTCCGAATGCCTGGCATCGGACGCATTGGACAGGATCCCGCGAAACGTATGGCCTTTCAACCTTGACCTCCTGGTTTCCAATCTCTTTTGTTTCCAGGATCCTCTCGTGTCCTCGATCATGTTGTGGGCCTATTACAACCTCCCAGAGATTTAGAGGTTTGCCAGAAAAACGCTGCTTTACTACACGCACAAAGCGTGTAATATAGCCCATTTGGCTGAGTTGGGCGCTGATCCAAGGCGCTCTGGAGTCTTTGTGGAGATGACGTATGAATACGCGGAATCCTTTATCACAGGCAGGCTGGTGGGTGTGAACGGCAACGCGATGCTCTCTAAGCGTATCCATAATTGCAGAGTGTGACGCTAGCGAGTCGCACTGTACACGAATTCCATCTTCTTTTGTTGATTTAATCGCAAACTTCCCTGTGGCCGGATTGGATCGGAGTTTCTGGAGGAGATTACCAATGTCCGTCACTTTGTTGACAAAGATAGAGGGCACTCGTTTGCAGTCCTGTTCCTGCATGCTTTGTTGTTGACCCAGACGTCTATCGAATGATGCTTGATGGCGGAGGGGGGGTGAGGCGAAAATTGCCAATTCGCGTGGTTGCTGCGATGGCGTATTTTCTCCCAACAGTTTGACATTCATTGGAGAATGTCTTATGCTGTCCGTTGAACGATAGGCGGTCATTATTGGGGGCATGGCGATTGCGCTTCGCGCGCAATAACTTTCTAGAGCAGGTGGAGTCGGTTCCAGAAGAAGAGAAGGGCAATACGTGGGTGTAGGGGTGACGCATTTGTCTTCACCGTGTTTTGTACACGTTTTCGTAGTTTTCGGCGTTGCAGGTTCGTTTGGCAATAGGGTTGTAATATGCATTCCTGCATAGGGGGCAAATAGCTCAATGGCCAGTGATCTGGACTCGGGTGAATGCCGATCAAAGTCCATGGACGTATGGTGAGGAGCATATAGGCAATTTGAATTCCTAGGACTCACAGTTTGAGCAGCCTGTTGCCTTGGATCTAATTGTGTTTCGTCTGGTTGCTCTTGATGATGCTGTTGGCTATGAGTCTGCGTCTGTGTTGGTAATGGCGATGAAGGCTTCTCAACAGTTACACCAATTCGTGCATCAGTAGCTGTGTCTGTGTTGATTGTCGTCAATTTTTTGGCTTCAGGGAAGTGCTTTGAGGCCCTCTCCAGTCAGGTAGAAGTTTCCGCTTGATTTATGTACGTATACGTGTGTATAGGCGTGTGTGTGTGTGTGTGCGTGTGTGCATGCGGGCGGATGTGTGACAATATTTGGCGCGAAAAGACGATGTACAATTCTCTCACTCGTTGCGTATGTGTAGGCGTATATGTGTGTATATGTGTGCGCGAGAGAGAGAGAAAGTGTAGTCAGGATTCCTTTCCGATTTGGCGCGAAATGTGAGAGTGAACGAGATCGCACGACCTTTGCACAGGAGAGAGATAGCACAGGCGATGGGAACAGTTTTGCTTTTGTCGAATTTATTTGGCGCGAAAATAGTTTGCACTCTGCACTCTGCTATGCATGCATGCGTGTGAGTGAGAGTGAAAGTCTGTATGTATATGTGTGTGTGTGTGTGTGTGTGAGTGAGAACGCGCGATGGGAACAGTTTTCCTTTATCCTTGTATGTGTGAGTTTTGGCGCGAAATGATTTGCACTTTGAACTTTCTTGGCTGGGTATGTGTGTGTGTGTGTGTGTGCAATGACGCGATGAAAAAGTTTAAAAGTTTTGGCAAATTTTATACGCTTTGTAGGGGGCGAGCGTATATAATTATTGTTGAATTTTGATTTTTCTTCGTTGCACAGGATATATCACGGTTTGTTCTTTTGTTAATTGTTTATAACAAAATGGCACACATATAGAATAGTTGGTTATATTCACAAATTGTCACATAGATTACAGCACTTTTTTTTTTTTTTTTTATGTCTTTCGACACGATGAATTTAAATTTATTTGCAAAAGAAAAATTAAATAAATAAATTCACAATAAACACATTTGGCGGTTGTTGTCGGAGCTCGGCGCAATTACAATAAATAGTGTGAACAATGCAATTAATTAAATTAAATTAAATTAACTTAAAATTGACTTGGGCGGTGGTGATTGTTCTAGGAAATGACTGGTGTTTGGCGGAGCGGACACGTCCGTTCGCCTCGAGCTCTCGACTGTGAAGCCATCTGTCTCATTACCCTAATTTTGGCAACATTTTACAGGGCTGAATAAAATGGGGGGCAGTAGAAATTTTGGTAGAGAAAACTCTATAAAATAGAAATAAAAAAAAAAACTCTCCAAAATCTACAAGAGAAAGTTTTGTTTGGCGTAGGAAGGGATATCTCTTTAACGTTTGAGGCGCCTACGATAAGATCACACGGGTTTGTGTATGTGTGACTTTAGAAAGGGATACATTGCAAGAGTATTTCTTGCATGGGTGGGTGCATTGGATTAGATTATGTTGATGGCCTATATATTCATACATATGTATGAATATGTGTGTTTACATTCTCTCTTACTCAAAAATGCTGAGAACTAGCTCAACACTCTATGGCGTATGAATGTAGCTTGAGTGAGAGAGCCAATTGGTGAGAGGCCATGCAGAAAGAGGGGAAAAATGTAAGGCAAAGGCAAATGGAAAAAATTGCCTATCTTAACATAAATGTTAACTTAACTTAACATAACATAAAGTGTTTCTAGACTGGCATTTGACATTAACATTGAACTGTAGCATTAACAGGGACGGCTAACAGGGCATATGTACAGTGAACGAAGTTGGCAGCACTAATAGCGAAAGACAAGAGACAGAGAGATCAATACTAAAATTGCAAAAATTGCAAATTGGCGTTAAAATTTAGGTAAGATTTGTAAAAGGACCGCGTCTGGTAAGTAATACTTATACTAATATTGCACTTATTTAATATTAAACTAATCTAGGTCCATCGATGTCATCTTGTCGTCATATTGGCAGTGAGTTCAATGTAAATTGTTGTCCCAGGTCGCGTAAGTGTGTGCGTGTGTATGTGTGCAGAAAGCACGCAGCATCGGCAAATTGAAAATTTGTAGAGAATTAATCAAATTGTGTGTAGATCCATTTTAATTTTATATTTTTCTTTCCAGAATCATTCCATGTGACCATTGAAGCAGATTGGCATGGAGATTGGGGCGATCGCAGCAGTTTTTAAATAATTCAAGTGAATGAATTTCGTCCATAGGCTGCAAGGGTGGAGTCGGTCGCTGAGGACTCGTATGGCCAGTTGGGGCATGGCAAGCGTGCCCAAAGTGGGCGCAATCACAAGAGGAGGTGACATAGGAGTCGGCAAGCAGCAAACATTTGATCAGGTAACGAAATTTATGCCAAATGCAGGTATGTGTGAATTTCAAAATGATGGCAGAAATTGGATGAATACCATGCATTTTACAGATTTTGCTGCCGTGATTCCTCGATGACATCTGATGCTTCTTCTGTTCCTCTTCGTCAAGATGATGGCGTTGCTTGTTGTTGTTGTTGTTGCAGTTGTTGTTGCTGTTGCTGCTGCTACTGCTGCTGCTTGCTGCTAGACGCATAAAATTGTGCAAACATTTTATGGACAAATGCATGTGCATCGTGTCTTATGCGTGCCATATGGATCCTGGGCGGTTGAAGTGCCTCCAAATGGGCGTGATCAGAAACGTAGGCGTGGCTGGAGGCGTCATAAGGCGTTGAAACAATCAGCTGGCGAGCAAGAGGCGGAAAAACAGGTAAGTTTATATTTCAAAAATGGCAGAAATGGATAAAAAATTTCTGTATTTCCACAGTTCTTGCCGCATCTGACGTTCCGGTTCTGGTTTGGAGGCGTTTCTGGACAGGTGCGCACTTCAGTCGGTATCAAATATGGAGTTGTTGTTGCTGCTGCTGCTTGCTGCTTGCTGCTTACCGCTGGACGCATGAAGTTGTGTAAAAATTATGCACAAATGTATGTGCGCCGTGTCCTATGCGTGTTGGAAGCTGCAGATTGATTCTTGGGCAGGTGAGGTGCCCCCAAATGGGCGTATGTGGAAGCGTAGGCATGGCTGAAGACGTCTTAAGGCGTTGAAACAATCAGCTGGCGAGCAAGAGGCGGAAAAACAGGTAAGTTTATATTTCAAAGTTGGCAGAAATGGATAAACTTTCTGTATTTCCACAGATCTTGCCGCATCTGACGTTCCAGGTCTTGTTTTGATGGCGTTTCTGGATAGGTGCGCACTTCAGTCGGTATCAAATTTGGAGTTGCTGTTGCTGCTGCTGCTGCTGCTGCTTGCTGCTTGCTGCTGGACGCATGAAGTTGTGTAAAAAATTATGCACAAATGTATGTGCATCGTGTCTTATGCGTGTTGAAGGCTGCAGATTGATTCTTGGGCAGGTGAGATGCCCCCAAATGGGCGTATGTGGAAGCATAGTCGTGGCTGAAGGCGTCTTAAGGCGTTGGAGCGATCCGAGAGCAAGCAAGAGGCGGAAAAACAGGTAAGTTTATATTTCAAAGTTGGCAGAAATGGATAAACTTTCTGTATTTCCACAGATCTTGCCGCAACTGACGTTCCGGTCCTGGTTTGGAGGCGTTTCTGGTCCAGTGCATCCTTTGATTGGTGTCAAATGGTGTGTTTGCCGTGTGAGTATGGTGAGAAATAGTTTGTGTAACGCCGGTGGAACGAGACGAAAGCTCGAGTATTGGCTGCGTCAGCTGTGGCGGTAGGTTTGAGCGTATGTTTAAGCACTGCTCGAGCTGCTGTGGCTGGTGCGTTTTTTGCTCGAGTATGCAACGAAGTATAGGCATATTATGTGGTACGCTTATACTTGGACGGCATCGAGCCTTCCTCAAGAGGGTCTTTGTCGTTTAGGTGATTGCGTTTCTGACTCGAAGAGGATTCTATTTGTTTGTAATTTAGTTCGTGTTGTTGTTGTTGCTGACGCCTTTTATCCTCTGCCTGCTGAGAAAGCACTTGCTCTTGCCTGAATTTGGCTAGCAAGGTGGCCAAGTGTGTTTCAGCGGGATTTCGTCGAGTTTGCGTCAGGGAGATCGGTTGTTTTTGTGGTTGCTGTTTTTGCTGCGACTGATGTTGCTTCTGGCTTCTCTGCCTCTGTCGCTGCTTTCCCTGGCTGCTCTGCTTTTGCTGGGGCGATTGTGACCACTGACGCTGCTTCTGTCGCAGCTGGCATTGCTTCTGCTGCGGTTGCTGTTGTCCTGGCAGAAATGGTTGCTGTTTTAGATGCTGCTGCTGCTGGTTCGGCCGCTTCTGTTTCTGCTGTTGTGGTTGTTTTGGTTGTTGTTTCTGCTGTTGTCGTTGTTTTGGTTGTTGTTGTTGCCGTTGATGATGATTCTTCGGTCGTATCTGATGGCCAAAACGCTGTTCAATGGCTCTAAAACTGTTGACTCGCAGTTTTGAGCGCAAAAGCTTGAATGTAGGGCAGCCTTTGTATGTGCTTATGTGCGGCCCATTGCAATTTGCACATTTGCCTGGAATTGCTCGATCCTTTTTGCAGTCAACTGTTGGATGCCCTTCTCCGCATTTCATGCAACGAAATGCTCGACTGCAATAGTTTCGCGTGTGTCCGAATGCCTGGCATCGGACGCATTGGACAGGATCCCGCGAAACGTATGGCCTTTCAACTTTGACCTCCTGGTTTCCAATCTCTTTTGTTTCCAGGATCCTCTCGTGTCCTCGATCATGTTGTGGGCCAATTACAATCTCCCAGAGATTTAGAGGTTTGCCGGAAAAACGCTGCTTTACTACACGCACGAAGCGTGTAATATAGCCCATTTGGCTGAGTTGGGCGCTGATCCAAGGCACTCTGGTGTCTTTGTGGAGATGACGTATGAATACGCGGAATCCTTTATCACAGGCAGGCTGGTGAGTGTGAACGGCAACGCGATGCTCTCTAAGCGTATCCATAATTGCAGAGTGTGACGCTAGCGAGTCGCACTGTACACGAATTCCATCTTCTTTTGTAGATTTAATCGCAAACTTCCCTGTGGCCGGATTGGATCGGAGTTTCTGGAGGAGATTACCAATGTCCGTCACTTTGTTGACAAAGATAGAGGGCACTCGTTTGCAGTCCTGTTCCTGCATGCTTTGCTGTTGACCCAGACGTCTATCGAATGATGCTTGATGGCGGAGGGGGGGTGAGGCGAAAATTGCCAATTCGCGTGGTTGCTGCGATGGCGTATTTTCTCCCAACAGTTTGACATTCATTGGAGAATGTCTTATGCTGTCCGTTGAACGATAGGCGGTCATTATTGGGGGGGGCATGGCGATTGCGCTTCGCGCGCAATAACTTTCTAGAGCAGGTGGAGTCGGTTCCAGCAGAAGAGAAGGGCAGTACGTGGGTGTAGGGGTGACGCATTTGTCTTCACCGTGTTTTGTACATGTTTTCGTAGTTTTCGGCGTTGCAGGTTCGTTTGGCAATAGGGTTGTAATATGCATTCCTGCATAGGGGGCAAATAGCTCAATGGCCAGTGATCTGGACTCGGGTGAATGCCGATCAAAGTCCATGGACGTATGGTGAGGAGCATATAGGCAATTTGAATTCCTAAGACTCACAGTTTGAGCAGCCTGTTGCCTTGGATCTAATTGTGTTTCGTCTGGTTGCTCTTGATGATGCTGTTGGCTATGAGTCTGCGTCTGTGTTGGTAATGGCGATGCTGATGATGCTGTTGAAGGCTTCTCAACAGTTACACCAATTCGTGCATCAGTAGCTGTGTCTGTGTTGATTGTCGTCAATTTTTTGGCTTCAGGGAAGTGCTTTGAGGCCCTCTCCAGTCTTTGGCGGCGGGTAGAATATTTCATTTTCTTGATTGGTTTTCGTGCCATGTTGAGAGGTTAGGAGAAATGAAGATATTCACCAGGTAGAAGTTTCCGCTTGATTTATGTACGTATACGTGTGTATAGGCGTGTGTGTGTGTGTGTGCGTGTGTGCATGCGGGCGGATGTGTGACAATATTTGGCGCGAAAAGACGATGTACAATTCTCTCACTCGTTGCGTATGTGTAGGCGTATATGTGTGTATATGTGTGCGCGAGAGAGAGAGAAAGTGTAGTCAGGATTCCTTTCCGATTTGGCGCGAAATGTGAGAGTGAACGAGATCGCACGACCTTTGCACAGGAGAGAGATAGCACAGGCGATGGGAACAGTTTTGCTTTTGTCGAATTTATTTGGCGCGAAAATAGTTTGCACTCTGCACTCTGCTATGCATGCATGCGTGTGAGTGAGAGTGAAAGTCTGTATGTATATGTGTGTGTGTGTGTGTGTGTGAGTGAGAACGCGCGATGGGAACAGTTTTCCTTTATCCTTGTATGTGTGAGTTTTGGCGCGAAATGATTTGCACTTTGAACTTTCTTGGCTGGGTATGTGTGTGTGTGTGTGTGTGTGCAATGACGCGAAGAAAAAAGTTTAAAAGTTTTGGCAAATTTTATACGCTTTGTAGGGGGCGAGCGTATATAATTATTGTTGAATTTAGATTTTTCTTCGTTGCACAGGATATATCACGGTTTGTTCTTTTGTTAATTGTTTATAACAAAATGGCACACATATAGAATAGTTGGTTATATTCACAAATTGTCACATAGATTACAGCACTTTTTTTTTCGACACGATGAATTTAAATTTATTTGCAAAAGAAAAACTTAAATAAATAAATTCACAATAAACACATTTGGCGGTTGTTGTCGGAGCTCGGCGCAATTACAAAATAAATAGTGTGAACAATGCAATTAAAATTAATTAAATTAACTTAGAATTGACTTGGGCGGTGGTGATTGTTCTAGGAAATGACTGGTGTCTGGTTGGCGGAGCGGACACGTCCGTTCGCCTCGAGCTCTCGACTGTGAAGCCATCTGTCTCATTACCCTAATTTTGGCAACATTTTACAGGGCTGAATAAAATGGGGGGCAGTAGAAATTTTGGTAGAGAAAACTCTATAAAATAGAAATAAAAAAACTCTCCAAAATCTACAAGAGAAAGTTTTGTTTGGCGTAGGAAGGGATATCTCTTTAACGTTTGAGGCGCCTACGATAAGATCACACGGGTTTGTGTATGTGTGACTTTAAAAAGGGATACATTGCAAGAGAATTCCTTGCATGGGTGGGTGCATTGGATTAG
The DNA here is from genome assembly GCA_018901885.1 of Zaprionus kolodkinae. Lineage (NCBI taxonomy): Eukaryota > Metazoa > Arthropoda > Insecta > Diptera > Drosophilidae > Zaprionus > Zaprionus kolodkinae. The sequence goes on along the minus strand of JAEIFM010000406.1, from coordinate 3,639 downwards.
ATTATGTTGATGGCCTATATATTCATACATGTGTATGAATATGTGTGTTTACATTCTCTCTTACTCAAAAATGCTGAGACTAGCTCAACATTCTATGGCGTTTGAGTGTAACTTGAGTGAGAGAGCCAATTGGTGAGAGGCCATGCAGAAAGAGGGGATAAAATGTAAGGCAAAGGCAAATGGAAAAAATTGCCTATCTTAACATAAATGTTAAACGTAAATATTTAACTTAACATGACATAAAGTGTTTCTAGACTGGCATTTGACATTAACATTGAACTGTAGCATTAACAGGGGCGGCTAACAGGGCATATGTACAGTGATCGCAGTTGGCAGCACTAATAGCGAAAGACAAGAGACAGAGAGACTAAAATTGCAAAAATTGCAAATTGGCGTTAAAATTTTGGTAAAATTTGTAAAAGGACCGCGTCTGGTAAGTTAAACTTATACTAATATTGCACTAAATTTAATATTAAACTAATCTAGGTCCATCGATGTCATCTTGTCGTCATATTGGCAGTGAGTTCAATGTAAATTGTTGTCCCAGGTCGCGTAAGTGTGTGCGTGTGTATGTGTGCAGAAAGCACGCAGCATCGGCAAATTGGAAAATTTGTAGAAAATTAACCAAATTGTGTGTAGATCCATTTTAATTGTATGTTTTCCTTTTCAGAATCATTCCATGCGACCATTGAAGCAGATTGGCATGGAGATTGGGGCGATCGCAGCAGTTTTTAAATAATTCAAGTGAATGAATTTCGTCCATAGGCTGCAAGGGTGGAGTCGGTCGCTGAGGGCTCGTATGGCCAGTTGGGGCATGGCAAGCGTGCCCAAAGTGGGCGCAATCACAAGAGGAGGTGACATAGGAGTCGGCAAGCAGCAAACATGGGATCAGGCAACGAAATTTATGCCAAATGCAGGTATGTGTGAATTTCAAAATGATGGCAGAAATTGGATTAATACCATGCATTTTACAGATTTTGCTGCCGTGATTCCTCGATGACATCTGATGCTTCTTCTGTTCCTCTTCGTCAAGATGATGGCGTTGCTTGTTGTTGTTGTTGTTGCAGTTGTTGTTGCTGTTGCTGCTGCTACTGCTGCTGCTTGCTGCTAGACGCATAAAATTGTGCAAAAATTTATGGACAAATGCATGTGCATCGTGTTCTATGCGTGCCATATGGATCCTTGGGCGGTTGAAGTGCCCCCAAATGGGCGTGATCGGAAACGTAGGCGTGGCTGGAGGCGTCATAAGGCGTTGAAACAATCAGCTGGCGAGCAAGAGGCGGAAAAACAGGTAAGTTTATATTTCAAAATTGGCAGAAATGGATAAACTTTCTGTATTTCCACAGATCTTGCCGCATCTGACGTTCCAGGTCTTGTTTTGATGGCGTTTCTGGACAGGTGCGCACTTCAGTCGGTATCAAATATGGAGTTGCTGTTGCTGCTGCTGCTTGCTGCTGGACACATGAGATTGTGTAAAAATTATGCACAAATGTGCATCGTGTCTTATGCGTGTTGAAGGCTGCAGCTTGATCCTTGGGCAGGTGAGGTGCCCCCAAATGGGCGTATGTGGAAGCGTAGGCGTGGCTGAAGGCGTCTTAAGGCATTTGGAATAATCAGCTGGCGAGCAAGAGGCGGAAAACAGGTAAGTTTATATTTCAAAAATTGGCAGAAATGGATAAACTTTCTGTATTTCCACAGATCTTGCCGCATCTGACGTTCCAGGTCCTGTTTTGATGGCGTTTTTGGATAGGTGCGCACTTCAGTCGGTATCAAATTTGGAGTTGCTGCTGCTGCTGCTGCTGGACGCATGAAGTTGTGTAAAAAAATTATGCACAAATGTATGTGCATCGTGTCTTATGCGTGTTGAAGGCTGCAGATTGATTCTTGGGCAGGTGAGGTGCCCCCTAATGGGCGTATGTGGAAGCGTAGGCGTGGCTGGAGGCGTCGTACGGCATTTGGAATAATCAGCTGGCGAGCAAGAGGCGGAGAACAGGTAAGTTTATATTTCAAAGTTGGCAGAAATGGATAAACTTTCTGTATTTCCACAGATCTTGCCGCATCTGACGTTCCGGTCCTGGTTTGGAGGCGTTTCTGGTCCAGTGCATCCTTTGATTGGTGTCAAATGGAGTGGTTGCCTGGCGCTGCTTGTCGTTGTTGGTATTGCTGTTGCTGCTGCTGCTGCTTAAAAGGCTGCTTGCACTAGGAAATTTGCAAATGGATCCTTAGGCAGCTGTGGTGCCTTCATAAGGCCGTGGTCAGGTGAGTTGGCGTTTCCTTCTTTCTGTTAATTATTGGTACTTCACTTATTGTTGTTGTGAAGGTTGCTGCTGCTGATATAGTCGAGCGTTGGCTATGCTTGCTGCAGTTGGAAATGGACTGAGATTTGATTGTCCGAGTCGCTGTGGCTGGTATATGTTTTGCTTGAATTGTCATCGATGGGTGTTTTGTGTCAGTTTATGGAGTTCTGGTGGCATTTTTTAAGTGCGTTTGTTGGCGGCAAGGTCATCATCATGTGGAACTGCAAATTTTGAGTAGTACAGTGAAGTACCAAATCAAAAGTCAAAGTAATGTTGGCTACGTTCCATCGATGAAGTGGAGTACGTAAATTGCGTACTCCAGCTATCGTTGCCGTTCTCCATACCTTCCTTAATGGCCATGTCGTCATTGTCTTGTTGTTGTTGCTGCTGCTGTTGATGTTGCCGTTGCACATCGTTGCACATCGATGAGATAGGGCGATTTGTGACAAAATTATTGTCAATTGATTCAGTGCGAAGTTTTAGGATGTCTAGCAGTTTCTTCATTTGGGCTTGCAGCGACTTATGACAGAGTTGTAAATTCCTGATTTGCTGTTGTTGTAGTTTTAGCATATGCTGGAGACGTGATGAATTTGAATCCTGCTTCTGACGATGTCCTCGCTTTGGCTGGTGTTGTGGTCTTTGCTGATCATCCAGTTTTTTCTCCCGGAACTGCTTTTTTGGTGGCTCTCTCAGTTTTGGTTGTTGCTGTTTGTGTCCTTGTCGGTGTTCCCTGGTTCCAGATCGATTCATGCGCAGCTTGAGTCGATACTTTTTGAGAGTAGGGCATCCTTTGTAGCTGCTGATATGTGAACCTTCGCAATTTGCACATTTTCCCGGTAGGGTGCTTGGCTTCTGGCATTCAGACGGCGGGTGGTTGCCAGCGCACTTCATGCAACGTTGGTCCCGTTTGCAGGATTTGTGGGTGTGGCCAAACGCCTGGCAACGATAGCATTGCACTGGATCCCGTGCAATATGTGGTCTCTCTATTCTCACCCTATGACAGTCGATTTCTTTGATCTTAAGGATTCTCTTGTGGCTGCCATCTTCATGTGGTTCAATATGGACATCAAAGAGATTTAGGGGCCTGCCAGTAGTACGCTGTTTAACACCTCGTACCGAGCGTACTGTGAATCCCAATTGGCGAAGCTGGCTTATGAGCCATTGCGCTTCTGTGGTGCTATGAAGATAGCGAATGAAAACTCGGAAGTCTCCATCGCTGTCAGGCTGCTGCGGATGTGTTTTGGGCTTAATGCCGTTGTCATTAAGCATTGTCAATATGGCTGTATGCGTTTCTGGCGTGTCACATTTCACAGTTAGCCCGTCTCCTTTTGTAGCTTTAGTG
>JAEIFM010000405.1:0-46546 GCA_018901885.1 Zaprionus kolodkinae | reverse complement strand
TACAACTCTCAGTCTAGCCAGGGTCTTTACAGCAAAATTTATAAATGACTAGGACCACTAAGACGTTTAGAAAGAGAGAGAAAGGGGTTACTGGCAGATCAGAAAAGCTGAGACAAATGTCGGGCACAGCCAACACGCCCCTTTTCAGAAGGGTGTTTTCACCGTACCTGACACTTTGGCCGCGTTTTCGCTGTGCACCTGGTCGGCTGCAGGCCGTGGGGGAACGCTCGTGACTACGGGTACTGCCGCCTGCACTCAAACAAATCGCTCGGTGGTGTATTGCACCACGCCACACTTGTGAACGCACGCTCCTGTACCCCGCGTCAACTATCGTTCAATCACGACACGACCTGCGACTGACCGTTCATCGTACGGAACGTCCGTGACCGCAGTTACTTTCGCTTATGATCCCACAGGTCGCTCGGTGGTGAATTGCACCACCCCGCAGCCCGTTAGAACACGCTCTTGTATTCGCTTGTCAACTAACGTTCACTCACGCCCACGATTGGTCGTTTCCGCCGTTACGGAACGCCCGTGACCGCAAATACCTTCGCCTGTGCTCCCACAAGTCGCCTCGGTGGTGTATTGCACCACACCGCAACTCGTCTCTGAACACAAGTTCCCGTATTCGCTTGTCAACTAGCGATCACTCACAGCACACAGACACATACGGGCGCACACGCGAAATTTCCTGCGAACACGTTTACGAAGGAAAGTTTCCAAAAAAATATTGAACGCGAGTTTTAGTTAAAACGCCTATGCATTATTGATTGTTTATTTCCTTTTCTTCACAAGTTTCGTTTCCTTATTCTATTACAAAGTATTCACTTAACTGTCCCTGCCTCTCTGTGTCCCTACCTACTTCGCACCATACGTTGCTTCTTTTTACTTTGCTTCCTTCTATTTGTTTCTTTGCACTGCTTACCTCGTTTCTTCTTCTACAGGGTCCCTGTCCATTGTCCTTTATTTGTATCCTTGCTTCCTTGTTTTAACTTTTTTTTCAGGTCCTTTTCAACTTTTTTTTAACTTTGGTCACTTTTATTTTCTTCCCTTTTTTTTTGCTTAAGAGAGGTTCTGACTGGCCTCGTCCAGTCGCCTGGCACTTCTGTGTCGTGGCCTAATTTTGCAGCCTCGATTTCGACGCTTTCCGTCCGCTGCTGCCCGGCGCTGTCCGCGGTCGCTGCCTGGGCGGCGGCTACCCGCGGTCGCTGCCTATGCTCGGCCGATCATGCTTCGGCTCGTGTCGCTTTGCTTGCGAACTTGCCGTTTTGCCTAGCCTGGCGCCCTGCATGCCTAGATCGGCACGCGACTTGTAGCTTTGCCTAGTTCGGCTTGCGACTTGTCGCCTGCATCGATCCGTTCGTGCGTTTCTGCTGCGTCGGCTTCGTGCTGCCTGCATGCTTCTGCTCGCCTCGCTCTGCTCGCCTGCCCTCGCTTCGCTCTGCTCGCTTCGCTCTGCTCGTCTGCTTTTGCTCGCTTAGGTCTGCTTCTGGAATTTTCGGGCGCCGTTACACATGCGTCGCAAAATTTGTCAGACGCCGTTACTTGTGTGCATGGGCGCCGACCAACGGGCGTTTGCTTGTAGTCTGCACCCCGCGGGCTTGCACTTGCCTATGCCCCTGCCTATGTCTCGCCTATGCTTTGTCTATGTCTTTGCCTATGCCTTGTCTATGTCTTTGCCTACCTTGTCTATGTCTTTGCCTTTGCCTTTGCTTGCTACCCATTATATGCAAACCCATGGGGTATTATAAACTTAAAGGTATTTTATTTCATTTAAACTTAAAAATAACTATTGTGACGCGTTTCATACGTCGTCACACCCCCCCTTACTTGGTGAGGTAAATATATAAAAAGAGAAAAAAGGTCCAGCCCTAATATTATGCCTCGCCGTTACGTCTCACTGGCCCCGCTCGGTGACGGTCACCGCTCCTCGGCCGTTGATGCGTACCCGGAAGCGTACGCCGCTCCGTCCGCCAACACCGATGCTGGCTTGCGGGGGTGTCGCTCCAACTGTTTTTGCACCCGCTCTACCACCCGGCGAGGCAAACGGTGGTCGAAGGTGGGCACTCGCCATTCTCGCGGCGCGAGGACCCACTGCTCCGGGTGCTTCCGCCCGGTAATGGGCAACCTCTCGGCCCGCAACATTGCTAATAAGGCCTCTCCGACCTCCGCCCGGTGGTCAATAATGGGACGCGCGGGTGGCCACACCGAATCCTCCTCCACTCCTCCTCAGAGGACGATGGGAACGGTCCGGCCCGCACCTTCATGTAAGCACTCTCCCCTTTGAGTATGCCCTTTAGGGGGGCGGTGTAAGGATGCGCCAAATACGTGCTGGGGGGAAGACCGGCCCGTCTCCCATCGCACAAGCCCGGCTTGTAGTGGGTCCTTCCTCTTCGGGCGGCCCACCCGACTCTGTCTTGCGAACGGTCGGCGCAGGCGGTATGCCAAAGCTGCTCGCCTCGCTGATTGGGCTGAACCGGCCTAACTCTTCGGGGTAAATCTCGACTTCTGGCGTTTCGGCGACACCGGCGAGGCAGTGACCCGCAAATCCTCGAGCCGCGATCAGGTCGTTTTCACGCAGCAAACCACTCCTCCGTCTCCATGACGTCGTTGGGGTCGTCGGCGGGTGGCTGCTCGGTGCTAGGCGCCAACCAGTCCGGGAACCACACCTCGGTTTCGGTGGAATCGGCGCTGGTGGTCCCAGGCTGCGGTACGAGTGGTGGCATGCCTTCCAGGTCCCATCCCTCGAACATGATGTCGAGGACCCCCTCATCCGCCGGTCGCTGCTCTGGTGAGAACCAGTCGCGGACCAGTTCGAGGCTAGGAATTACAAACGAGTTATTTCAGGAGTGTTCACCTGATAGGTCATGGTGGGTGCAAAGTTAAAAGGTCCCTACCTAACATGGTGCGTCTAAGGCCTACGTCTATGTCTTAATATCTCCCCTGCCTATCCGCTAATTTAAGTCTCCCCTTGCCGCCCAGATACCTGGTGACCTTCGCTGGTGTGTTCTCCTTCGAAGTACGCCTTCAGGTCGTTCAATCCGGCGTTGCGTCGTTGCTTCGTCTTAACCTCCTGAAGTATACATCAGTACTCTGTAAGGACCGTCATAACGAGGTGCGAGTTTGGCGGCAAACCCGTCGACTGCTTTCGACAAGTGATGTTGTCGCAGCAGGACGAGATCGCCGATGGCTGGCTTCCATTCTCGGCGACGCAGGTTATAGTGCCGTCCTTGGATCGCACTCGCTTGCTGCGCATTCTCGGCCACGGTCTTGTGTACTTCCTGTAGGTGTCGTTCCTTGTCCTCCGGTGTTCTAGATTCCGTTCGGATGATTGGAGTCACTTCCTCGTAAAGTGCTCCAGGCAACCGCGGCTCGCGACCCTGCACTAAATACGCCGGACTAAATCCAGTGGTGTCCGAGGCACTGGTATTTATCGCCAGGCTAATTTCGGGCAGGTGCTCGTCCCACGTCCTCTGTTCCTCGCCTAAATATTGCGCCACCATGGTTTTAATGGTGCGGTTCGCCCTCTCGGTAGGATTTTGCTGTGGTGTGTACGGTGCGGTGTGTTGTAAGTCCATGCCCAGTTGTTTGCAGAAATTCACGAAGATCCGACTCGTGAACTGTGTCCCATTGTCGCAGACGAAGGTTTGGGGCACGCCGAACCTGGCCAAAATTCGTTCCCGGAACGAGCGCATCAGGTGAATCGCCGTTGCCTTCCGTAGTGGAACCAGTTCCACCCACTTCGAGAACGCGTCGAAAAATACCAAGAGCATGGTATTCCCGTGGGTAGAGCGTGGGAGTGGTCCCACGAAATCCGCGCACAGAACGTCGAAAGGTGCCTGTACCTGCCGGGTGTGCATCCGCCCTGGAGGTTTCAGTTGGCTCACCTTGAATTTCTGGCAGGTCTCGCATTTCTGAACGTATAGGGCTACGTCTCGAAAGAGCCCTGGCCAGTAGTATCATTGACGGACCCGGTTCAGGGTTTTCCGTACTCCCTGATGTCCGGCGGCGGGTTGGTCGTGACACTCGCTAAGCACTCGCTGGCGTAATGGCTTGGGTACGCAAAGCTTCCACGGCGTGTAGTCCTCCTCGTCAGGTCGAAATCCTCCTCGTCTGTAAAGCTGGTCATGTTCCTTGATAAATTCCGGGTATTTCTCGGGTTCCTTCTCCAGAAGATCCAGCATTCGGGTGATCCATGGACAAGGCAAGTTCTCCTGCGTGGCTTGCTGTAGCGTTTCTAATGGACGTCTGGACAACGCGTCCGCCACCACGTTCTGATCTCCCCGACGGTAATGCACGTTAAAGCGGAACTGCTGAAGTTCTAACGCCCAGCGCGCAATCCTTCCGGTGGGATTCTCGATGCTGTTCAGCCACTTGAGTGCCAGGTGGTCCGTGATGACATCGAACTCGTATCCCTCGAGGTAACACCGCAACTTCCGAATTGCCCACACGATAGCCAAGCACTCCTTCTCTGTGGTGGAGTAACGGCTCTCGGCTCCGGAAAGGCGTCGACTCGCGTAAGCAATGACTCGTTCGGTGCCTTGTATCTGCTGAGTTAGTACCGCGCCAAGTCCAACGTCGCTTGCGTCCGTTTGGAGCGTGAATCGCTCGCTGAAGTCCGGGCAGGCCAGTACCGGTGCTTCCGTGAGGCTCGTCTTCAACGCCTCGAATGCCCGCTGCTGATCCTCGCTCCACGTCCATCGGCAACCCTTTTTCAGCAGTGCTGACATGGGTTGCACCAAAGTGGCGAAATTTGGCACAAATCGTCGGTACCAGGAGGCGATTCCAAGACATCTCCTTAGTTCCTTGACGGTCGTGGGCGGTTGCAGCTCTTTGATCGCGGCAATCTTGTTGGGATCCGTGTGAATCCCACCTTCGCTGACCTGGTGTCCCAAGTAGACGATGCTTTTCTGGAAAAAGCTGCACTTGGCCTTGTTCAGGCGCAAGTTCGCATTCCGCAGTCTCCGGAACACCTCTCGAAGGTTGTCCAAGTGTTCCTTGAACGATCGCCCTACGACGATGATATCGTCGAGGTACGCGAACGCATGCGGCTCCATGTCCGGTCCGATGACTCCGTCCAACGCGCGTTGAAATGTGGCCGGGGCTGAATGCAACCCAAACGGCATCACCTTCCAGTGGAAGAGACCTCGGCCGGGCACCGTGAATGCGGTGTACTCTCGGCTGCTCCGGGCCATAGGTATCTGCCAATACCCACTCTTCAGATCCAATGTGGAGATGAACTTCGCATCCTTGAGCTTCTCCAAGATATGGTTGATCCGCGGCAGTGGGTATGCGTCCGGAATGGATTTCGCGTTGAGCTGGCGATAATCCACGCACATCCGCATCTCTCCGGTCTTCTTCCCTACGAGTACAATCGGTGCACTGTATGGGCTCCTGGATGGCTCAATCCTACCATCTCGCAGAAGCTCATCAACTTGCTCGTTGATGATCTTCTGCATGGCCGGATTCTTCGGGTAGTACCTCTGCTTGATAGGGTACGCATCCCTCATGGTGATGGTGTGCTCCGCGATGTGCGACACCCCCATCAGCCCATCAAATTTGGCCAGCTCAGACTGTAGGAAGGCCTCCACCTGTTCCTCGTCGGACGCTGCTCCAGTTTCCTGCGCCGCGGCGCCTCGCAATGCAGCGTGGCTAGGCGTAGGCCGTCTCCTACGGCGCCTACGCTTGCCTCGAGCTGCTAGGGTAACTCGGCTCTCGTCTTCGCCTGGTTCCCTCGTGGCTTCCTCTGTTCCCGGGTTGTTCGTCACGTTTTGAACCTCCGGCTGCTTCTCTATGCTCTGTTCGTCTTGTACTCCGCTTTGATTTCCTTCGCATTGTTCCTGCAATTTCTCTTGCGTCTTTTGTCGTTTCCTTTGTTGACACTCTCTGTCATGTTCGCTGCTCTGTCCGTCTGTATTCCTGCGTTGTCGGAACGGGTTCAGCCGCCGCGCGGTGGGACAAACCGGTGGTAAGACCGCGGCCTTACTATTTGCCTGCGCTACTGCTTCCTCCGTTGCCCGGCGAGTTGTTCCGGCCGTCGGGGTTGTCTCCTCCGGTGTACTTTGGAGGCGCAATCGTGCTTGCCCGCACTCGAGGGTTGCCTCGATGCCGCACAGGAAGTCCATGCCGAGGATTACGTCATCCAAGATGACCGGTAGAACCAGCATCGGTATGATCGTCTCCTTCTGTCCGAGCTGGACACGCACTCGTAACGCTCGAGTTACTTCCCTCGACGATCCGTCAGCCAACTTGATGCGGACCAGCGCCGTCCGCTCGTTATCGGGCGTACTCAGCCGGGTAGCCATACGCTCACTTATGAAGCTGCGTGTAGCTCCGGTGTCGATCGTGGCATCCGTCGTCAAATCTTCAATTTTGACGAATGCGATGACACGACCACTGCCGCACCGCATCGGTACTACTTCTGGGGACCTTGAGGCTGCGTCTCCGACTGGTTCCCCATCGGTTGAAGACGCGAAGCATTTCCCGCCTGGTCCCGCCGGCAGCAGTCCATAGTGCGCACGTCACGCCGTCCACAGTCCCAGCAGAAGAGGACCCTGTCGTTGCGGCAGTTCGTCTGCACGTGTCCAGGCTGCGCGCAGTTGTAGCACAGGCGTTGCGTATTGCTCCTTGTGGGTTCCGGCGCCGCCGCGGCTCCGTTCACCAATGGAGTGGTTCCGCTCTCGCTCGCGGCCGGAATTGGTGTGGATCTCGGTTGCTGATCGCTCCGCCGTTGCTCTGGATATCTGGGTCCTCGCTGCCGTTGTAATCCCTTGGTAGTCTCGTAGGTCGTAATCAACTGGCTCAGCTGGGCCAGAGTCTCGAACTCGTGACGCCGTGTGAACAGCTGGTACTCGGGCAGCAGGTTGTCGTAGATCCTCTCTAGCTCCTGCTCCCGAGTGTATTTGGCGCGTTGCATCATGGTTCGTAACTCCAGGGTGTAATCGCGGAACGGCTCGCCTTGTCGTTGTACGCGACTTCGTATCCCGTCCTCCAGTCGTTGAAAATAACGCGGGGGTAAGAAAAATCCATGAATTCTTGTTTGAATTCTTCCCACGTGGCTCGGTAAAGGCGGTTCACTCGGAACCAGTCCTCGGCCTGTCCCGACAGCGTGTTCGCGATCGCCTGTGGCAGCTGTTGTACGTTGATTTGGTACATTTCAGCCTTCTCTTCCAGATGCTCAATGAACCGCCACGGATCCGCTGCCGCCCCACTAAACGACACGCCCCAGCGGTGCACACGGTCTGCCAGTTCGTAAGGCTCCATCCTCCTGTAGCCGGCTCCAGGCATACCGCTCGTGGCCGAGGCTCTCGCCGCGAAGTTTGGAACGGGCAACGTGGTTACGGCCGCTGTGTTTGCAGCGCGGCGCGTATCCGCTCCGGGCATCGGGGACACGTCCTCTGTGTTCTGGTCCTTGGGCACTGGTGACGGGCCACGGGACCGAACCTCCTTGACGTCAGGGGTGGGCGCGGTGCCTAGGCTAGTCTCCAGGTCTAGCATACGCTGCAGCTGCTCCTTTGACAAGTCACCCTGGTTTATGACTGCTACCAGGCGACTGCGCATCTCCTCCACTGTACCGCTGTTGTCCAATCCTAGTTCCTTTAAGATTGCCTGCAGTTCACTCTTGCGACGAAAGGCGATCCACTGTGTTCCCATGTCCGTTTCTCTTTCTTCTTCCGAAAAAATATTTATTTTGCACGTTGCTCGAGAATTTTATTTAAAGTTTTTATTTAAGAAATGAAGAAATCCTTTTGAATTTATTTTAAGGATTCTTCCCTTGCTTTACTTTAAGTCGCGACCGATGTTACTTGTTCGAGTGTCCGCACTCAACTGCCTGCCTCGGTATTCGGCTCCGAGTCTTATAGTATCTGGTCTCGGTGGTGTCACCAGCCAGGTTGCGCCGGCGCAAGGAAAAAAACGTCAAGCAGTGAGGAAAAAAAATACAGCTAAAGTTGGCGCAAACGCCCGCGTGCGCAGTAGTTTATAAAACGTGTACCGTCTGTACCCCAGACCTTAAGAAATTATCTACGTTCCCTATGCTTGCTTCGTTGTACTAGTTTTCTAGAAAACACGTGTACAGCCTGTCCTAAAAAATTTTTAAAAAAAATCAATGTTCCCTATGCTTGCCATGATACCCTATTTAAAAATTGCTCTACCCCTTGCCTAGTTCTGCAGTTCTCTGTGCTTGTCTAACATAACCTGCCAATTTACCTATGTGGGTCTTTAATCCACTTAAAGATGTTAACATTTCTAAATGTCTAGTCTTAGTAGTCCTTGCTCGGGCGCCATCTGTAAAGATGTTTTCTCGGGCTAGGGTACAACTCTCAGTCTAGCCAGGGTCTTTACAGCAAAATTTATAAATGACTAGGACCACTAAGACGTTTAGAAAGAGAGAGAGAGGGGGTCACTGGCAGATTAGAAAAGCTGAGACAAATGTCGGACACAGCGAACACGCCCTTTTCACGCGTACACGTGGCCCGTGTCTTCCACGAGTACTCGTGAACGACGCAGAAGAGTGTTTTCACCGTACCTGACACTTTGGCCGCGTTTTCGCTGTGCATCTGGTCGGCTGCAGGCCGTGGGGGAACGCTCGTGACTACGGGTACTGCCGCCTGCACTCTCACAAATCGCTCGGTGGTGTATTGCACCACGCCACACTTGTGAACGCACGCTCCTATACCCCGCGTCAACTATCGTTCACTCACGACACGACCTGCGACTGACCGTTCATCGTACGGAACGTCCGGACCGCAGGTACTTTCGCTTATGTTTCCACAGGTCGCTCGGTGGTGAATTGCACCAGCCCGCAGCCCGTTAGAACACGCTCTTGTACCCGCTTGTCAACTAACGTCCACTCTCGCCCACGATTGGTCGTTTCCGCCGTTACGGAACGCCCGTGACCGCAAATACTTTCGCCTGTGCTCCCACAAGTCGCCTCGGTGGTGTATTGCACCACACCGCAACTCGTCTCTGAACACAAGTTCCCGTATTCGCTTGTCAACTAGCGATCACTCACAGCACACAGACACATACGGGCGCACACGCGAAATTTCCTGCGAACACGTTTTCGAAGGAAAGTTTCCAAAAAAATATTGAACGCGAGTTTTAGTTAAAACGCCTATGCATTATTGATTGTTTATTTCCTTTTCTTCACAAGTTTCGTTTCCTTATTCTATTACAAAATATTCACTTAACTGTCCCTGCCTCTCTGTGTCCCTACCTACTTCGCACCATACGTTGCTTCTTTTTACTTTGCTTTCTTCTTTTGTTTCTTTGCACTGCTTACCTCGTTTCTTCTTCTACAGGATCCCTGTCCATTGTCCTTTATTTGTATCCTTGCTTCCTTGTTTTAACTTTTCAGGTCCTTTTCACTTTTTTTAACTTTGGTCACTTTATTTTCTTTTACTTTTTTTTGCTTAAGAGAGGTTCTGACTGGCCTCGTCCAGTCGCCTGGCACTTCTGTGTCGTGGCCTAATTTTGCAGCCTCGATTTCGACGCTTTCCGTCCGCTGCTGCCCGGCGCTGTCCGCGGTCGCTGCCTGGGCGGCGCTGCCCGCGGTCGCTACCCGCGGTCGCTGCCTATGCTCGGCCGATCATGCTTCGGCTCGTGTCGCTTTGCTTGCGAACTTGCCGTTTTGCCTAGCCTGGCGCCCTGCATGCCTAGATCGGCACGCGACTTGTAGCTTTGCCTAGTTCGGCTTGCGACTTGTCGCCTGCATCGATCCGTTCGTGCGTTTCTGCTGCGTCGGCTTCGTGCTGCCTGCATGCTTCTGCTCGCCTTGCTCTGCTCGCTTCGCTCTGCTCGCTTCGCTCTGCTCCCTTTGCTCTGCTCGCTTTGCTCTGCTCGTCCGCTTTTGCTCGCTTCGGTCTGCTTCTGGAATTTGTCGGGCGCCGTTACACATGCGTCGCAAAATTTGTCGCGACGCCGTTACTTGTGTGCATGGGCGCCGACCAACGGGCGTTTGCGTGTAGTCTGCACCCCGCGGGCTTGCACTTGCCTATGCCCCTGCCTATGTCTCGCCTATGCTTTGTCTATGTGTTTGCCTATGCCTTGTCTATGTCTTTGCCTACGCCTTGTCTATGTCTTTGCCTTTGCCTTTACTTGCTACCCATTATATGCTAACCCATGGGGTATTATAAACTTAAAAGTATTTTATTTCATTTAAACTTAAATAACTATTGTGACGCGTTTCATACGTCGTCACAAACTTTACCGATGAGATTCGCAATGCGCTAATGGCAAAGCTGATATAGTTGCAGACTGCTTAAGCCGATTTTTTTTGTAAAGGTCCATGGTTCAAGACCTCCTCACGGTCGGTAAAAGATTTATTGTTTTGTTTTTTCTGTTTTTTTTTGTATATGCGTTATCTTTATTTAAAATCAATTTTAACGAAGTTTTTACTATATTTAAGGAAATTTAAAATATTTAGTCATATTTCGCAGCATACAGCAATGTATGTACAACATAAACGACAAATCTGGTTGGATTATTAAATTTCTCAATTAATATGTGAAGCACTATATAGGCATCTCTTTTACACATTCATAATTAAAAGCCCTCTGATGAGTTCTAACTGGAAAGCACTGAAAGCAATGCGTCAACATCTAATAGAAACCACGTGCAACTTTCAAAGTCAAAACAAATTTGAGACTGTTAGACGTGTTGTTTTCGCATGGTGGTAGCGGGTATACCACAGTCGGGCGAGGTCGACTGTAGCCTTTCCGACTTGTTTTTTTTGCATATGCGTTATCTTTATTTAAAATCAATGTTAACGAAGTTTTTACTATACTTCAGGAAATTTAGAATATTTAGTTATATTTTGCAGCATACAGCAATAAATGTACAAAATAAACGACAAATCTGGTTGGATTATTAGATTTCTCAATAAATATGTGAAGCACTATATAGGCGTCTCTTTTACACATTCATAATTAAAAGCCCTCTGATGAGTTCTCATTGGAAAGCACTGAAATCAATGCGGAAACATCTATTAGGAACCACGTGCAACTTTCAAAGTCAAAACAAATTTTAGACTCTGAGACGTGTTTTTTTCGCATGTAGCCTTTCCGACTTTTTTTTTTTGTTTTTTCTTCTTTTAAAATCGAATTTAACGAAGTTTCTACTCTATTTAAAGAAATTTAAATTCCTTATTGATATTTCGCAGCAACACAACATAAATGACAAATCTGGTTGGATGTATAGGCATAGGGTTGTACATATATCAAAGCCCTCTGATAAAATTCTAACTGGAATGTACTGAAAGAAAAGTTACAATATCTAATAAGAACCACGTGCAACATTTAGAGACGTATTTTGTGTAGCGGGTATACGACAGTCGGGCGCGCTCGACTGTAGCCTTTCTGAGTTGTTATTAACGTTATTAAAGGTGACATTTACAGTGATGACTTGGTTAGCCGGTTACCTTTTTCTGTCCCTTGCCGACTATCGAGAAAATATAATTTACTTACTCTTCCTAGTTGTAGGTCGAACTATGCCTTGCACGAACTATTCAGGGTATTATGTTCGGACTACAACAAATCCAACTTTATTATATCTAACAGCCACTCGACTAATATCCTTAAATTTGCATTACTTTCTCACCTAGCTAGAAGTTAGCGATCTCGCGACCTTCCTATTCGTTAACTGCGCTTCTCGGTCGTTACGAGCGCTTTAATCCATTAACACACTACATTTGATCTGATTGGGTTTTCTGGGTTTCCCCAATCCTTTGCAACAAATGTTGAACGTACTAAAATTATCTTTTTATTCCCAGTTAAAATGATTAAATAATAAAAAATTTTAAAAAAAAATGCTAAAAATAATATCTTTACTTCCAACTTAAGTTATACTTATATTTTAATTTAAATTTATATTTGTAGTTTTATTTTATTTTAATCTTTGAGTCGACTACTCTTAGTTGACGTTAAATAAATAAATAAAATAAAATAAATAAACATTATCTATTAATTCTATGGAATCAATTAAAAATGGTCCCTGTTCACATTTAACTGGTATCTGTACTACCATTCCCGAACGAGCTTTGATATCTGTAGTTCTATTTTGTTCAATATGAATGGGAATAGTTGCCGTAGGGGTTTGTAAATTGAACGTTTTGAGATCAATATTTGATTTTATAGTTGATAAGATATCGACCCTATTAGCCCGTCAAAATATTCGTGAAATTTGAGGAGTAAAAATGGAAATGTTTGTTCGGAAAATGCTGGGTATTGAACCTTTTCGGAGACCTGAATTTCCATTAATACAGTTTTAATGACTGTATTTGTGCGTAAGGATTCTCTCTGCTGGAGCGAAACAAATTTAAGATCGTAACTTCCTACCAAACGGTGAACTAATAAAAATATAGGATAGTACCGATCCGTGTTTATCTTTATTACTTTTTAGGTACCCTGTCTGTTCTCTGAGGCTGGTCTTTGAAAATTTACAGTTTCCTCCAAATTGTGAAGTGCTGGTTGCATAGAAGAGGTTTCCAGGTTATTTAATCCGTTATTATTTGTCTGACGTGAGAAGTTGAAGTGAGTTGCCATAATGGTTTATTCTTAGTTGGCATAATTGCCCTAATGCAAATATTATATCTATTAACCCCGTTATTTGAGCGATGGTCCTGTCCGTAACTATTCCCGGTTGCGTAAGGAAGAGCTCTATAATGTCCCCTACCTTGCTGGTTGTCTGAGAGACGATTATTATGTTGATTTCCTGGGTACCTTCCTTTCTCATGCATGTACTCATCCCTCTCCTGAATGGCTATATCAAAAGCTTCATCTAACGTATTTGGACTAGAAGCTTTGACCGCATTCCGGAGTGGTACCGTTAAACCCTTAATAAAGGTTTTCAGGCAAAGCGACATAAAGAAATTCTTTTTTCTAGAATAGTTGAAGCCGGTAGCTCTTTTGAATCGGCCATGCATGTCAATACCCGTTTTAGATCCAAAATGGTATCATACAGTTTTGTAATTGGCATCTTTCTAAAAGGAAGATCATGCAGTTCCTCTATTATAGTCAGTTCGACCCTGTTATCTTGTAATTTTCATGTTAGTTTCTTCTTAATTTGATCCCAGTTTAATTAATTGGGTATCCAATCTTTTTAACAGTTCGCTCGCATTGCCCTCTATTTCATTCCTAATTGCTCTCAAATACATTTCCCTTAAAGTTTGGTCTGTCTCTAAATATCAATTAAATCTCTTCCACACTCTCTATGAATCTCTTAAGCGCGTAGGGATTACCGTCGAAAGTCGGAAGATATTAAATAACGTCTGGCAGTCCGGAAGACAATTCAGATATGCTGACCCCGACGTATTTTGAGGAGGGGTACTCATTCTTGAGCTTGTGGTTATGTCTGTTTGGGTAGTTTCGGGTATTTTGGTTGTATGTCTAGTAGTCCGTGTTAAATTAGGAATAACAGATTTAGTCTTATCTTTAAATTTCTTTGACATTTAAAACTATCTTATAATTATCTTCCTATACAGTGTGGTTTGGTGTGTGATAAGGGCTTTTATTACAGGTACCTGTAATGATAATTGGATTATTATATATGTTGTGCGGAATATATTTCGCTTGTTATTTTAAATAAAGGCAAGGTTACATTGTTGATTCATTATACCCTTCGACCATTGAAAATGGTCAAAAAATGGTATACTAACTTTGTGCAAAATGTATGTAACAGGCATAAGGAGGCGTGGCAGACCCCAAAAAGTATATATATTCTTGCTCAGGATCACTAGCCGAGTCGATTGAGACATGTCCGTCTGTCTGTCCGTCTGTTGCTCAGCTATTAAAAAAGCTAGAGACACCAAATTTGGTATGAAGGTTCCTATATATTCGGGGCAGGTGAAGTTTATGTCAAATGTTTGATGCCACGCCCACCGCCCCCGCAAATCGGTAATTTACGATTATTAAATAAAGTATTAAACTTATAAAGTTCTGCTTCGCTTTGTATAAAGCTGAATGCAATATGAATATATCCTCCAAATTACAATCCGATCGGAACAATAACACAGAAGTTATTATAGTCAACGTTTTCAGTACAAATGTTCGGTACGAGCGGCAGCCGACGCGCTGCTTTGAGCAGTTGATGCCGACGTCGACGTTGCGTCGTGTCGCTTTACTCTTTACGCGCGTCGATGTGTGAGTGCGAGCGAGTAAGCTATATGTAGTAGAAGTATTTGTGCAGAATTCTCTGTTTGAAATTATGAGTGTGGTTACACGTTTGTAACGGATTTAGAAAATTGGGAGAAGGGTATCTTACTGTCAGGCGCCCGACTGTAGTCTTACCTACTTGTTTTAATTTCTTAATTTGTTATCTTCCACATTAATGATGCACAAACAATCGTATAAGTCGCCAATGAAATTGCATTTGACCCTGTGAAGGCAATCGACTCACATCAGCGGTCGAGAGATTACTACACAGCTACCAAATGGCCAATATGGTCCTCTCGTACATCACCAATATAAGATTATTTTTCGTTTGATCGTGTCAGTTTGTAGTTTTACACTAGTTTGTGTACGCTGATCCAACAAATGTATGTGACCTGTTCCAACATAATTATTCGTGTCCAACTTGACGGAACCTCCCTCCACTACATGTCGACAACTTCTAATGCTGTGGTCAACCGTGTATTATTGACATGTTTGAGCATAATGTTCGCATCGAGCTTAACAGCCCTCTCAATTCACAGTTGTCTACTTCTTTGCTGCTATGCTATATCTGTAGTAACGTCACATTGTGTATGTTGTATGTATGTTCGTAGCCCTTTTTATGAATTACAGTGCTTCATATTTAGAGCGGCAGCTGCTTGTTTTGTATTACAGTGCTTCTTGTTAAGAGCGGCATCTGCTTGATATGTATTCCCCGTAAAAAGTATTGATTTCCATAAATGTTGTTAACTTTGTTTTTTTTTTTATTCAGTTTTAAATAATATATTAATTATTATTATTTTTAAATGTAATATAGTGACATATCCATTCTACACGCACACTTAAAACTCCCCAATTCCACATAATATAATCATAAACAACGCACACTATTGTAAAACTCACATACACACATTAATGTCTAAGTACAAAATGTAATCAAAAAACGATGCTCAATGCCCAATGTTTACAGCGAGCCAACTGAAATAATAAAACTTTCTCGCCCGAGTTTACACTCAGGCACTTGTCTCAGGATTATCCAATTACCTCTATTTATCGGGAACCTCTCTCAATAAAATAAGCTAAACTCTCTTAAAGAGTTTGTTCTCTTAACACCCACTCTGCCTATATAAACCCAGGCACGCGCCTAAGATGAAGTTTAGTAAATTTATTTATCGGGAACCTCTCCCTCTCTCGATAAAATAAGCTAAACTCTCTTAAAGAGTTTGTTCTCTTAACACCCACTCTGCCTATATAAACCCAGGCACGCGCCTAAGATGCAGTTCAGTTAACTTTCAGTTTAGCTCTGTTCAGTTCAGCTTAGATCTGTTCAACAGCGATAGCCCGCTAAAGTCTGTTTCAATTTCGAAGTACATTATCAAAACCTAGTGGCTCTAGTATACCCTTTTTTGACCATTTTTAATGGTCGAATGGTTTAAAAAGTTGTGCGACTCGTTTACCGATATCAATCTAGTGATAAAAGATCCTTGTACGACCAAGCGTATCTTTTTGTGATTGAACCACGCGAATCGGTGCTAAGGTAAAAGTGCATCGTAATACATTAAACTCTATTAATCCGCCGAAGAACATCACGTATAATCGGTTACTGACACGCAATAGTCAATCTACTGCATACAAAGAACCATACAAGTGTAAAAACAACCAACCATAACAGTGTAACAAGTCGGAAAGTTTACAGTCGAGCCCGCCCGACTGTGGTATACCCGCTACAAAAAACACGTCTCACAGTCTCAAATTTGTTCTGTTTATAAAATTTGCACGTGGTTCTTATTAGATGTTGCCACTTTGCTTTTTAGTGATTTCCAGTTAGAATTTATCAGAGGCGTTTTAATTATGAATGTGTAAAAGAGACGCCTATATTATGCCTATATATGTACAACCCTATGTCTATACATCCAACCATATTTGTCATTTATGTTGTGTTGCTGCGAAAGGATTTCAATAAGGATACTAAGGATTTTAAATTTCTTTAATTACAGTAGAAACTTCGATAACATCGATTTTAAAAGAAGAAATAGCATAATGCAAAAAAAAATAAGAATAAAACAGAAATAACAAAAAAAAAATGTATCTACATGAGGACGTGAACCATGGACCTCCAAAAAAACAGAACTATAGACGTTCTGCCATTAACGCATTCTAAATTGGGCCGGCAAAGTCGCATTATGAGACCATTCAGCTTGTAGTACAGAACGAAAACAAATTATTATTGTGTCGTTTTCGTGTGCGTGTAGACAATACCAACTCACTCCCCTTAAAATTATGTTTAATTAAAATACTAAACTTAAAATATTTTAAATGCTTGAAAAAATACTAGTACCCCAAAAACCCTCTTGCATCGCGTAGGATTCGAACTCGCACCCTTTCGCTAGACAGTCAACGACCACATCCACTCAGCCACCAAGTCTATTATTCAAATGCCAAAAAATTGCAATGATGATCAGTGCAATAATTTTGGTACATATAATTGAAAAAAAAGCTTGCCGCCGAAGTTGAACCTGGATCTGCATATCTAACATAATAAAGTAAACAAAAACACGTAGTCACATGGCATTACTATTTCTTTATTATCTTCCATATTTATTGTCCAATGTTACTGAAATTTTAAGCAAACGTCCGCAAGATAGTATTTATAACGTTTACATAAAACTGTTGCTGTAAAGCTAATATTGCGGTTGTAATAAATTTTTTTTAATTTATGGGGGCGGGTGGAGGCGTGGCAAAAATCCAAAATAAAATCGATCAGCCTGCAGTAATAACACATATTTTCACAAAATTTGAAAGCTCTAGCTCTTCACACGGACGCACAGACGGACATGGCTATATTGACTCGGCTATTGATACTGATTCAGAATATATATACTTTATGGGGTCGGAGATGTCTCCTTCTGCCTGTTACATACATTCTCTATGAGTAGCGGGTATAAAAACAAGCAACAAAAAAAACTCTGCTAAAATATATAATAATACATACTTCTAAGTGAACGGACGTGTTTTTTTCTGCTCCCCGCTTTTATTAAATTTTGCCTGCAAACAATCGGTGTTCGCCGAATTTAATCTCTCTAACTTGTGCAATTTATCGTTCACTTTCGGGAGTGCATGCCTGCTTAACCCACTGGTTCGTAGTTAATATATAATAATAATATTTGTTTACTGCCACTTTAACTTTTTTCTACTCTTCTTTTCGGAGAGCATCTGATCTCATTGTGCTCTCTTTTCCAATTCTATTTCGTGTTGGCATTTGTTGTTGCAGTTCTACAAGTATAATAAACCTCGCTCTCTCGGCTTTTTGTGTGTGTGTGTGCCTAATCTCTCTCTCGCGCTCACACACTAGCTTTGGCGTACACTCTTCCTTTAACGCTTACTGTTCTTTTTTCCAATTTCGTTTTGTTCTTGCGATTTGTTTTTTGTCTTCTTTCAGTAGTCACTCTTTATAATGGAGGGTATTGTCTGCTACAAAAAAACATGCCTAAAGCAAGTGACTGTTACTCAGCCAAGCATCTCTTGCTGGCTGTGTGGCAATGTTGTGCACATAAAATGTGCCGGCTACACTGCCTCTACGGCTGATGCCGTATCTAAGCGCACAGCGCCTGCGCTATTGTTGTGACCTGAGGCGGAAAACGAGATGATTACGTTCATGTGGCAGACAAAGTCAGGGTTTCGTGAACTTTTTGGCAGTTTTCGAAAACTTGCCGATCAGTTCTCTGCGTTGGACAACTCATTTAATAGCCTAAAACTATTAAATGAGTCGCCCAAATGCAAGAAATCAGCTCATGTGGCGAAATCTTTGCCTGCCATTCCGCCTCCTCTCATTGACCAACCATGTACACCGGAGACTCAGCCGGTGATGTCGTTTACCACTCCTATGGTGACGAGATCATCGGTTTCTGAAAAAGTCATCGACGAGTGTTTACAAATGGTGTCACATAAAGCTTCTGATGTGCCAGCTGTGGTTTCTTTGCCTATTCCACAGATATTGGAAATACCGATGGCAAGTTCAATTTCTAAGAAGAATCCCGCAGGTGCAATGCCTGTGGAGCCTAAAAAGGTTTTAGGTGTTCCACTTAGGAAGCAAGTTTTCGTTTCCCGGCTTCCCCTGATCTTACATCTGAAGATGTAGTGGCTTATATTCAAGCCAAAATACAAGCTGCAGATTAAAAAGTGGAAAAATCAAATTAGACAAATACCTACATTCAGCGGAAACACTCACGAGCTCAGTGGCTTTATCAAAAGGATCGAGTTCGTACTTCAATTATACCCAACAACTGACACCAGACAGAAGTATGTGTTCTTCAGTGCAATTGAGATGCAACTCGCAGGAGATGCCCAACGCGTATCCCAACTATCCGGAGCCAGAAACTGGCCAGACCTGATGAATACCCTCATCAATGAGTACAAAACCCAGACAGCATGTGAGGAGCTGCTTCGCCGTCTCTACAACACACCCTTCCCTGGAAATATCCGTAAGTTCGTCGAAGATCTAGAAATTAAGTCATTTACCATATCAAACAAACTCATGTTAGAGAACGATATTAACAACACTATAGTTTACACAAATTCGTTAAACACTACAATTATAAATGTAATCAAGAAAAAGTTACTTGATAAGCTATTATGACTCTTGATAGATCCGATATATCAATAGTATCAAAACTCAAACAAGTGACGCAAGAAGAAGGCGTATACGAAGTAACTTATAACGACTGAACAAAACCCCAAAATAATTCTGACCAAACGCTTCCCAAAACTCAAAGAGTAAAGGAAAAAATGAAAATTTCGTGAGCAATGCAATACATGACACAAATAAATCTTATTATCCAAGCACTAGTTCCAAACCAGTGGAATGAACCCCACAAGCTTGCAGTGAATTTAAGCAAAAACTAAATTAGGGTAAAGCCAAAAACTCCCTAAATTACCAACAACAAGGTAGCAATGAACCAAACGCTCCCGTTAAAAGAGAAAGTGCTAGTGGCCAACATAAGATGGACACAGGCGAAAATTTTCTTCAACCAGCGATTCAGAGGAAAAGGCAATCCATTTTTAAAAATTAAAATCAATAATATTACTCTTAGATGCCTAGTAGACATTGGTTCGTCTATCAATATTATGAAACAAAATTTTTTTCATTTCCCAACCAAACCTTCTAAAGTAAAAGTCCACACAATAAATGGTACTATAGTATTAAACCAAAGCGTTATATTGCATTCAAGCAAACTTTGTCCTACTAAACAAACTTTCTTTATTCACAATTTCTCAGAAAAATATAACTTACTGTTAGGTAGAAATTATTTAGAGTCAACTAATGCTCAAATTAACTACTCAACTCAAACGGTCAATATAAATGGATATCCATTTAAAATGTGGTACGACCACACAGATGAGTCCAGGGCTATCAATGAGTGCCCTAAGTCATTTAACACAGAGGAAAACCCTCTACTTACCCCAAAAAAGGAGAAAAACCTCCTTAAGATTAAGCGGAAACCCCACTTAAAAAAGATGAGTCCAAGGTCACCAATGAGTGCCCCAAGTCATCTAAGTTAGAAAATCACAAGACTTTTAAAACTGAGGAAACCCTCTTAATACCCCTCCCATAGAAGAAGCCCTTCTAGAAATACCCTCTAACTACGCCTTAGACGACGAATTAAGAGAATCCAATGTATTCAGATTGGAACATCGGAAAACAAAAGAAAGGGAACAACTTTTGCATGTCTTGCAAGAATACAATGATATTCAGTACAGAGAAGGTGAAAATTGTCTCAAAGAAAAGCGATGCTTCTGGCAAACCAAAATTTCACATTCTCATTGAAATAACCATTGACGACAAATTCCCTATTCCTGTAATGGACGAAATAGGTTCATCCCCAATTTGGAAAAATAGCAAAACCAATTACACTTAACTTAAAACAAGTCGCCCGACTGTGGTATACCCGCTACAACTATGCGAAAAAACACGTCTCACAGTTTCAAATTTGTTCTGACTATGAAAGTTGCACGTGGTTCGTATAAGATGTTGCCACTTTGCATCTAGTGCTTTCCAGTCAGAATTTATCAAAGGGCTTTTAATTATGAATGTGTAAAAGAGACGCCTATATCCCTATGCCTATACATCCAACCAGATTTGTCGCTTATGTTATGTTGCTGCGAAATATCACTCAGGATTTTAAATGTCTTTAAATACAGTAAAAACTTCGTTAACATCGATTTTAAAAGAAGATTTAGCATAATGCAAGAAAAATAAGAATAAGAACAGAAAAAAAACAAGTCGGAAAGGCTACAGTCGAGCGCGCCCGACTGTGGTATACCCGCTACAACTATGCGAAAAAAACACGTCTCACTGTCTCAAATTATTTGTTTCGACTATAAAAGTTGCACGTGGTTTCTATTAGATGTTGCCCCTCTGCTTTCAGTGCTTTCCAGTCAGAACTTATCAGAGGGCTTTTAATTACGAATGTGTAAAAGAGACGCCTAATTATGCCTATATATGCACATCCCTATGCCTATACATCCAACCAGATTTGTCGTTTATGTTCTGTTGCTGCGAAATATCACTAAAGATTTTAAATGTCTTTAAATACAGTAAAAACTTCGTTAACATCGATTTTAAAAGAAGATATAGCATAATGCAAAACAAGTGGGTAAGGCTACAGTCGGGCGCCCGACTGTAAGATACCCTTCTCCCAATTTTCTAAATCCGTTACAAACGTGTAACCACTTTCATAGTTTCAAACAGAGAATTCTGCATAAATACTTCTACTACATATAGCTTACTCGCTCGCACTCACACAGCGACGCGCGTAAAGAGTAAACCGACACGACGCAACGTTGACGTCGGCGTTAACTGCTCAAAGCAGCGCGTCGGCTGCTGCCCGTACCGAACATTTGTACTGAAAACGTTGACTTGAATAACTTCAGTGTTATTAGTCCGATCGGATTGTAATTTTGAGAATATGTTTATATTGCATTTAGCTTTTTACGTACTGAAGCAGAACTTTGTGGGTTTAATACTTTGCTTATTAATCGCAAATAACCGATTTGCGGGGGCGGTGGGCGTGGCACCAAACATTTGATATAAACTTGATCTGCCTAAAGTTTATAGAAACCTTCGTGCCAAATTTGGTATCTCTTGCTTTTTTAATAGCTGAGATCTGTTGTCTCATACAGACGGACAGACGGACGGACAGACGGACAGACGGACAGACAGACGGACATGTCTCAATCGACTCGGCTAGTGATCCTGAGCAAGAATATATATACTTTATGGGGTCTGCCACGCCTCCTTATGCCTGTTACATACATTTTGCACAAAGCTAGTGTACCCTTTTTTTGACCATTTTCAATGGTCGAAGGGTATAACAACAAGTGGGTAAGGCTACAGTCGGGCGCCCGACAGTAAGATACCCTTCTTCCAATTTTCTAAATCCGTTACAAACGTGTAACCACACTCATAATTTCAAACAGAGAATTCAGCCCAAATACTTCTAGTACATATAGCTTACTCGCTCGCACTCACACATCGACGCGCGTAAAGAGTAAAGCGACACGACGCAATGTCGACGTCGACGTCAACTGCTCAAAGCAGCGCGTCGGCTGCTGCCCGTACCGAACATATGTACTGAAAACGGTGACTTAAATAACTTCGGTGTTATTGGTCCGATCGGATTGTAATTTTGAGAATATGTTCATATTGCATTTAGCTTTATACATACCAAAGCAGAACGTTATGGTTTTGATACTTTGCTTTTTAATCGCAAATAACCGATTTGCGGGGGCGGTGGGCGTGGCATCAAACATTTGATATAAACTTGATCTGCCTATGGTTTATAGGAACCTTCATGCCAAATTTGGTATCTCTAGCTTTTTTAATAGCTGAGATCTGTTGTCTCATACAGACGGACAGACGGACAGACGGACAGACGGAAATACGGACAGACAGACGGACATGTCTCAATCGACTCGGCTAGTGATTCTGAGCAAGAATATATATACTTTATGGGGTCTGCCACGCCTCCTTATGCCTGTTACATACATTTTGCACAAAGTTAGTATACCCTTTTTTGACCATTTTCAATGGTCGAAGGGTATAAAAATAGGAATAAGAACAGAAAAACGCAAAAAAAACAAGTGGGTAAGGCTACAGTCGGGCGCCCGACAGTAAGATACCCTTCTCCCAATTTTCTAAATCCGTTACAAACGTGTAATCACACTCATAGTTTCAAACAGAGAATTCTGCATAAATACTTCTACTACATATAGCTTACTCGCTCGCACTCACACAGCGACGCGCGTAAAGAGTAAAGCGAAACGATGCAACGTCGACGTTGGCGTCAATTGCTCAAAGCAGCGCGTCGGCTGCTGCCCGTACCGAACATATGTACGGAAAACGTTGACTTGAATAACTTCTGTGTTATTGGTCCGACGACCACATCCACTCAGCCACTAAGTCTATTACGTAAACGCCAAAAAATTGCAATTATGGTCAATGCAAATTATATTGGTACATATAATTGAAAAAAAAGTGCTTGTCGCCGGAGTTGAACCTGGATCTTGCATATCTAACATAACAAAACAGACAAAAACACGTGGTCACATGGCACTACTATTTCCTTAATATCTTCCACATTTAATGTTCAATCGTACTGAAATTTTTACGAAACGTCCGCAAGATGGTATTTATAACGTATTTATAAAACTGTTGCTGTAAAGCTAATATTGCGGCTGTAATCAATTTTTTCAATTTATGAGGGTGGGTGGGAGCGTGAGCTAAAATCCAAAATAAACTTGATCAGCCTGCAGTAGTAACACATACTGTCACCAAATTTCGGAACTCTTGCTCTTCTAATAGCTGAGATCCAGGTGTTCACACGGACGGACAGACAGACAGACGGACGGACGGACAGACGGAGAGACGGACATGGCTATATCGACTCGGCTATTGATACTGATTTAGAATATATATACTTTATGGGGTCGGAGATGTCTCCTTTTGCCTGTTACATACATTTTCGGTTCTCTATGAGTAGCGGGTATAAAGAGTTAGTGAGAACCCGAGAGAGTCGATACGCTCACGAAAGTCGATGTAAAAGAAATTATTTTACAGAAGCAATAACAACGTTTCTAAAAATAGAAACGTTAACAAATGAAATTGAAAGAAGAAAGCGAAAAAACTCTTTTGCAAAGAAGATTAGTTTTGCAAATTGTGGGTTTAATACTTTGCTTATTAATCGCAAATAACCGATTTGCGGGGGCGGTGGGCGTGGCACCAAACATTTGATATAAACTTGATCTGCCTAAAGTTTATAGAAACCTTCGTGCCAAATTTGGTATCTCTTGCTTTTTTAATAGCTGAGATCTGTTGTCTCATACAGACGGACAGACGGACGGACAGACGGACAGACGGACAGACAGACGGACATGTCTCAATCGACTCGGCTAGTGATCCTGAGCAAGAATATATATACTTTATGGGGTCTGCCACGCCTCCTTATGCCTGTTACATACATTTTGCACAAAGCTAGTGTACCCTTTTTTGACCATTTTCAATGGTCGAAGGGTATAACAACAAGTGGGTAAGGCTACAGTCGGGCGCCCGACAGTAAGATACCCTTCTTCCAATTTTCTAAATCCGTTACAAACGTGTAACCACACTCATAATTTCAAACAGAGAATTCAGCCCAAATACTTCTAGTACATATAGCTTACTCGCTCGCACTCACACATCGACGCGCGTAAAGAGTAAAGCGACACGACGCAATGTCGACGTCGACGTCAACTGCTCAAAGCAGCGCGTCGGCTGCTGCCCGTACCGAACATATGTACTGAAAACGGTGACTTAAATAACTTCGGTGTTATTGGTCCGATCGGATTGTAATTTTGAGAATATGTTCATATTGCATTTAGCTTTATACATACCAAAGCAGAACGTTATGGTTTTGATACTTTGCTTTTTAATCGCAAATAACCGATTTGCGGGGGCGGTGGGCGTGGCATCAAACATTTGATATAAACTTG
Organism: Zaprionus kolodkinae; assembly: GCA_018901885.1. NCBI lineage: Eukaryota > Metazoa > Arthropoda > Insecta > Diptera > Drosophilidae > Zaprionus > Zaprionus kolodkinae. The sequence continues at coordinate 22,373 of JAEIFM010000405.1, read as the reverse complement.
ATCTGCCTATGGTTTATAGGAACCTTCATGCCAAATTTGGTATCTCTAGCTTTTTTAATAGCTGAGATCTGTTGTCTCATACAGACGGACAGACGGACAGACGGACAGACGGAAATACGGACAGACAGACGGACATGTCTCAATCGACTCGGCTAGTGATTCTGAGCAAGAATATATATACTTTATGGGGTCTGCCACGCCTCCTTATGCCTGTTACATACATTTTGCACAAAGTTAGTATACCCTTTTTTGACCATTTTCAATGGTCGAAGGGTATAAAAATAGGAATAAGAACAGAAAAACGCAAAAAAAACAAGTGGGTAAGGCTACAGTCGGGCGCCCGACAGTAAGATACCCTTCTCCCAATTTTCTAAATCCGTTACAAACGTGTAATCACACTCATAGTTTCAAACAGAGAATTCTGCATAAATACTTCTACTACATATAGCTTACTCGCTCGCACTCACACAGCGACGCGCGTAAAGAGTAAAGCGAAACGATGCAACGTCGACGTTGGCGTCAATTGCTCAAAGCAGCGCGTCGGCTGCTGCCCGTACCGAACATATGTACGGAAAACGTTGACTTGAATAACTTCTGTGTTATTGGTCCGACGACCACATCCACTCAGCCACTAAGTCTATTACGTAAACGCCAAAAAATTGCAATTATGGTCAATGCAAATTATATTGGTACATATAATTGAAAAAAAAGTGCTTGTCGCCGGAGTTGAACCTGGATCTTGCATATCTAACATAACAAAACAGACAAAAACACGTGGTCACATGGCACTACTATTTCCTTAATATCTTCCACATTTAATGTTCAATCGTACTGAAATTTTTACGAAACGTCCGCAAGATGGTATTTATAACGTATTTATAAAACTGTTGCTGTAAAGCTAATATTGCGGCTGTAATCAATTTTTTTCAATTTATGAGGGTGGGTGGGAGCGTGAGCTAAAATCCAAAATAAACTTGATCAGCCTGCAGTAGTAACACATACTGTCACCAAATTTCGGAACTCTTGCTCTTCTAATAGCTGAGATCCAGGTGTTCACACGGACGGACAGACAGACAGACGGACGGACGGACAGACGGAGAGACGGACATGGCTATATCGACTCGGCTATTGATACTGATTTAGAATATATATACTTTATGGGGTCGGAGATGTCTCCTTTTGCCTGTTACATACATTTTCGGTTCTCTATGAGTAGCGGGTATAAAGAGTTAGTGAGAACCCGAGAGAGTCGATACGCTCACGAAAGTCGATGTAAAAGAAATTATTTTACAGAAGCAATAACAACGTTTCTAAAAATAGAAACGTTAACAAATGAAATTGAAAGAAGAAAGCGAAAAAACTCTTTTGCAAAGAAGATTAGTTTTGCAAATTAAAAGAGTGCACTCGCGTAGTAAACGGATTTCTGTATATCACCAGGTTAAGTGATAATGTTAGTATTTTGTAGAGTTATTAAACACCGATTGCTTTATAATTTAACTAAGCTTCGGAGAGCAAGAAAAAAACGCGTCCGTTCACTTTGAAAGAGAATGAATATATATTTATATAATAAAACAAGTCGGAAAGGCAACAGTCGAGCGCGCCCGACTGTGGTATACTCGCTACAACTATGCGAAAAAAACACTGTCTCACTGTCTCAAATTATTTGTTCCGACTATAAAAGTTGCACGTGGTTCTTATTAGATGTTGCCCCTCTGCTTTCAGTGCTTTCCAGTCAGAACTTATCAGAGGGCCTTTAATTACGAATGTGTAAAAGAGACGCCTAATTATGCCTTTATATGTACATCCCTATGCCTATACATCCAACCAGATTTGTCGTTTATGTTCTGTTGCTGCGAAATATCACTAAAGATTTTAAATGTCTTTAAATACAGTAAAAACTTCGTTAACATCGATTTTAAAAGAAGATATAGCATAATGCAAAAAAATAGGAATAAGAACAGAAAAACACAAAAAAAAAAAAATTTCGTCGTGAGGACTTGAACCATGAATCTCCAAAAAAACTTGAACTATGAAGTCTGCAACTATAACCGCTCTGCCATTAACGCATTCTGAATTGAGCCGGCAAAGTCACATTATGAGACAATTAAGCATGTCGTAGAGGACAAAAATAAATTATTATTGTGTCGTGTGCGAGTAGTAGACAATACCAAGTCACTCCCCTTAAAATTCTGTTTAATTTAAATACTAAACTAAACTTAAACTATTTTAAATGCTTGGAAAAAAGCTAGTACCCCAAAAATCCCACCTTGCATCGCGTAGGATTCGAACTCGCACCCTTTCGCTCGACGGTCGACGACCACATCACTCAGCCACTAAGTCTATTACGTAAACGCCAAAAAATTGCAATTAAGGTCAATACAAATTATATTGGTACATATGATTGAAAAAAAAAGTGCATACTGTCACCAAATTTGGAAACTCTAGCTCTTCTAATAGGTGAGATCCAGGTGTTCACACGGACGGACAGACAGACAGACGGACGGACGGACAGACGGACAGACGGACAGACGGACATGGCTATATCGACTCGGCTATTGATACTGATTTAGAATATATATACTTTATGGGGTCGGAGATGTCTCCTTCTGCCTGTTACATACATTTTCGGTTCGAACAAAGTTATAATACCCTTCTACTCTATGTGTAGCGGGTATAAAAATTTATCTGCGTGAGGACTTGAACCATGGACCTCCAAAAAAAACCTGAACTATGTAGTCTGCAACTATAACCGCTCTGTCATTAACGCATTCTGAATAGGGCCGGCAAAGTCGCATTTTGAGACCATTCTGCTTGTCGTACAGGACAAAAACAAATTACTATTGTGTCGTCGTGCGTGTAGACAATACCAACTCACTCCCCTTAAAATTCTGTTTAATACAAATACTAAACTTAAAATATTTTAAGTGCAAAGAAAAAAAGAATCGTCAACCGATTAGACTACCTTTGCCAAACCAGGCCACCACTTCCAAAAATGCGACTTAAAAAAACTAATAAAATTTGTAACATTAACCAACCAAAACGTATGTGGCCTGCGTAGCAAGCTATCTACGTTATTCTTAAATAGCCTTACGTTTGAATCCCATGTGATGGTTTTGACTGAAACTTGGCTAAAACCTGAGTTTTTATGCTCTGAAATTTTTCCAAGCAAGTTCATAACTTATAGGTTTGATCGTCATGATCTGCGGGGCGGCGGTGTTCCTATTGCGGGAAATTCTGATATCGCGGCCGAACATGTACATCCGGAGATTCAATATGATATTGAATTCATTTGTGTAAAATTACACCTTCCCGGCCTCCAGGTTTTTATAACCAAGAGCATCTTACCTTCGTCTGATATTCTTATCTACACTCAACATAATAGAGGTCAAAATGTTACACATTATAAAAGTAAATTTAAAAAGGAAAAAAAAGTTAATTATGGCAAATACTTACAGCCGACCGACACATCCCAATGATCCCAAAAAATGAAAAGAGTAATGAACGGTATACACATATCTAAACGCAACAAACGAGGACTGTTTAAATTTGTAGGCTCCACTTACAAATACCTTTATGGTACACTAGACGAAGACGACAGACAAAACATTGAACAACAAATTTCATCCTTATCATAAAGCACCGTACAGATTAGTAGTCTTAATCACGTTATTGACAACCTAAATAACGGTATTGAGATGATTAATACCCACTCCAAATCTATTGAAAAAGATCATAAAATTTCCCTTTTAATATTTAACATTGAACATTTTACTGAATATATCGAAGATATTGAAATGGGTTCACAACTCACACGATTAGGAATATTTAATCCAAAACTTCAAAAGCACGACAACCTTGGTAACGTTAACTTCAAAAACTTAATGGATATAAAAACTACCGCCTGGTATAACACAGCCACTAACGAAATATTCCTAATGTCTCACACTCCCACAAACACAATCGAACAACCTACTTTTCTTATAGCACCTTACCCCGACAATAATGGACGAATTATTAATGAAAACATAGAAGGCAAATTTTACCTACATAATAGTCATGTTTTAAATACACAAAAAGAAACATTATCAAAAACCAATGCATAGCTAACATAATGAAACACGAAACACCAACCTGTACTTTCCAGAAATATCGTAAGCCGTTTTACGTTCAAAACATTAAACCTAATATAATATAATTACAAGTTGAAAGGCTACAGTCGAGCTCGCCCGACTGTGGTATACCCGCTACCACCATGCGAAAAAAACACGTCTCACAGTCTCAAATTTGTTTTGACTTTGAAAATTGCACGTGGTTCCTATTAGATGTTGCCGCATTGCTTTCAGTGCTTTCCAATTAGAACTCATCAGAGAGCTTTAAATTATGAATGTGTAAAAGAGACGCCTATATAGTGCTTCACATATTTATTGAGAAATTTAATAATCCAACTAGATTTGTCGTTTCAGTTGTACATACATTGCTGTATGTTGCGAAATATGACTAAATATTCTAAATTTCCATAAATATAGTAAAAACTTCGTTAACATTGATCTCAAATAAAGATAACGCATATGCAAAAAAAAACAAGTGGGTAAGGCTACAGTCGGGCGCCCGACTGTAAGATACCCTTCTCCCAATTTTCTAAATCCGTTACAAACGTGTAACCACTTTCATAGTTTCAAACAGAGAATTCTGCATAAATACTTCTACTACATATAGCTTACTCGCTCGCACTCACACAGCGACGCGCGTAAAGAGTAAACCGACACGACGCAACGTTGACGTCGGCGTTAACTGCTCAAAGCAGCGCGTCGGCTGCTGCCCGTACCGAACATTTGTACTGAAAACGTTGACTTGAATAACTTCAGTGTTATTAGTCCGATCGGATTGTAATTTTGAGAATATGTTTATATTGCATTTAGCTTTTTACGTACTGAAGCAGAACTTTGTGGGTTTAATACTTTGCTTATTAATCGCAAATAACCGATTTGCGGGGGCGGTGGGCGTGGCACCAAACATTTGATATAAACTTGATCTGCCTAAAGTTTATAGAAACCTTCGTGCCAAATTTGGTATCTCTTGCTTTTTTAATAGCTGAGATCTGTTGTCTCATACAGACGGACAGACGGACGGACAGACGGACAGACAGACGGACATGTCTCAATCGACTCGGCTAGTGATCCTGAGCAAGAATATATATACTTTATGGGGTCTGCCACGCCTCCTTATGCCTGTTACATACATTTTGCACAAAGCTAGTGTACCCTTTTTTGACCATTTTCAATGGTCGAAGGGTATAACAACAAGTGGGTAAGGCTACAGTCGGGCGCCCGACAGTAAGATACCCTTCTTCCAATTTTCTAAATCCGTTACAAACGTGTAACCACACTCATAATTTCAAACAGAGAATTCAGCCCAAATACTTCTAGTACATATAGCTTACTCGCTCGCACTCACACATCGACGCGCGTAAAGAGTAAAGCGACACGACGCAATGTCGACGTCGACGTCAACTGCTCAAAGCAGCGCGTCGGCTGCTGCCCGTACCGAACATATGTACTGAAAACGGTGACTTAAATAACTTCGGTGTTATTGGTCCGATCGGATTGTAATTTTGAGAATATGTTCATATTGCATTTAGCTTTATACATACCAAAGCAGAACGTTATGGTTTTGATACTTTGCTTTTTAATCGCAAATAACCGATTTGCGGGGGCGGTGGGCGTGGCATCAAACATTTGATATAAACTTGATCTGCCTATGGTTTATAGGAACCTTCATGCCAAATTTGGTATCTCTAGCTTTTTTAATAGCTGAGATCTGTTGTCTCATACAGACGGACAGACGGACAGACGGACAGACAGACGGACATGTCTCAATCGACTCGGCTAGTGATTCTGAGCAAGAATATATATACTTTATGGGGTCTGCCACGCCTCCTTATGCCTGTTACATACATTTTGCACAAAGTTAGTATACCCTTTTTTGACCATTTTCAATGGTCGAAGGGTATAAAAACAGAAACAAGTGGGTAAGGCTACAGTCGGGCGCCCGACTGTAAGATACCCTTCTCCCAATTTTCTAAATCCGTTACAAACGTGTAACCACTTTCATAGTTTCAAACAGAGAATTCTGCATAAATACTTCTACTACATATAGCTTACTCGCTCGCACTCACACAGCGACGCGCGTAAAGAGTAAACCGACACGACGCAACGTTGACGTCGGCGTTAACTGCTCAAAGCAGCGCGTCGGCTGCTGCCCGTACCGAACATTTGTACTGAAAACGTTGACTTGAATAACTTCAGTGTTATTAGTCCGATCGGATTGTAATTTTGAGAATATGTTTATATTGCATTTAGCTTTTTACGTACTGAAGCAGAACTTTGTGGGTTTAATACTTTGCTTATTAATCGCAAATAACCGATTTGCGGGGGCGGTGGGCGTGGCACCAAACATTTGATATAAACTTGATCTGCCTAAAGTTTATAGAAACCTTCGTGCCAAATTTGGTATCTCTTGCTTTTTTAATAGCTGAGATCTGTTGTCTCATACAGACGGACAGACGGACGGACAGACGGACAGACGGACAGACGGACAGACAGACGGACATGTCTCAATCGACTCGGCTAGTGATCCTGAGCAAGAATATATATACTTTATGGGGTCTGCCACGCCTCCTTATGCCTGTTACATACATTTTGCACAAAGCTAGTGTACCCTTTTTTGACCATTTTCAATGGTCGAAGGGTATAACAACAAGTGGGTAAGGCTACAGTCGGGCGCCCGACAGTAAGATACCCTTCTTTCAATTTTCTAAATCCGTTACAAACGTGTAACCACACTCATAATTTCAAACAGAGAATTCAGCCCAAATACTTCTAGTACATATAGCTTACTCGCTCGCACTCACACATCGACGCGCGTAAAGAGTAAAGCGACACGACGCAACGTCGACGTCGACGTCAACTGCTCAAAGCAGCGCGTCGGCTGCTGCCCGTACCGAACATATGTACTGAAAACGGTGACTTAAATAACTTCGGTGTTATTGGTCCGATCGGATTGTAATTTTGAGAATATGTTCATATTGCATTTAGCTTTATACATACCAAAGCAGAACGTTATGGTTTTGATACTTTGCTTTTTAATCGCAAATAACCGATTTGCGGGGGCGGTGGGCGTGGCATCAAACATTTGATATAAACTTGATCTGCCTATGGTTTATAGGAACCTTCATGCCAAATTTGGTATCTCTAGCTTTTTTAATAGCTGAGATCTGTTGTCTCATACAGACGGACAGACGGACAGACGGACGGACGGACAGACGGACAGACGGACAGACAGACGGACATGTCTCAATCGACTCGGCTAGTGATTCTGAGCAAGAATATATATACTTTATGGGGTCTGCCACGCCTCCTTATGCCTGTTACATACATTTTGCACAAAGTTAGTATACCCTTTTTTGACCATTTTCAATGGTCGAAGGGTATAACAAGTGGGTAAGGCTACAGTCGGGCGCCCGACAGTAAGATACCCTTCTCCCAATTTTCCAAATCCGTTACAAACATGTAACCACACTCATAATTTCAAACAGAGAATTCTGCATAAATACTTCTACTACATATATCTTACTCGCTCGCACTCACACAGCGACGCGCGTAAAGAGTAAAGCGACACGACGCAACGTCGACGTCGGCGTCAACTGCTCAAAGCAGCGCGTCGGCTGCTGCTTGTACTGAACATTTGTACTGAAAACGTTGACTTGAATAACTTCTGTGTTATTAGTCCGATCGGATTGTAATTTGGAGGATATGTTCATATTACAATTAGCTTTATACATACCAAAGTAGAACGTTATGCGTTTTATACTTTGCTTAATAATCGCAAATAACCGATTTGCGGGGGCGGTGGGCGTGGCATCAAAAATTTGAGATAAACTTTATCTGCCTATGATTTACAGGAACCTTCATGCCAAATTTGGTATCTCTAGCTTTTTTAATAGCTGAGATCTGTTGTCTCATACAGACGGACAGACGGACAGACGGACGGACGGACAGACGGACAGACGGACAGACAGACGGACATGTCTCAATCGACTCGGCTAGTGATCCTGAGCAAGAATATATATACTTTATGGGGTCTGTCACGCCTCCTTATGCCTGTTACATACATTTTGCACAAAGTTAGTATACCCTTTTTTGACCATTTTCAATGGTCGAAGGGTATAAAAATGTGCTGTTGTATGTACATTAGCAGAAGTTGAGCCAAAATGTTTTATAGAAGTCATAAATCGTCGCTCCAGCTTTCCTAAAGTAATTCGCATAATGGCTTATGTGCTTCGATTTTGTCACAAGGGGCTCAGGACAGATTCGCTCGTGGTGTCGGCATCAGAAAGAAATATTTCATTTCTAAAACTGATCGCCATAGTCCAACGCACCTCGTTCGAGAGTGAATTCAAATTACTGAAAAAATCAGCAGTTCTAGCACCAATGTTGCAGTCATTGAATCCATTTATTGAAAAATTTGAGAAAAGTGGAATACAATTTGAGCTCAGTAGAGTAGGAGGACGTTTGTTACACGGACCTCTCTCTTACGATGCTAAATTTCCGTTTCTAATGACAAATAGTTCAGAATTTACTGAACAGGACGAGCTGAGCACGCACCTGGTGGACGTCGAGGCGCTGCTCAACTCCAGGCCGTTGCTCGTCGACAGCAGCGATCCCAGCGATGGAGAGGTGCTGACGCCAGGAAACCTGCTTATCGGACAGCCTTTGTTAGCGCTGCCGTCAGAGTGCGAGCCAGACGAGACCAGCAAGAAGCCAGGACCCAGATATTTGAAGCGGAGCTTCGTCTACGTACATTGTAAGGATGATTTCTCAGGCTGGGATACATATCTCAGTCTAGCCAGGGTCTTTACAGAAAATTTATAAATACTAGGACACGTGGTAGTGGTCTCCGCCACCACGCGGTCCTTTCGAGGCTTACGGGCACGTGCCGCGTGTCACGCGTGCCGGGCTGGCGGCCTATCGCGAGGAACGCACGTGGCCGCGGGTGCTTTTCGCCTGCACTCCCTAAGTCGCTCGTTGGTGTATTCCACCATCCGCAACTAGATAAAGTGCACGCCCTTCGCACCTCGCTTGCCAACTATCGCTCGCTCACGGCGCCCTTCACGGTCGATCGGTGGTCGTACAGAACCGCCCGTGACCGCAGGTGTTCTTGCTTGTACCCCCACGAGCCACTCAGTGGTGTATTGCACCACGCCGCAAACTCGTTAGGATACACGTTTCACACCCACTTGACAACTAACGTTTCACGCACGACACTCACGATCGGCCGTTGGTCGTGCAGAATGCCCGTGACCGTAGGTACTCTCGCCTGCGCTCCCACAAGTCGCTCGGTGGTGTATTCCACCACGCCGCAACTTGCTGAAGCACACGCTCACGCACCCACTCGCCAACTGACGTTCACTCACGACACGAACTATGCGTGTGTACACGCAGGCTCGCTTACTGGCCAGCGGAGCACCGGCACCAGAAAGCGCGACTCTGCTAATACACACTCACAACGGCACACACACGGACACGACACTTTTGCCTACCCTAGAGGGGAAGAATGTAACACCGGGTATATTGTTTTTAAATAATCACTGCAGGGAAATTTCGTTAATATTTAACATGGTTTTTTATTCACTGGGTTTTCTTCGATCTCTAAGCACTAGTCCTTATTTTAATTAGTCCCTGCCTACTTCCTACTTCGTACCATTTACGCTAGCTCTAACTGCGCTCTCATTGTTTTATGTTTACTTCAGCTCACCTTGACTCTCCTGCGACAGGATTTCTGTTGTTGTTTCGTCCTTTGGGGTCCTTGGGCTGGAACTTGACAGGACTTGGCATAACAATTTACTTTTGTTTTCACTTTCCTTTTTATTTAAAGGGAGCACTTTGCTGCCTATTCTGCTGGCTGCTCGGGATCAACTGCCTGTGGCCTAATTTGGCGACTTCCCTTTTCGCTGCTGCGAACATGTCGCCGCTGCTGCGTACATGTCGCCGCTGCTCGCCTGTCGCCGCTGCTTGCCTGTCGCCGTTGCCTTTGGCCGATCTAGCCTGGCTGCTGCGGTTCTGCTAGCAGCGTCGCTGCTGGTCCGGCGTCGCTGCCCAAAAATCGGCCGCGAAGCCGTTGGCTCGTGCTGTCTGTACGCGAGCTCTGGGTACCGAGGCACCGTTACTTTGTGTGTGCGCGAGCTCTGGGTACCAGGCACCGTGACTAGTGCGAGCGTTCGACGGCTGCTTGCCTAAATGCGTGAGCTCTGTGTACCGAGGCACCGTTACTTGTGCAAGTGTTCGACGGCTGCCTGCCTAAATGCGCGAGCTCTGGGTACCAAGGCACCGTTATTAGTGCAAGTGTTCGACGGCTGCCTGCCTAAATGCGCGAGCTCTGGATACCGAGGCACCATTACTAGTGCAAGTGTTCGACGGCTGCCTGCCTAAATGCGCGAGCTCTGGGTACCGAGGCACCGTTACTTGTGTGTGCACAAGCTCTGGGTACCGAGGCACTGTTACTAGTCATGGGTGCCGAGTGGCTGGAGTTTCTTCTGTTTCTTGCCCTGTTTCGCATGATCTGTCTGCGCCCTTGCCTTTGCCTATGCCTATGCTTCTGTATTTAAATAACTACGGGGTATGCCGGGCTTAAAGATATCTTGTCTTATTATTTAATAATACGTTAACTTAAATTATAAATGTGGCGTCGCTTCATGCGGCGTCACAACATGTAATTGGATATGATGTCCTGGGAAAGCTACTGAAGAACCCGAATGCCAAGAATGCCAAGAATGGAACACAGTTTACTCCGAGAGTGACTGTGTTGAGTTCATAGTCACAGACTTCGCTATTTGGGTTCCTGAAGAGGATTCGTTGAAATGGCGTGTGACTCTTGTGGACGAGTATCTGCCGGTACATCTTTGTGATGTCGGCATTAAAAACAAAACGGAAAAAACGCCATTTCAAGATCTGCAGAGTCAGATCGGATTGGAGAACGGGTATTGGATGTAGGATATCGTTCAGGCCCTTCCCATTGAAGGACGGACTGGAGGCGTTGAAAACAACGCGAACTTTGGTAGTGGTGCTCTAAGGTTTAAAAACAGCATGATGAGGGAGATAAAAGTTGTTGCAGTCGTTACTTGCAGAAACTGGCTATATATGGCCCAAATCTAAATACTCCTGAATAATGGAGTCGTACTGCTCTTTTAAAGGAAAGTTCCTCTTTAAACGACATTCGTTCCTGAGAATCTGAGCGATTCCAATGGAATTTGAATTTCCTAATTCGAAGGTTTTAGGGTTTTTAAATGGAAGAGTAACGACAAATCTGCCCTCTTTGGTTTTGGAAGTGGTGCGAAGGAAATTATTTTCACACGTCGAAAACTTTTACCAGCTTGGCTGATAGATCTTCCACAACCCAAAACTTGATGAGAAGATCATCAAGCCTTTGCTCTTCGCTGATCTAGATCCTCGTAGTGAAGGATGAAACGGTCGAAAGATTCGACTTGGCTACTGATCCTGTGAGGACCCAGCCGAATATGGTCTCTTGACCGAGCAAAGTTATACAGATTTTGGACACAGAGCCACTCTTTAGCATGCCTATTTGAGAGCTCTGGTGGAAATGCGGATCAGCGAGTTGTAGGTTTGGCAGGTCTTTCAGAAGATCCTTGGAAATTGGATAGGATGGAAGTTTACCTGCCAATTGAGGAAGAACAAAGGCTGCAGTTTCTTGCTGTAACCTGGGAGTGATAGGGGAGCCAATCTGGAAGTGGTACAACTTTTCGGAGATGAACGTAGCCTCTGATCCTGGATCGATCAGTGCACGTGCCTTATAAGTCATGCCCAAATGGCAAACGTTTATAAGAGCAGTGCCGAGAAGAACACCTTGTGTGTTCGCCGTGAAATAATTCTGTATATTAGTCTTAAGAGGAGTGGACTGTATATTAGAATTCTGGGTAGTTGGTGCAGAAGTTGCCGAAGAGGGCGCAGGAGGAGGGGCGCCACGATGAGGGAGTGTATTGTGGCGACCCTTGCACGTAAAACAATTGTGTTGACTCGTGCAATCTTTAAGGATATGCCCTCTTGCGAAACAATTCAGACACAACTTTTGCTGTTTGATAAACGCGGACACAGACGTATTGGATGGTTTTCCTTTAAACAGAGGTTGCAGGTTTGTGGTTTGCCTACAACTTTTGTTTCAAAGGAGTTGACCTTCCTCGTAGGGGGCTCTTTTCGAGCAGGTTTGGAAGTAGCCTGTGTGCTTGTGCTAGGTTGCACATTCTCTATCGCTTCTAGTGTGCGATAGCGTTCTGACAGAAAATCCGAAATTTCTTGCCATGAAGGAATTTATTTGTACGTTAATTAAATTCTGTCAATTTGCTCAAACTTCCAAGCTGGGTATAGTAATTATTCCGATAATTATTTCTACTCAATAAAAATGTTTCTTTATTTCATAAAGTTTAATATTTATATTTTTTTTGCAACGTCCTCCACTTTCGAACGAAACAGTGCTGCCTTGAATATAGCAACATACTCCGTGCTCAATATTTTCGATAAATTTCCGATCGACTTGCATTATATTTTTATACCCTTCGACCATTGAAAATGGGTATACTAACTTTGTGCAAAATGTATGTAACAGGCATAAGGAGGCGTGGCAGACCCCATATATTCTTGCTCAGGATTACTAGCCGAGTCGATTGAGACATGTCCGTCTGGCTGTCCTTCTGTCTGTCTGTTTGTTTGAGACGACAGATCTCAGCTATTAAAAAAGCTATATATCCGGGGCAAGTGAAGTTTATGTCAAATGTTTGATGCCACGCCCACCGCCCCCGCAAATAGGTTATTTGCGATTATCACGCATTTTAAACTTACAAAGTTCTGCTTTGGTATGTATATAGCTGAATGCAATATGAACATATCCTCCGAATTACAATCCGATCGGACCAATAACAAAGAAGTTATTCAAGTCAACGTTTTCAGTACAAATGTTCGGTACGAGCGGCAGCCGGCGCGCTGCTTCGAGCAGTTGACGTTGCGACGTGTCGCTTTACTCTTTACGAGCGTCGCTGTGTGATTGCGAGCGAGTAAGCTGTATGTATTAGAAGTTTTTGTGCAGAATTTTCTGTTTGGAATTATGAGTGTGGTTTCACGTTTGTAACGGATTTGTTTTATGTTAATTTTGGAGGTACAATTGCCGCTTAAGGTTCGGACCTTGGCAATGTACTTTGGCAAGTATATATAGTGACATATCAAATCTACACCCACACTTTAAACTCCCCAATTCCACACACACACGCACATTATTGTAAAACGCACATACACACATTTATGTATAAGCACAATATGTAATCAAAGAACGAGAGCCCTCCGATTTACTTTGGTTCCCACAGATCATAAATCTAAAAACGCGAACAATAACAAATAATTGCTCGAACCCGATCACCCAAGTAATTGTCCCCCAATTCGATCACTTGGCTAGCCCCAATGCTTACAGCGAGCCAACTGAAATAATAAAGCTTCATCACCCGGGTCTCCGCCTAATGTTTACAGCGAGCCAACTGAAATAACAAAACTTTATCACCCGAGTTTCCGCTCAGGCACTTGTCTCAGGATTCTCCAATTACCCCTATTTATGGGGAACCTCTCCCTCTCTCAATGAGAGAACATTAAAGTCAAATCAGCCAAACTCTCTTAAAGAGAACATTATAATCAAATTAGCTAAACTTTGTTAAGGAGTTTGCTCTCTTAACACCCACTCTGCCTATGTAAACCCAGGCACTCGTCTAAGCAGTAGTTCAGTAAACTTTCAGTTTAGTTCTGTTCAGTTCAGCTTAGATCTGTTCAGTTCAGCTCAGTACCGAGCACCGAGTACGCTATCAACCGCGATAGCTCGCTAAAGTCTGTTATCAAACCCTAGATAATCTAAAGGCTCTAGTTCTTTGGAAGCAAATAAAAAAGTGTTTAACTAATAAACTTAAAACAACTGTGTTTTATTTTTTTTTTGTTAAACCCTCGGTCTGAATTCTTTAATGGCGCAGCCGGTAGGATAAAAAGAAAAAGTTGTGCGACTCGTTTACCGATATCAATCTAGTGATAAAATATCCTTGTACGAGACCAAGCGTATCTTTTGTGATTGAACCACGTGAATCGGCGCTAAGGTAAAAGTGCATCGTAATACAATAAAATCGTTTTATCCGCCAAAGAACTTCACGTAAAAGCGGTGATTGACACGCAATAGTCAATCTACTGCATACAAAGAACAATAAAAATGTAAAAACAACCAACAACAACAAAAAAAACAAGTGGGTAAGGCTACAGTCGGGCGCCCGACAGTAAGATACCCTTCTACCAATTTTCTAAATCCGTTACAAACGTGTAACCACACTCATAGTTTCAAACAGAGAATTCTGCATAAATACTTCTACTACATATAGCTTACTCGCTCGCACTCACACAGCGACGCGCGTAAAGAGTAAAGCGACACGACGCAACGTCGACGTCGGCGTCAACTGCTCAAAGCAGCGCGCAAGCTGCTGCTCGTACCGAACATTTGTACTGAAAATGTCACTTGAATAACTTCTGTGTTATTGCTCCGATCGGTTTGTAATTTGAAGAATATGTTCATATTGCACTTAGCTTTATTCATACCGAAGCAGAACGTTATGCGTTTAATACTTTGCTTAATAATCGCAAATAACCGATTTGCGGGGGCGGTGGGCGTGGCATTAAACATTTGACATAAACCTTATCTGCCTATGATTAATAGGAACCTTCATGCCAAATTTGGTATCTCTAGCTTTTTTAATAGCTGAGATCTGTTGTCTCATACAGACGGACAGACAGGCGGACATGTCTCAATCGACTCGGCTAGTGATCATGAGCAAGAATATATATACTTTATGGGGTCTGCCACGCCTCCTTATGCCTGTAACATACATTTTGCACAAAGTTAGTATACCCTTTTTTGACCATTTTCAATGGTCGAAGGGTATAAAAACGATGCTTTTGGCAAACCAAAATTTCGATTAGTCATAGACTATCGCAGTCTCAATGAAATAACCATTGACGACAAATTCCCTATTCCTGTAATGGACGAAATATTTGACAAGCTTGGACGCTGTCAATTCTTCTCAACTATTGATTTAACTAAAGGTTTCCATCAAACTCAAATGGACCCGCAATCAATATCCAACACAGCATTTTCAACAAAACACGGACATTTCGAATATCTTCGTATGCCCTTTGGTCTGAAAAATGCACCAGCAACTTTTCAACGTTGCATGAACAACCTCCTAGAAGATTTAATCTACAAAGATTGTATAGTTTACTTAGATGATATTATCATTTATTCCACTTCATAGAGGAACACATAATATCATTGAAAAGAGTATTCGAAAAGCTACGATCAGCTAACTTAAAATTGCAACTTGACAAATGTGAATTTCTAAAGAAAGAAACTGAATTTCTTGGTCACATTATCACAACAGACGGTATAAAACCGAACCCTAATAAAATAAACGCAATTGTTAGTTTTCCCATTCCTAAATCCACAAAAGGAATAAAGTCTTTTCTTGGACTCCGCGGATTTTACCGTAAGTTCATCCCCAATTTTGCAAAAATAGCAAAACCAATGACATTCAAATTAAAAAAAGGAGCAATAATTGTGTGTTCGCCGTGAAATAATTCAGTATATTAGTCTTAAGAGGAGTGGACTGTATATTAGAATTCTGGGTAGTTGGTGCAGAAGTTGCCGAAGAGGGCGCAGGAGGAGGGGCGCCACGATGAGGGAGTGTATTGTGGCGACCCTTGCACGTAAAACAATTGTGTTGACTCGTGCAATCTTTAAGGATATGCCCTCTTGCGAAACAATTCAGACACAACTTTTGCTGTTTGATAAACGCGGACACAGACGTATTGGATGGTTTTCCTTTAAACAGAGGTTGCAGGTTTGTGGTTTGCCTACAACTTTTGTTTCAAAGGAGTTGACCTTCCTCGTAGGGGACTCTTTTCGAGCAGGTTTGGAAGTAGACTGTGTGCTTGTGCTAGGTTGCACATTCTCTATCGCTTCTAGTGTGCGATAGCGTTCTGACAGAAAATCCGAAATTTCTTGCCATGAAGGAATTTATTTGTACGTTAATTAAATTCTGTCAATTTGCTCAAACTTCCAAGCTGGGTATAGTAATTATTCCGATAATTTGTTCTACTCAATAAAAATGTTTCTTTATTTTATAAAGTTTAATATTTATATTTTTTTTGCAACGTCCTCCACTTTCGAACGAAACAGTGCTGCCTTGAATATAGCAACATACTCCGTGCTCAATATTTTCGATAAATTTCCGATCGACTTGCATTATATTTTTATACCCTTCGACCATTGAAAATGGGTATACTAACTTTGTGAAAAATGTATGTAACAGGCATAAGGAGGCGTGGCAGACCCCATATATTCTTGCTCAGGATTACTAGCCGAGTCGATTGAGACATGTCCGTCTGGCTGTCCTTCTGTCCGTCTGTTTGTTTGAGACGACAGATCTCAGCTATTTAAAAAGCTATATATCCGGGGCAAGTGAAGTTTATGTCAAATGTTTGATGCCACGCCCACCGCCCCCGCAAATAGGTTATTTGCGATTATCACGCATTTTAAACTTACAAAGTTCTGCTTTGGTATGTATATAGCTGAATGCAATATGAACATATCCTCCGAATTACAATCCGATCGGACCAATAACAAAGAAGTTATTCAAGTCAACGTTTTCAGTACAAATGTTCGGTACGAGCGGCAGCCGGCGCGCTGCTTCGAGCAGTTGACGTTGCGACGTGTCGCTTTACTCTTTACGAGCGTCGCTGTGTGATTGCGAGCGAGTAAGCTGTATGTATTAGAAGTTTTTGTGCAGAATTTTCTGTTTGGAATTATGAGTGTGGTTACACGTTTGTAACGGATTTGTTTTATGTTAATTTTGGAGGTACAATTGCCGCTTAAGGTTCGGACCTTGGCAATGTACTTTGGCAAGTATATATAGTGACATATCAAATCTACACCCACACTTTAAACTCCCCAATTCCACACACACACGCACATTATTGTAAAACGCACATACACACATTTATGTATAAGCACAATATGTAATCAAAGAACGAGAGCCCTTCGATTAACTTTGGTTCCCACAGATCATAAATCTAAAAACGCGAACAATAACAAATAATTGCTCGAACCCGATCACCCAAGTAATTGTCCCCCAATTCGATAACTTGGCTAGCCCCAATGCTTACAGCGAGCCAACTGAAATAATAAAGCTTCATCACCCGGGTCTCCGCCTAATGTTTACAGCGAGCCAACTGAAATAACAAAACTTTATCACCCGAGTTTCCGCTCAGGCACTTGTCTCAGGATTCTCCAATTACCCCTATTTATGGGGAACCTCTCCCTCTCTCAATGAGAGAACATTAAAGTCAAATCAGCCAAACTCTCTTAAAGAGAACATTATAATCAAATTAGCTAAACTTTGTTAAAGAGTTTGCTCTCTTAACACCCACTCTGCCTATGTAAACCCAGGCACTCGTCTAAGCAGTAGTTCAGTAAACTTTCAGTTTAGTTCTGTTCAGTTCAGCTTAGATCTGTTCAGTTCAGCTCAGTACCGAGCACCGAGTACGCTATCAACCGCGATAGCTCGCTAAAGTCTGTTATCAAACCCTAGATAATCTAAAGGCTCTAGTTCTTTGGAAGCAAATAAAAAAGTGTTTAACTAATAAACTTAAAACAACTGTGTTTTATTTTTTTTTTTGTTAAACCCTCGGTCTGAATTCGTTAATGGCGCAGCCGGTAGGATAAAAAAAGTTGTGCGACTCGTTTACCGATATCAATCTAGTGATAAAATATCCTTGTACGAGACCAAGCGTATCTTTTTGTGATTGAACCACGTGAATCGGCGCTAAGGTAAAAGTGCATCGTAATACAATAAAATCGTTTTATCCGCCAAAGAACTTCACGTAAAAGCGGTGATTGACACGCAATAGTCAATCTACTGCATACAAAGAACAATAAAAATGTAAAAACAACCAACAACAACAAAAAAAAACAAGTGGGTAAGGCTACAGTCGGGCGCCCGACAGTAAGATACCCTTCTACCAATTTTCTAAATCCGTTACAAACGTGTAACCACACTCATAGTTTCAAACAGAGAATTCTGCATAAATACTTCTACTACATATAGCTTACTCGCTCGCACTCACACAGCGACGCGCGTAAAGAGTAAAGCGACACGTCGCAACGTCAACTGCTCAAAGCAGCGCGCAAGCTGCTGCTCGTACCGAACATTTGTACTGAAAACGTTCACTTGAATAACTTCTGTGTTATTGCTCCGATCGGTTTGTAATTTGAAGAATATGTTCATATTGCACTTAGCTTTATTCATACCGAAGCAGAACGTTATGCGTTTAATACTTTGCTTAATAATCGCAAATAACCGATTTGCGGGGGCGGTGGGCGTGGCATTAAACATTTGACATAAACCTTATCTGCCTATGATTAATAGGAACCTTCATGCCAAATTTGGTATCTCTAGCTTTTTTAATAGCTGAGATCTGTTGTCTCATACAGACGGACAGACAGGCGGACATGTCTCAATCGAATCGGCTAGTGATCATGAGCAAGAATATATATACTTTATGGGGTCTGCCACGCCTCCTTATGCCTGTAACATAAATTTTGCACAAAGTTAGTATACCCTTTTTTGACCATTTTCAATGGTCGAAGGGTATAAAAACGATGCTTTTGGCAAACCAAAATTTCGATTAGTCATAGATTATCGCAGTCTCAATGAAATAACCATTGACGACAAATTCCCTATTCCTGTAATGGACGAAATTTTTGACAAGCTTGGACGCTGTCAATTCTTCTCAACTATTGATTTAACTAAAGGTTTCCATCAAATTCAAATGGACCCGCAATCAATATCCAACACAGCATTTTCAACAAAACACGGACATTTCGAATATCTTCGTATGCCCTTTGGTCTGAAAAATGCACCAGCAACTTTTCAACGTTGCATGAACAACCTCCTAGAAGATTTAATCTACAAAGATTGTATAGTTTACTTAGATGATATTATCATTTATTCCACTTCATAGAGGAACACATAATATCATTGAAAAGAGTATTCGAAAAGCTACGATCAGCTAACTTAAAATTGCAACTTGACAAATGTGAATTTCTAAAGAAAGAAACTGAATTTCTTGGTCACATTATCACAACAGACGGTATAAAACCGAACCCTAATAAAATAAACGCAATTGTTAGTTTTCCCATTCCTAAATCCACAAAAGGAATAAAGTCTTTTCTTGGACTCCGCGGATTTTACCGTAAGTTCATCCCCAATTTTGCAAAAATAGCAAAACCAATGACCAAATGACCAAACCAAAATCAATACAGAAGACAACGATTACATGTCCGCTTTCGAAAAACTAAAAGTACTCATCACGTCCGATCCAATACTAATATACCCTAACTTCGAAAAGAAATTTTCATTAACAACCGACGCGAGTAATATAGCTATAGGTGCTGTATTATCTCAAGAGCATAAACCCATTTGCTACGCAAGCAGAACTCTTAACGAACACGAACTCAATTACTCAGCAATAGAAAAAGAACTATTAGCTATAGTATGGGCAACAAAATATTTCAGATCTTACCTATTCGGTAGAAAGTTCGGAATATTAAGCGACCATAGTCCACTTGTATGGCTAAGTAACGTAAAAGAACCCAATATGAAATTACAAAGATGGAAGATAAAGTTAAATGAATATGATTATAATATCCAATACCTACCTGGTAAGGAAAATCATGTCGCTGATGCCTTATCCAGAGTTCAAATTCAAGAAAACTTCCTAGGAGAAGATAACCCAGTTTCCATTACCACAACAGCTACTGTGCATAGCGCACAAGAAGACAATCAAAGCCACATTTCCTTAACCGAAAGACCCCTCAATTATTATAACAGACAATTAGAATTCTTAAAAGACAATTTTGACGATGTCCAAATAATAAGATACTTTCATAAAACTAGAACAAAAATTAGTTATAAAGAAATGACCGACACCTTTGCCAAAGACCTAATTAAAGAATACCTCTGCACTAAGAAAAGTTTTATTTACTTCCCTAATGAAGCCGACTTTAAAGTCTTTCAAAATGCTTATATTCAAATTATAAGTCCCGACAATTTCACTAAAACTATAAGAACCAGTGGTAAACTAATAGATATCCAAACATACGCTCAATTTAAAGAAAGTATCCCCAAAACACATAAAGAATTATTACACCCAAGCATAGAAAAACTCACTCTTCAGTTCAAAGAACTTTATTATTACCCCGATTATCAAAAACTTATCCAAAACATCATAAATGAATGTGAAATCTGTAACATTGCGAAAACCGAACATAGAAATACAAAATTAGCCCTGGAAACAACCCCAGAAACATTCAACCCCAGAGACAAGTATGTCATGGATTTTTATTTAATAAACAATAAACAATTCCTATCATGTATTGACATTTATTCTAAATACGCCTCCCTGATAGAAGTAAATAGTAGAGATTTGCTTGAAGCTAAAAGAGCTATTTTACGTATATTCAATGTCATGGGTAAACCCATAGAAATAAAAGACGACAAAGACTCCGCTTTCATGTGCACCGTACTCAAGCTCTGGTTAGATTCAGAAGGAGTAACTTTAAACAAAACAACGAGTAAAAATGGAATTTCTGATATTGAGAGATTTCATAAAACTATCAACGAAAAACTAAGAATAATAACATGCGAGAATGAACCAGAAAACCAATTCACTAAGTTCGAAAAAATACTTTACGTATACAATCATAAAACAAAATACAACACAACTGGTCGAACACCAGCAGACATCTTCATTTATGCAGGAACCCCTGCCTATAACACGCAGCAAAATAAAATAGACAAAATTGACAAACTCAACAAAAGTAGACAAGATTACAGTATAGACACTAATTTCAGAGAATCTCATCTGGTTAGATCAAAAACAACTAACCCATTCAGAAAGACAGGAAACTTAAGACAAATAGATGATAAACATTTTGAAGAAACAAATAGAGGTAGAAAGATAATACATTATAAATCTAAGTTTAAAAAGAAAAAGAAAATTAATAAAAGTAAATTTAATAATGATAATTCCAGGCTTACTCCCGATCATGACAATCATGTTATGCCTACTATTAACAATTAGCACGCAAAACCTAGAAGTAACCCCCTATCCAGGCCAAAAACGGCTACTTAATCTTTCAAACCGGATCAATTGATTTACCTATAAACTATGAATTACTTATCTATTAATTTAACTAAAACCGAAATTATTTATGAAGAACTTATCAAACAAAAACAAGTCTTTGAAAATGTACCACAACTCAATAGAGAAATGAATGGCATTAGAATTGCAAAGCGTAACAAACGCGGTCTTGCAAATTTTATGGGAACTATTTACAAATACTTATTCGGCACATTAGATCAAGAAGATAAAGAAGAATTACAACAACAAATAGGTAACATTTCCAAAAACAATGTAAAAATAAGCGAACTCAACCATGTAATAGAAGCCATTAATGAAGGAATAGAATTAACCAATCATTTAAACAATAATTTTGAAGGAGAACAAATGTTAGCCTTACTAATTTTCAACTTACAACAATTCACCGAATACATAGAAGACATAGAACTTGGTATGCAACTAACACGCTTAGGTATCTTCAATCCAAAACTTTTAAAACATGATTCCCTTACTCACGTAAATTCTGAAAAAATTCTTAATATCAAAACTTCTGCTTGGCTTAAATCTGACATTAACGAAATTTTGGTAAATATCCCACATTCCGAGAGAAATAATTAAAACACTTATTTTCGAAATAAGACCATACCCCGACGAAAATAATAACATACTAACTGAAACAATACATGACAAATATTTTTCGCATAATAACCAAACTTTCATAGCAAGTTCTCAAAGCTTAGTCATAAATAAATGCATAACAGGTATACTTAACCAAGTCTCATCACAATGTAAATACAGTAAAACACGTTCTGATTTTGAAATAAAATATGTTAAACCTAATATAATCACAACTTGGAACCTTCCCAAAACTACGTTAAACTAAAATTGTATCAATAGAGAAATTATAATAGAAGGTAATAACATGATAAAAGCATTTAATTGTTCCATTCAGTTAGAAGAAATTTTGATTACCAACACAATGTTAGACTACACTCAAACTATCTTATAAAAACAATAATGTAACAAAACTTGAACCACTTGAATACATTC
>JAEIFM010000402.1:0-80802 GCA_018901885.1 Zaprionus kolodkinae | reverse complement strand
CGACGCAAGTCGACGTCGGCGCCAACTGCTCAAAATAGCGCCCAAGCTGCTGCTCGTACCGAATATTTGTACTGAAAACGTTGACTTTAATAACTTTTCTGTTATTGGTCCGATCGGATTGTAATTTGGAGGATGTGTTCATATTGCATTCAGCTTTATAAATACCGAAACAGAACTTTATAAGTTCAATACTTTGCTTAATAATCGTAAATTACCGATTTGCGGGGGCGGTGGGCGTGGCATGAAACATTTGACATAAACGCCACCTGCCCCGGATATATAGGAACTCTCATACCAAATTTGGTCTCTCTAGCTTTTTTAATAGCTGAGATTTGTTGTATCAAACCAACAGACGGACAGACGGACAGACAGACAGACAGACGGACATGTCTCAATCGACTCGGCTAGTGATCCTGAGCAAGAATATATATACTTTGTGGGGTCTGCCACGCCTCCTTATGCCTGTTACATACATTTTTGCACAAAAGTAGTATACCCTTTTTTGACCATTTTCAATGGTCGAAGGGTCACAACAAGTAGTTAAGGCTACAGTCGGGCTTGGAGAATATGTTCATATTGCATTCAGCTTTATACATACCGAAACAGAACTTTATAATTTCAATACTTTGCTTAATAATCGTAAATAACCGATTTGCGGGGGCGGTGGGCGTGGCATGAAACATTTGACATAAACGCCACCTGCCCCGGATATATAGGAACTCTCATACCAAATTTGGTCTCTCTAGCTTTTTTAATAGCTGAGATTTGTTGTATCAAACCAACAGACGGACAGACGGACAGACAGACGGACATGTCTCAATCGACTCGGCTAGTGATCCTGAGCAAGAATATATATACTTTGTGGGGTTTGCCACGCCTCCTTATGCCTGTTACATACATTTTGCACAAAGTTAGTATACCCTTTTTTGACCATTTTTATACCCTTCGACCATTGAAAATGGTCAAAAAAGGGTATACCAACTTTGTGCAAAATGTATGTAACAGGCATAAGGAGGCGTGGCAGACCCCAATATATATTCTTGCTCAGGATCACTAGCCGAGTCGATTGAGGCTGCCGTCTGTCTGTCCGTCTGCTTGTTTAAGACAACAGATTTCAGCTATTAAAAAGCTAGAGACACCAAATTTGGTAATAGAGTTCCTATATATCCGGGGCAGGTGAAGTTTATGTCAAATGTTCATGCCGCCCACCGCAAATCGGTAATTTACGATTATTAAGCAAAGTATTGAACTTATAAAGTTCTGTTTCGGTATGTATAAAGCTGAATGCAATATGAACACATCCTCAAATTACAATCCGATCGGACCAATAACAGAAAAGTTATTAAAGTCAACGTTTTCAGTACAAATATTCGGTACGAGCAGCAGCTTGGGCGCTATTTTGAGCAGTTGGCGCCGACGTCGACTTGCGTCGTGTCGCTTTACTCTTTACGCGCGTCGCTGTGTAAGTGCGAGCGAGTTAGCTTTATGTAGTAGAAGAATTTGTGCAGAATTTTTGTTTAAAACAAGTAGGTAAGGCTACAGTCGGGCGCCCGACAGTAAGATACCCTTCTCCCAATTTTCTAAATCCGTTACAAACGTGTAACTATTCTCATAATTTCAAACAGAGAATTCTGCACAAATACTTCTACTACATATAGCTTACTCGCTCGCACTCACACAGCGACGCGCGTAAAGAGTAAAGCGAAACGATGCAACGTCGACGTCGGCGTCAACTGCTCAAAGCAGCGCGTCGGCTGCCGCTCGTACCGCACATTTGTACTGAAAACGCTGTCTTTAATAACTTCTGTGTTATTGGTCCGATCGGATTGTAATTTGGAGGATATATTCATATTGTATTCAGCTTTATACATACCGAAGCAGAACTTTATAAGTTTAATACTTTGCTTAATAATCGTAAATTACCGATTTTCGGGGGCGGTGGGCGTGGCATCAAACATTTGACATAAACTTTACCTGCCCCGAATATATAGGAACCTAAAAACCAAATTTGGTGTCTCTAGCTTTTTTTAATAGCTGAGATCTGTTGTCTCAAACAAACAGACGGACAGACGGACAGACGGACAGCCGGACAGACGGACAGACAGACGGACATGTCTCAATCGACTCGGCTAGTGATCCTGAGCAAGAATATATACTTTATGGGGTCTGCCACGCCTCCTTATGCCTGTTACATACATTTTGCACAAAGTTAGTATACCCTTTTTTTGACCATTTTCAATGGTCGAAGGGTATAATTATGAGTATAGTAACACGCTCGTTACGGATTTTAAAATTGGGAGAAGGGTATCTTACTGTCGGGCGCCCGACTGTAGCCTTACCTACTTGTTATACCCTTCGACCATTAAAAATTGTCAAAGAAGGGTATACTAACTTTGTGCAAAATGTATGTAACAGGCATAAGGAGGCGTGGCAGACCCCACAAAGTATATATATTCTTGCTCAGGAGCACTAGCCGAGTCGATTGAGACATGTCCGTCTGTCTGTCTGTCTGTCCGTCTGTCCGTCTGTTTGTTTGAGACAACAAATCTCAGCTATTAAAAAAGCTATAGTTACACGCTCGTAACGGATTTAGAAAATTGGGAGAAGGGTATCTTACTGTCGGGCGCCCGACTGTAGCCTTACCTACTTGTTAATGGTCGAAGGGTATAAAAAGTAGGTAAGGCTACAGTCGGGCGCCCGACAGTAAGATACCCTTCTCCCAATTTTCAAAATCCGTTACGAGCGTGTAACTATACTCATAATTTCAAACAAAAATTCTGCACAAATTCTTCTACTACATATAGCTAACTCGCTCGCACTCACACAGCGACGCTCGTAAAGAGTAAAGCGACACAACGCAAGTCGACGTCGGCGCCAACTGCTCAAAGCAGCACCCAAGCTGCTGCTCGTACCGAATATTTGTACTGAAAACGTTGACTTTAATAACTTCTGTGTTATTGGTCCGATCGGATTGTAATTTGAAGGATATGTTCATATTGCATTCAGCTTTATACATACCGAAACATAACTTTATAAGTTCAATACTTTGCTTAATAATCGTAAATTACCGATTTGCGGGGGCGGTGGGCGTGGCATGAAACATTTGACATAAACTTCACCTGCCCCGGATATATAGGAACTCTCATACCAAATTTGGTGTCTCTAGCTTTTTTAATAGCTGAGATCTGTTGTCTCAAACAAACAGACGGGCAGACGGACAAGTCTCAATCGACTCGGCTAGTGATCCTGAGCAAGAATATATATACTTTGTGGGGTTTGCCACGCCTCCTTATGCCTGTTACATACATTTTGCACAAAGTTAGTATACCCTTTTTTGATCATTTTCAATGGTCGAAGGGTATAACAAGTAGGTAAGGCTACAGTCGGGCGCCCGACAGTAAGATACCCTTCTCCCAATTTTTAAAATCCGTGACGAGCGTGTAACTATACTCATAATTTCAAACAAAAATTCTGCACAAATTCTTCTACTACATATAGCTAACTCGCTCGCACTCACACAGCGACGCGCGTAAAGAGTTTAGCGACACGACGCAAGTCGACGTCGGCGCCAACTGCTCAAAGCAGCACCCAAGCTGCTGCTCGTACCGAATATTTGTACTGAAAACGTTGACTTTAATAACTTCTGTGTTATTGGTCCGATCGGATTGTAATTTGGAGGATATGTTCATACTGCATTCAGCTTTATACATACCGAAACAGAACTTTATAATTTCCATACTTTGCTTAATAATCGTAAATTACCGATTTGCGGGGGCGGTGGGCGTGGCATGAAACATTTGACATAAACTCCACCTGCCCCGGATATATAGGAACTCTCATACCAAATTTGATGTCTCTAGCTTTTTTAATAGCTGAGATTTGTTGTCTCAAACAAACAGACGGACAGACGGACAGACAGACGGACATGTCTCAATCGACTCGGCTAGTGATCCTGAGCAAGAATATATATACTTTGTGGGGTCTGCCACGCCTCCTTATGCCTGTTACATACATTTTGCACAGAGTTAGTATACCCTTTTTTGACCATTTTTAATGGTCGAAGGGTATAAAAAGTAGGTAAGGCTACAGTCGGGCGCCCGACAGTAAGATACCCTTCTCCCAATTTTTAAAATCCGTTACGAGCGTGTAACTATACTCATAATTTCAAACAAAAATTCTGCACAAATTCTTCTACTACATATAGCTAACTCGCTCGCACTCACACAGCGCCGCGCGTAAAGAGTAAAGCGACACGACGCAAGTCGACGTCGGCGCCAACTGCTCAAAGCAGCGCCCAAGCTGCTGGTCGTACCGAATATTTGTACTGAAAACGTTGACTTTAATAACTTCTCTGTTATTGGTCCGATGGGATTGTAATTTGGAGGATATGTTCATATTGCATTCAGCTTTATACATACCGAAACAGAACTTTATAAGTTCAATACTTTGCTTAATAATCGTAAATTACCGATTTGCGGGGGCGGTGGGCGTGGCATGAAACATTTGACATAAACTCCACCTGCCCCGGATATATAGGAACTCTCATACCAAATTTGGTGTCTCTAGCTTTTTAAATAGCTGAGATCTGTTGTCTTAAACAAGCAGACGGACAGACAGACGGACAAGTCTCAATCGACTCGGCTAGTGATCCTGAGCAAGAATATATATACTTTGTGGGGTCTGCCACGCCTCCTTATGCCTGTTACATACATTTTGCACAAAGTTAGTATACCCTTTTTTGACCATTTTCAATGGTCGAAGGGTACAACAAGTAGTTAAGGCTACAGTCGGGCTTGGAGAATATGTTCATATTGCATTCAGCTTTATACATACCGAAACAGAACTTTATAATTTCAATACTTTGCTTAATAATCGTAAATTACCGATTTGCGGGGGCGGTGGGCGTGGCATGAAACATTTGACATAAACTCCACCTGCCCCGGATATATAGGAACTCTCATACCAAATTTGGTGTCTCTAGCTTTTTTAATAGCTGAGATTTGTTGTCTCAAACAAACAGACGGACAGACGGACAGACAGACAGACAGACGGACATGTCTCAATCGACTCGGCTAGTGCTCCTGAGCAAGAATATATATACTTTGTGGGGTCTGCCACGCCTCCTTATGCCTGTTACATACATTTTGCACAAAGTTAGTATACCCTTTTTTGACAATTTTTAATGGTCGAAGGGTATAACAAGTAGGTAAGGCTACAGTCGGGCGCCCGACAGTAAGATACCCTTCTCCCAATTTTTAAAATCCGTTACGAGCGTGTAACTATACTCATAATTTCAAACAAAAATTCTGCACAAATTCTTCTACTACATATAGCTAACTCGCTCGCACTCACACAGCGACGCGCGTAAAGAGTTTAGCGACACGACGCAAGTCGACGTCGGCGCCAACTGCTCAAAGCAGCACCCAAGCTGCTGCTCGTACCGAATATTTGTACTGAAAACGTTGACTTTAATAACTTCTCTGTTATTGGTCCGATCGGATTGTAATTTGGAGGATATGTTCATATTGCATTCAGCTTTATACATACCGAAACAGAACTTTATAAGTTCAATACTTTGCTTAATAATCGTAAATTACCGATTTGCGGAGGCGGTGGGCGTGGCATGAAACATTTGACATAAACTCCACCTGCCCCGGATATATAGGAACTCTCATACCAAATTTGGTGTCTCTAGCTTTTTAAATAGCTGAGATCTGTTGTCTTAAACAAGCAGACGGACAGACAGACGGACAAGTCTCAATCGACTCGGCTAGTGATCCTGAGCAAGAATATATATACTTTGTGGGGTCTGCCACGCCTCCTTATGCCTGTTACATACATTTTGCGCAAAGTTAGTATACCCTTTTTTGACCATTTTCAATGGTCGAAGGGTACAACAAGTAGTTAAGGCTACAGTCGGGCTTGGAGAATATGTTCATATTGCATTCAGCTTTATACATACCGAAACAGAACTTTATAATTTCAATACTTTGCTTAATAATCGTAAATTACCGATTTGCGGGGGCGGTGGGCGTGGCATGAAACATTTGACATAAACTCCACCTGCCCCGGATATATAGGAACTCTCATACCAAATTTGGTGTCTCTAGCTTTTTTAATAGCTGAGATTTGTTGTCTCAAACAAACAGACGGACAGACGGACAGACAGACAGACAGACGGACATGTCTCAATCGACTCGGCTAGTGCTCCTGAGCAAGAATATATATACTTTGTGGGGTCTGCCACGCCTCCTTATGCCTGTTACATACATTTTGCACAAAGTTAGTATACCCTTTTTTGACAATTTTTAATGGTCGAAGGGTATAACAAGTAGGTAAGGCTACAGTCGGGCGCCCGACAGTAAGATACCCTTCTCCCAATTTTTAAAATCCGTTACGAGCGTGTAACTATACTCATAATTTCAAACAAAAATTCTGCACAAATTCTTCTACTACATATAGCTAACTCGCTCGCACTCACACAGCGACGCGCGTAAAGAGTTTAGCGACACGACGCAAGTCGACGTCGGCGCCAACTGCTCAAAGCAGCACCCAAGCTGCTGCTCGTACCGAATATTTGTACTGAAAACGTTGACTTTAATAACTTCTGTGTTATTGGTCCGATCTGATTGTAATTTGGAGGATATGTTCATACTGCATTCAGCTTTATACATACCGAAACAGAACTTTATAATTTCCATACTTTGCTTAATAATCGTAAATTACCGATTTGCGGGGGCGGTGGGCGTGGCATGAAACATTTGACATAAACTTCACCTGCCCCGGATATATATGAACTCTCATACCAAATTTGGTGTCTCTAGCTTTTTTAATAGCTGAGATCTGTTGCCTCAAACAAACAGACGGTCAGACGGACAGACAGACGGACAAGTCTCAATCGACTCGGCTAGTGATCCTGAGTAAGAATATATATACTTTGTGGGGTCTGCCACCTCTCCTTATGCCTGTTACATACATTTTGCACAAAGTAAGTATACCCTTTTTTGACCATTTTCAATGGTCGAAGGGTATAACAAGTAGTTAAGGCTACAGTCGGGCTTGGAGAATATGTTCATATTGCATTCAGCTTTATACATACCGAAACAGAACTTTATAATTTCAATACTTTGCTTAATAATCGTAAATTACCGATTTGCGGGGGCGGTGGGCGTGGCATGAAACATTTGACATAAACTTCACCTGCCCCGGATATATAGGAACTCTCATACCAAATTTGGTGTCTCTAGCTTTTTTAATAGCTGATATCTGTTGTCTCAAACAAACAGACGGACAGACGGACAGACAGACGGACATATCTCAATCGACTCGGCTAGTGATCCTGAGCAAGAATATATGCACTTTGTGGGGTCTGCCACGCCTCCTTATGCCTGTTACATACATACATACAAACAGACGGACATGTCTCAATCGACTCGGCTAGTGCTCCTGAGCAAGAATATATATACTTTGTGGGGTCTGCCACGCCTCCTTATGCCTGTTACATACATTTTGCACAAAGTTAGTATACCCTTTTTTGACAATTTTTAATGGTCGAAGGGTATAACAAGTAGGTAAGGCTACAGTCGGGCGCCCGACAGTAAGATACCCTTCTCCCAATTTTTAAAATCCGTTACGAGCGTGTAACTATACTCATAATTTCAAACAAAAATTCTGCACAAATTCTTCTACTACATATAGCTAACTCGCTCGCACTCACACAGCACCGCGCGTAAAGAGTAAAGCGACACGACGCAAGTCGACGTCGGCGCCAACTGCTCAAAGCAGCGCCCAAGCTGCTGGTCGTACCGAATATTTGTACTGAAAACGTTGACTTTAATAACTTCTCTGTTATTGGTCCGATCGGATTGTAATTTGGAGGATATGTTCATATTGCATTCAGCTTTATACATACCGAAACAGAACTTTATTAGTTCAATACTTTGCTTAATAATCGTAAATTACCGATTTGCGGGGGCGGTGGGCGTGGCATGAAACATTTGACATAAACTCCACCTGCCCCGGATATATAGGAACTCTCATACCAAATTTGGTGTCTCTAGCTTTTTAAATAGCTGAGATCTATTGTCTTAAACAAGCAGACGGACAGACAGACGGACAAGTCTCAATCGACTCGGCTAGTGATCCTGAGCAAGAATATATATACTTTGTGGGGTCTGCCACGCCTCCTTATGCCTGTTACATACATTTTGCACAAAGTAAGTATACCCTTTTTTGACCATTTTCAATGGTCGAAGGGTACAACAAGTAGTTAAGGCTACAGTCGGGCTTGGAGAATATGTTCATATTGCATACAGCTTTATACATACCGAAACAGAACTTTATAATTTCAATACTTTGCTTAATAATCGTAAATTACCGATTTGCGGGGGCGGTGGGCGTGGCATGAAACATTTGACATAAACTCCACCTGCCCCGGATATATAGGAACTCTCATACCAAATTTGGTGTCTCTAGCTTTTTTAATAGCTGAGATTTGTTGTCTCAAACAAACAGACGGACAGACGGACAGACAGACAGACAGACGGACATGTCTCAATCGACTCGGCTAGTGCTCCTGAGCAAGAATATATATACTTTGTGGGGTCTGCCACGCCTCCTTATGCCTGTTACATACATTTTGCACAAAGTTAGTATACCCTTCTTTGACAATTTTTAATGGTCGAAGGGTATAACAAGTAGGTAAGGCTACAGTCGGGCGCCCGACAGTAAGATACCATTCTCCCAATTTTTAAAATCCGTAACGAGCGTGTTACTATACTCATAATTATACCCTTCGACCATTGAAAATGGTCAAAAAAGGGTATACTAACTTTGTGCAAAATGTATGTAACAGGCATAAGGAGGCGTGGCAGACCCCATAAAGTATATATATTCTTGCTCAGGATCACTAGCCGAGTCGATTGAGACATGT
Organism: Zaprionus kolodkinae; assembly: GCA_018901885.1. Taxonomy (NCBI): domain Eukaryota; kingdom Metazoa; phylum Arthropoda; class Insecta; order Diptera; family Drosophilidae; genus Zaprionus; species Zaprionus kolodkinae. The sequence continues at coordinate 71,870 of JAEIFM010000402.1, read as the reverse complement.
CCGTCTGTCTGTCCGTCTGTCCGGCTGTCCGTCTGTCCGTCTGTCCGTCTGTTTGTTTGAGACAACAGATCTCAGCTATTAAAAAAGCTAGAGACACCAAATTTGGTTTTTAGGTTCCTATATATTCGGGGCAGGTAAAGTTTATGTCAAATGTTTGATGCCACGCCCACCTCCCCCGAAAATCGGTAATTTACGATTATTAAGCAAAGTATTAAACTTATAAAGTTCTGCTTCGGTATGTATAAAGCTGAATGCAATATGAACATATCCTCCAAATTACAATCCGATCGGACCAATAACACAGAAGTTATTAAAGACAGCGTTTTCAGTACAAATGTGCGGTACGAGCGGCAGCCGACGCGCTGCTTTGAGCAGTTGACGCCGACGTCGACGTTGCATCGTTTCGCTTTACTCTTTACGCGCGTCGCTGTGTGAGTGCGAGCGAGTAAGCTATATGTAATAGAAGTATTTGTGCAGAATTCTCTGTTTGAAATTATGAGAATAGTTACACGTTTGTAACGGATTTAGAAAATTGGGAGAAGGGTATCTTACTGTCGGGCGCCCGACTGTAGCCTTACCTACTTGTTTTAAACAAAAATTCTGCACAAATTCTTCTACTACATATAGCTAACTCGCTCGCACTTACACAGCGACGCGCGTAAAGAGTAAAGCGACACGACGCAAGTCGACGTCGGCGCCAACTGCTCAAAATAGCGCCCAAGCTGCTGCTCGTACCGAATATTTGTACTGAAAACGTTGACTTTAATAACTTTTCTGTTATTAGTCCGATCGGATTGTAATTTGGAGGATGTGTTCATATTGCATTCAGCTTTATACATACCGAAACAGAACTTTATAGGTTCAATACTTTGCTTAATAATCGTAAATTACCGATTTGCGGGGGCGGTGGGCGTGGCATGAAACATTTGACATAAACTTCACATGCCCCGGATATATAGGAACTCTATTACCAAATTTGGTGTCTCTAGCTTTTTTAATAGCTGAGATCTGTTGTCTTAAACAAGCAGACGGACAGACAGACGGACAAGCCTCAATCGACTCGGCTAGTGATCCTGAGCAAGAATATATATACTTTGTGGGGTCTGCCACGCCTCCTTATGCCTGTTACATACATTTTGCACAAAGTTGGTATACCCTTTTTTGACCATTTTCAATGGTCGAAGGGTATAACAAGTAGGTAAGGCTACAGTCGGGCGCCCGACAGTAAGATACCATTCTCCCAATTTTTAAAATCCGTTACGAGCGTGTAACTATACTCATAATTTCAAACAAAAATTCTGCACAAATTATTCTACTACATATAGCTAACTCGCTCGCACTCACACAGCGACGCGCGTAAAGAGTAAAGCGACACAACGCAAGTCGACGTCGGCGCCAACTGCTCAAAGCAGCGCCCAAGCTGCTGCTCGTACCGAATATTTGTACTGAAAACGTTGACTTTAATAACTTTTCTGTTATTGGTCCGATCGGATTGTAATTTGGAGGATATGTTCATATTGCATTCAGCTTTATAAATACCGAAACAGAACTTTATAAGTTCAATACTTTGCTTAATAATCGTAAATTACCGATTTGCGGGGGCGGTGGGCGTGGCATGAAACATTTGACATAAACTCCACCTGCCCCGGATATATAGGAACTCTCATACCAAATTTGGTGTCTCTAGCTTTTTATACCCTTCGACCATTGAAAATGGTCAAAAAAGGGTATACTAACTTTGTGCAAAATGTATGTAACAGGCATAAGGAGGCGTGGCAGACCCCACAAAGTATATATATTCTTGCTCAGGATCACTAGCCGAGTCGATTGAGACATGTCCGTCTGTCTGTCCGTCTGTCCGTCTGTTTGTTTGAGACAACAAATCTCAGCTATTAAACAAGTGGGTAAGGCTACAGTCGGGCGCCCGACAGTAAGATACCCTTCTCCCAATTTTCTAAATCCGTTACAAACGTGTAACCACACTCATAATTTCAAACAGAGAATTCTGCACAAATACTTCTACACTCACACAGCGACGCGCGTAAAGAGTAAAGCGACACGACGCAACGTCGACGTCGGCGTCAACTGCTCAAAGCAGCGCCCAAGCTGCTGCCCGTACCTAACATTTGTACTGAAAACGTTGACTTGAATAACTTCTGTGTTATTGGTCCGATCGGATTGTAATTTGGAGGATATGTTCATTTTGCATTCAGCTTTATGCATACCAAAGCAGAACTTTGTAAGTTTAATACTTTGCTTAATAATTGTAAATTACCGATTTGCGGGGGCGGTGGGCGTGGCATCAAAAATTTGAGATAAACTTTATCTGCCTATGATTTACAGGAACCTTCATGCCAAGTTTGGTATCTCTAGCTTTTTTAATAGCTGAGATCTGTTGTCTCATACAGACGGACAGACGGACAGACGGACAGACAGACGGACATGTCTCAATCGACTCGGCTAGTGATCCTGAGCAAGAATATATATACTTTGTGGGGTCTGCCACGCCTCCTTATGCCTGTTACATACATTTTGCACAAAGTTAGTATACCCTTTTTTGACCATTTTCAATGGTCGAAGGGTATAAAAAGCTAGAGACACCAAATTTGGTATGAGAGTTCCTATATATCCGGGGCAGGTGGAGTTTATGTCAAATGTTTCATGCCACGCCCACCGCCCCCGCAAATCGGTAATTTACGATTATTAAGCAAAGTATTGAACTTATAAAGTTCTGTTTCGGTATTTATAAAGCTGAATGCAATATGAACATATCCTCCAAATTACAATCCGATCGGACCAATAACAGAAAAGTTATTAAAGTCAACGTTTTCAGTACAAATATTCGGTACGAGCAGCAGCTTGGGCGCTGCTTTGAGCAGTTGGCGCCGACGTCGACTTGCGTTGTGTCGCTTTACTCTTTACGCGCGTCGCTGTGTGAGTGCGAGCGAGTTAGCTATATGTAGTAGAATAATTTGTGCAGAATTTTTGTTTGAAATTATGAGTATAGTTACACGCTCGTAACGGATTTTAAAAATTGGGAGAATGGTATCTTACTGTCGGGCGCCCGACTGTAGCCTTACCTACTTGTTATACCCTTCGACCATTGAAAATGGTCAAAAAAGGGTATACCAACTTTGTGCAAAATGTATGTAACAGGCATAAGGAGGCGTGGCAGACCCCACAAAGTATATATATTCTTGCTCAGGATCACTAGCCGAGTCGATTGAGACATGTCCGTCTGTCTGTCCGTCTGTCCGTCTGTCCGTCTGTATGAGACAACAGATCTCAGCTATTAAAAAAGCTAGAGATACCAAACTTGGCATGAAGGTTCCTGTAAATCATAGGCAGATAAAGTTTATCTCAAATTTTTGATGCCACGCCCACCGCCCCCGCAAATCGGTAATTTACAATTATTAAGCAAAGTATTAAACTTACAAAGTTCTGCTTTGGTATGCACAAAGCTGAATGCAATATGAACATATCCTCCAAATTACAATCCGATCGGACCAATAACACAGAAGTTATTCAAGTCAACGTTTTCAGTACAAATGTTAGGTACGGGCAGCAGCTTGGGCGCTGCTTTGAGCAGTTGACGCCGACGTCGACGTTGCGTCGTGTCGCTTTACTCTTTACGCGCGTCGCTGTGTGAGTGTAGAAGTATTTGTGCAGAATTCTCTGTTTGAAATTATGAGTGTGGTTACACGTTTGTAACGGATTTAGAAAATTGGGAGAAGGGTATCTTACTGTCGGGCGCCCGACTGTAGCCTTACCCACTTGTTTAATAGCTGAGATTTGTTGTCTCAAACAAACAGACGGACAGACGGACAGACAGACAGACAGACGGACATGTCTCAATCGACTCGGCTAGTGATCCTGAGCAAGAATATATATACTTTGTGGGGTCTGCCACGCCTCCTTATGCCTGTTACATACATTTTGCACAAAGTTAGTATACCCTTTTTTGACCATTTTCAATGGTCGAAGGGTACAACAAGTAGTTAAGGCTACAGTCGGGCTTGGAGAATATGTTCATATTGCATTCAGCTTTATACATACCGAAACAGAACTTTATAATTTCAATACTTTGCTTAATAATCGTAAATTACCGATTTGCGGGGGCGGTGGGCGTGGCATGAAACATTTGACATAAACGCCACCTGCCCCGGATATATAGGAACTCTCATACCAAATTTGGTCTCTCTAGCTTTTTTATACCCTTCGACCATTAAAAATTGTCAAAGAAGGGTATACTAACTTTGTGCAAAATGTATGTAACAGGCATAAGGAGGCGTGGCAGACCCCACAAAGTATATATATTCTTGCTCAGGAGCACTAGCCAAGTCGATTGAGACATGTCCGTCTGTCTGTCTGTCTGTCCGTCTGTCTGTCTGTCTGTCCGTCTGTCCGTCTGTTTGTTTGAGACAACAAATCTCAGCTATTAAAAAAGCTAGAGACACCAAATTTGGTATGAGAGTTCCTATATATCCGGGGCAGGTGGAGTTTATGCCAAATGTTTCATGCCACGCCCACCGCCCCCGCAAATCGGTAATTTACGATTATTAAGCAAAGTATTGAAATTATAAAGTTCTGTTTCGGTATGTATAAAGCTGAATGCAATATGAACATATTCTCCAAGCCCGACTGTAGCCTTAACTACTTGTTGTACCCTTCGACCATTGAAAATGGTCAAAAAAGGGTATACTTACTTTGTGCAAAATGTATGTAACAGGCATAAGGAGGCGTGGCAGACCCCACAAAGTATATATATTCTTGCTCAGGAGCACTAGCCGAGTCGATTGAGACATGTCCGTCTGTCTGTCTGTCTGTCCGTCTGTCCGTCTGTTTGTTTGAGACAACAAATCTCAGCTATTAAAAAAGCTAGAGACACCAAATTTGGTATGAGAGTTCCTATATATCCGGGGCAGGTGAAGTTTATGTCAAATGTTTCATGCCACGCCCACCGCCCCCCGCAAATTGGTAATTTACGATTATTAAGCAAAGTATTGAACTTATAAAGTTATGTTTCGGTATGTATAAAGCTGAATGCAATATGAACATATCCTCCAAATTACAATCCGATCGGACCAATAACACAGAAGTTATTAAAGTCAACGTTTTCAGTACAAATATTCGGTACGAGCAGCAGCTTGGGCGCTGCTTTGAGCAGTTGGCGCCGACGTCGACTTGCGTTGTGTCGCTTTACTCTTTACGAGCGTCGCTGTGTGAGTGCGAGCGAGTTAGCTATATGTAGTAGAAGAATTTGTGCAGAATTTTTGTTTGAAATTATGAGTATAGTTACACGCTCGTAACGGATTTTAAAAATTGGGCGAAGGGTATCTTACTGTCGGGCGCCCGACTGTAGCCTTACCTACTTTTTATACCCTTCGACCATTAAAAATGGTCAAAAAAGGGTATACTAACTTTGTGCAAAATGTATGTAACAGGCATAAGGAGGCGTGGCAAACCCCACAAAGTATATATATTCTTGCTCAGGATCACTAGCCGAGTCGATTGAGACATGTCCGTCTGTCTGTCCGTCTGTCCGTCTGTTTGTTTGAGACAACAAATCTCAGCTATTAACAAGTAGGTAAGGCTACAGTCGGGCGCCCGACAGTAAGATACCATTCTCACAATTTTTAAAATCCGTAACGAGCGTGTTACTATACTCATAATTATACCCTTCGACCATTGAAAATGGTCAAAAAAGGGTATACTAACTTTGTGCAAAATGTATGTAACAGGCATAAGGAGGCGTGGCAGACCCCATAAAGTATATATATTCTTGCTCAGGATCACTAGCCGAGTCGATTGAGACATGTCCGTCTGTCTGTCCGTCTGTCCGTCTGTCCGGCTGTCCGTCTGTCCGTCTGTCCGTCTGTTTGTTTGAGACAACAGATCTCAGCTATTAAAAAAGCTAGAGACACCAAATTTGGTATGAAGGTTCCTATATATTCGGGGCAGGTAAAGTTTATGTCAAATGTTTGATGCCACGCCCACCGCCCCCGCAAATCGGTAATTTACGATTATTAAGCAAAGTATTAAACTTATAAAGTTCTGCTTCGGTATGTATAAAGCTGAATACAATATGAATATATCCTCCAAATTACAATCCGATCGGACCAATAACACAGAAGTTATTAAAGACAGCGTTTTCAGTACAAATGTGCGGTACGAGCGGCAGCCGACGCGCTGCTTTGAGCAGTTGACGCCGACGTCGACGTTGCATCGTTTCGCTTTACTCTTTACGCGCGTCGCTGTGTGAGTGCGAGCGAGTAAGCTATATGTAGTAGAAGTATTTGTGCAGAATTCTCTGTTTGAAATTATGAGAATAGTTACACGTTTGTAACGGATTTAGAAAATTGGGAGAAGGGTATCTTACTGTCGGGCGCCCGACTGTAGCCTTACCTACTTGTTTTAAACAAAAATTCTGCACAAATTCTTCTACTACATATAGCTAACTCGCTCGCACTTCACAGCGACGCGCGTAAAGAGTAAAGCGACACGACGCAAGTCGACGTCGGCGCCAACTGCTCAAAATAGCGCCCAAGCTGCTGCTCGTACCGAATATTTGTACTGAAAACGTTGACTTTAATAACTTTTCTGTTATTGGTCCGATCGGATTGTAATTTGGAGGATGTGTTCATATTGCATTCAGCTTTATACATACCGAAACAGAACTTTATAAGTTCAATACTTTGCTTAATAATCGTAAATTACCGATTTGCGGGGGCGGTGGGCGTGGCATGAAACATTTGACATAAACTTCACCTGCCCCGGATATATAGGAACTCTCATACCAAATTTGGTGTCTCTAGCTTTTTTAATAGCTGAGATTTGTTGTCTCAAACAAACAGACGGACAGACGGACAGACAGACAGACAGACGGACATGTCTCAATCGACTCGGCTAGTGATCCTGAGCAAGAATATATATACTTTGTGGGGTCTGCCACGCCTCCTTATGCCTGTTACATACATTTTGCACAAAGTTAGTATACCCTTTTTGACCATTTTCAATGGTCGAAGGGTATAATTATGAGTATAGTAACACGCTCGTTACGGATTTTAAAAATTGGGAGAATGGTATCTTACTGTCGGGCGCCCGACTGTAGCCTTACCTACTTGTTATACCCTTCGACCATTAAAAATTGTCAAAGAAGGGTATACTAACTTTGTGCAAAATGTATGTAACAGGCATAAGGAGGCGTGGCAGACCCCACAAAGTATATATATTCTTGCTCAGGATCACTAGCCGAGTCGATTGAGACATGTCCGTCTGTCTGTCTGTCTGTCCGTCTGTCCGTCTGTTTGTTTGAGACAACAAATCTCAGCTATTAAAAAAGCTAGAGACACCAAATTTGGTATGAGAGTTCCTATATATCCGGGGCAGGTGAAGTTTATGTCAAATGTTTCATGCCACGCCCACCGCCCCCGCAAATCGGTAATTTACGATTATTAAGCAAAGTATTGAAATTATAAAGTTATGTTTCGGTATGTATAAAGCTGAATGCAATATGAACATATCCTCAAAATTACAATCCGATCAAACCAATAACACAGAAGTTATTAAAGTCAACGTTTTCAGTACAAATATTCGGTACGAGCAGCAGCTTGGGCGCTGCTTTGAGCAGTTGGCGCCGACGTCGACTTGCGTCGTGTCGCTTTACTCTTTACGCGCGTCGCTGTGTGAGTGCGAGCGAGTTAGCTAAATGTAGTAGAAGAATTTGTGCAGAATTTTTGTTTGAAATTATGAGTATAGTTACACGCTCGTAACGGATTTTAAAAATTGGGAGAAGGGTATCTTACTGTCGGGCGCCCGACTGTAGCCTTACCTACTTGTTTTAAACAAAAATTCTGCACAAATTCTTCTACTACATATAGCTAACTCGCTCGCACTTACACAGCGACGCGCGTAAAGAGTAAAGCGACACGACGCAAGTCGACGTCGGCGCCAACTGCTCAAAATAGCGCCCAAGCTGCTGCTCGTACCGAATATTTGTACTGAAAACGTTGACTTTAATAACTTTTCTGTTATTAGTCCGATCGGATTGTAATTTGGAGGATGTGTTCATATTGCATTCAGCTTTATACATACCGAAACAGAACTTTATAAGTTCAATACTTTGCTTAATAATCGTAAATTACCGATTTGCGGGGGCGGTGGGCGTGGCATGAAACATTTGACATAAACTTCACCTGCCCCGGATATATAGGAACTCTATTACCAAATTTGGTGTCTCTAGCTTTTTTAATAGCTGAGATCTGTTGTCTTAAACAAGCAGACGGACAGACAGACGGACAAGCCTCAATCGACTCGGCTAGTGATCCTGAGCAAGAATATATATACTTTGTGGGGTCTGCCACGCCTCCTTATGCCTGTTACATACATTTTGCACAAAGTTGGTATACCCTTTTTGACCATTTTCAATGGTCGAAGGGTATAACAAGTAGGTAAGGCTACAGTCGGGCGCCCGACAGTAAGATACCCTTCTCCCAATTTTTAAAATCCGTAACGAGCGTGTAACTATACTCATAATTTCAAACAAAAATTCTGCACAAATTCTTCTACTACATATAGCTAACTCGCTCGCACTCACACAGCGACGCTCGTAAAGAGTAAAGCGACACAACGCAAGTCGACGTCGGCGCCAACTGCTCAAAGCAGCGCCCAAGCTGCTGCTCGTACCGAATATTTGTACTGAAAACGTTGACTTTAATAACTTCTGTGTTATTGGTCCGATCGGATTGTAATTTGGAGTATATGTTCATATTGCATTCAGCTTTATACATACCGAAACAGAACTTTATAAGTTCAATACTTTGCTTAATAATCGTAAATTACCGATTTGCGGGGGCGGTGGGCGTGGCATGAAACATTTGACATAAACTTCACCTGCCCCGGATATATAGGAACTCTCATACCAAATTTGGTGGCTCTAGCTTTTTTAATAGCTGAGATCTGTTGTCTCAAACAAACAGACGGGCAGACGGACAAGTCTCAATCGACTCGGCTAGTGATCCTGAGCAAGAATATATATACTTTGTGGGGTTTGCCACGCCTTCTTATGCCTGTTACATACATTTTGCACAAAGGTAGTATACCCTTTTTTGATCATTTTTAATGGTCGAAGGGTATAACAAGTAGGTAAGGCTACAGTCGGGCGCCCGACAGTAAGATACCCTTCTCCCAATTTTTAAAATCCGTTACGAGCGTGTAACTATACTCATAATTTCAAACAAAAATTCTGCACAAATTCTTCTACTACATATAGCTAACTCGCTCGCACTTACACAGCGACGCGCGTAAAGAGTTTAGCGACACGACGCAAGTCGACGTCGGCGCCAACTGCTCAAAGCAGCACCCAAGCTGCTGCTCGTACCGAATATTTGTACTGAAAACGTTGACTTTAATAACTTCTGTGTTATTGGTCCGATCGGATTGTAATTTGGAGGATATGTTCATACTGCATTCAGCTTTATACATACCGAAACAGAACTTTATAATTTCCATACTTTGCTTAATAATCGTAAATTACCGATTTGCGGGGGCGGTGGGTGTGGCATGAAACATTTGACATAAACTCCACCTGCCCCGGATATATAGGAACTCTCATACCAAATTTGGTGTCTCTAGCTTTTTTAATAGCTGAGATTTGTTGTCTCAAACAAACAGACGGACAGACGGACAGACAGACAGACAGACGGACATGTCTCAATCGACTCGGCTAGTGATCCTGAGCAAGAATATATATACTTTGTGGGGTCTGCCACGCCTCCTTATGCCTGTTACATACATTTTGCACAAAGTTAGTATACCCTTTTTTGACCATTTTCAATGGTCGAAGGGTACAACAAGTAGTTAAGGCTACAGTCGGGCTTGGAGAATATGTTCATATTGCATTCAGCTTTATACATACCGAAACAGAACTTTATAATTTCAATACTTTGCTTAATAATCGTATATTACCGATTTGCGGGGGCGGTGGGCGTGGCATGAAACATTTGACATAAACGCCACCTGCCCCGGATATATAGGAACTCTCATACCAAATTTGGTCTCTCTAGCTTTTTTAATAGCTGAGATTTGTTGTCTCAAACAAACAGACGGACAGACGGACAGACAGACGGACATGTCTCAATCGACTCGGCTAGTGATCCTGAGCAAGAATATATATACTTTGTGGGGTTTGCCACGCCTCCTTATGCCTGTTACATACATTTTGCACAAAGTTAGTATACCCTTTTTTGACCATTTTCAATGGTCGAAGGGTATAACAAGTAGGTAAGGCTACAGTCGGGCGCCCGACAGTAAGATACCCTTCTCCCAATTTTTAAAATCCGTTACGAGCGTGTAACTATACTCATAATTTCAAACAAAAATTCTGCACAAATTCTTCTACTACATATAGCTAACTCGCTCGCACTCACACAGCGACGCGCGTAAAGAGTTTAGCGACACGACGCAAGTCGACGTCGGCGCCAACTGCTCAAAGCAGCACCCAAGCTGCTGCTCGTACCGAATATTTGTACTGAAAACGTTGACTTTAATAACTTCTGTGTTATTGGTCCGATCGGATTGTAATTTGGAGGATATGTTCATACTGCATTCAGCTTTATACATACCGAAACAGAACTTTATAATTTCAATACTTTGCTTAATAATCGTAAATTACCGATTTGCGGGGGCGGTGGGCGTGGCATGAAACATTTGACATAAACTTCACCTGCCCCGGATATATAGGAACTCTCATACCAAATTTGGTGTCTCTAGCTTTTTTAATAGCTGAGATCTGTTGTCTCAAACAAACAGACGGACAGACGGACAGACAGACGGACATGTCTCAATCGACTCGGCTAGTGATCCTGAGTAAGAATATATATACTTTGTGGGGTCTGCCACGCCTCCTTATGCCTGTTACATACATTTTGCACAAAGTTAGTATACCCTTTTTTGACAATTTTTAATGGTCGAAGGGTATAACAAGTAGTTAAGGCTACAGTCGGGCTTGGAGAATATGTTCATATTGCATTCAGCTTTATACATACCGAAACAGAACTTTATAAGATCAATACTTTGCTTAATAATCGTAAATTACCGATTTGCGGGGGCGGTGGGTGTGGCATGAAACATTTGACAGAAACTTCACCTGCCCCGGATATATAGGAACTCTCATACCAAATTTGGTGTCTCTAGCTTTTTTAATAGCCGAGATTTGTTGTCTCAGACAAACAGACGGACAGACAGACGGACATGTCTCAATCGACTCGGCTAGTGCTCCTGAGCAAGAATATTCATACTTTGTGGGGTCTGCCACGCCTCCTTAGTATACCCTTTTTTGACAATTTTTAATGGTCGAAGGGTATAACAAGTAGTTAAGGCTACAGTCGGGCTTGGAGAATATGTTCATATTGCATTCAGCTTTATACATACCGAAACAGAACTTTATAAGATCAATACTTTGCTTAATAATCGTAACTTACCGATTTGCGGGGGCGTTGGGCGTGGCATGAAACATTTGACATAAACTCCACCTGCCCCGGATATATAGGAACTCTCATACCAAATTTGGTGTCTCTAGCTTTTTTAATAGCTGAGATTTGTTGTCTCAAATAAACAGACGGACAGACAGACGGACATGTCTTAATCGACTCGGCTAGTGATCCTGAGCAAGAATATATATACTTTGTGGGGTCTGCCACGCCTCCTTATGCCTGTTACATACATTTTGCACAAAGTTGGTATACCCTTTTTTTGACAATTTTTAATGGTCGAAGGGTATAACAAGTAGGTAAGAGCTACAGTCGGGCGCCCGACAGTAAGATACCCTTCTCCCAATTTTTAAAATCCGTTACGGGCGTGTAACTATACTCATAATTTCAAACAAAAATTCTGCACAAATTCTTTTACTACATATAGCTAACTCGCTCGCACTCACACAGCGATGAGCGTAAAGAGTAAAGCGACACGACGCAAGTCGACGTCGGCGCCAACTGCTCAAAGTAGCGCCCAAGCTTCTGCTCGTACCGAATATTTGTACTGAAAACGTTGACTTTAATAACTTCTGTGTTATTGGTCCGATCGGATTTTAATTTGGAGGATATGTTCATATTGCATTCAGCTTTATACATACCGAAACAGAACTTTATAAGTTCAATACTTTGCTTAATAACCGTAAATTACCGATTTGCGGGGGGCGGTGGGCGTGGCATGAAACATTTGACATAAACTCCACCTGCCCCGGATATATAGGAACTCTCATACCAAATTTGGTGTGTCTAGCTTTTTTAATAGCTGAGATCTGTTGTCTCAAACAAGCAGACGGACAGACAGACGGACAAGTCTCAATCGACTCGGCTAGTGATCCTGAGCAAGAATATATATACTTTGTGGGGTCTGCCACGCCTCCTTATGCCTGTTACATACATTTTGCACAAAGTTAGTATACCCTTTTTGACAATTTTTAATGGTCGAAGGGTATAACAAGTAGGTAAGGCTACAGTCGGGCGCCCGACAGTAAGATACCCTTCTCCCAATTTTTAAAATCCGTTACGAGCGTGTAACTATACTCATAATTTCAAACAAAAATTCTGCACAAATTCTTCTACTACATATAGCTAACTCGCTCGCACTTACACAGCGACGCGCGTAAAGAGTAAAGCGACACGACGCAAGTCGACGTCGGCGCCAACTGCTCAAAATAGCGCCCAAGCTGCTGCTCGTACCGAATATTTGTACTGAAAACGTTGACTTTAATAACTTTTCTGTTATTAGTCCGATCGGATTGTAATTTGGAGGATGTGTTCATATTGCATTCAGCTTTATACATACCGAAACATAACTTTATAATTTCAATACTTTGCTTAATAATCGTAAATTACCGATTTGCGGGGGCGGTGGGCGTGGCATGAAACATTTGACATAAACTTCACCTGCACCGGATATATAGGAACTCTCATACCAAATTTGGTGTCTCTAGCTTTTTTAATAGCTGAGATCTGTTGTCTCAAACAAACAGACGGACAGACGGACAGACAGCCGGACAAGTCTCAATCGACTCGGCTAGTGATCCTGAGCAAGAATATATATACTTTGTGGGGTCTGCCACGCCTCCTTATGCCTGTTACATACATTTTGCACAAAGTTGGTATACCCTTTTTTGACCATTTTCAATGGTCGAAGGGTATAACAAGTAGGTAAGGCTACAGTCGGGCGCCCGACAGTAAGATACCCTTCTCCCAATTTTTAAAATCCGTAACGAGCGTGTAACTATACTCATAATTTCAAACAAAAATTCTGCACAAATTCTTCTACTACATATAGCTAACTCGCTCGCACTCACACAGCGACGCTCGTAAAGAGTAAAGCGACACAACGCAAGTCGACGTCGGCGCCAACTGCTCAAAGCAGCGCCCAAGCTGCTGCTCGTACCGAATATTTGTACTGAAAACGTTGACTTTAATAACTTCTGTGTTATTGGTCCGATCGGATTGTAATTTGGAGGATATGTTCATATTGCATTCAGCTTTATACATACCGAAACAGAACTTTATAAGTTCAATACTTTGCTTAATAATCGTAAATTACCGATTTGCGGGGGCGGTGGGCGTGGCATGAAACATTTGACATAAACTTCACCTGCCCCGGATATATAGGAACTCTATTACCAAATTTGGTGTCTCTAGCTTTTTTAATAGCTGAGATCTGTTGTCTTAAACAAGCAGACGGACAGACAGACGGACAAGCCTCAATCGACTCGGCTAGTGATCCTGAGCAAGAATATATATACTTTGTGGGGTCTGCCACGCCTCCTTATGCCTGTTACATACATTTTGCACAAAGTTGGTATACCCTTTTTTGACCATTTTCAATGGTCGAAGGGTATAACAAGTAGGTAAGGCTACAGTCGGGCGCCCGACAGTAAGATACCCTTCTCCCAATTTTTTAAAATCCGTAACGAGCGTGTAACTATACTCATAATTTCAAACAAAAATTCTGCACAAATTCTTCTACTACATATAGCTAACTCGCTCGCACTCACACAGCGACGCTCGTAAAGAGTAAAGCGACACAACGCAAGTCGACGTCGGCGCCAACTGCTCAAAGCAGCGCCCAAGCTGCTGCTCGTACCGAATATTTGTACTGAAAACGTTGACTTTAATAACTTCTGTGTTATTGGTCCGATCGGATTGTAATTTGGAGGATATGTTCATATTGCATTCAGCTTTATACATACCGAAACAGAACTTTATAAGTTCAATACTTTGCTTAATAATCGTAAATTACCGATTTGCGGGGGCGGTGGGCGTGGCATGAAACATTTGACATAAACTTCACCTGCCCCGGATATATAGGAACTCTCATACCAAATTTGGTGGCTCTAGCTTTTTTAATAGCTGAGATCTGTTGTCTCAAACAAACAGACGGGCAGACGGACAAGTCTCAATCGACTCGGCTAGTGATCCTGAGCAAGAATATATATACTTTGTGGGGTCTGCCACGCCTCCTTATGCCTGTTACATACATTTTGCACAAAGTTGGTATACCCTTTTTTGACCATTTTCAATGGTCGAAGGGTACAACAAGTAGTTAAGGCTACAGTCGGGCTTGGAGAATATGTTCATATTGCATTCAGCTTTATACATACCGAAACAGAACTTTATAATTTCAATACTTTGCTTAATAATCGTAAATTACCGATTTGCGGGGGCGGTGGGCGTGGCATGAAACATTTGACATAAACTTCACCTGCCCCGGATATATAGGAACTCTCATACCAAATTTGGTGTCTCTAGCTTTTTTAATAGCTGAGATTTGTTGTCTCAAACAAACAGACGGACAGACGGACAGACAGACAGACAGACGGACATGTCTCAATCGACTCGGCTAGTGATCCTGAGCAAGAATATATATACTTTGTGGGGTCTGCCACGCCTCCTTATGCCTGTTACATACATTTTGCACAAAGTTGGTATACCCTTTTTTGACCATTTTCAATGGTCGAAGGGTACAACAAGTAGTTAAGGCTACAGTCGGGCTTGGAGAATATGTTCATATTGCATTCAGCTTTATACATACCGAAACAGAACTTTATAATTTCAATACTTTGCTTAATAATCGTATATTACCGATTCGCGGGGGCGGTGGGCGTGGCATGAAACATTTGACATAAACGCCACCTGCCCCGGATATATAGGAACTCTCATACCAAATTTGGTGTCTCTAGCTTTTTTAATAGCTGAGATCTGTTGTCTCAAACAAACAGACGGACAGACGGACAGACAGACGGACATGTCTCAATCGACTCGGCTAGTGATCCTGAGCAAGAATATATATACTTTGTGGGGTTTGCCACGCCTCCTTATGCCTGTTACATACATTTTGCACAAAGTTAGTATACCCTTTTTTGACCATTTTCAATGGTCGAAGGGTATAACAAGTAGGTAAGGCTACAGTCGGGCGCCCGACAGTAAGATACCCTTCTCCCAATTTTTAAAATCCGTTACGAGCGTGTAACTATACTCATAATTTCAAACAAAAATTCTGCACAAATTCTTCTACTACATATAGCTAACTCGCTCGCACTCACACAGCGACGCGCGTAAAGAGTTTAGCGACACGACGCAAGTCGACGTCGGCGCCAACTGCTCAAAGCAGCACCCAAGCTGCTGCTCGTACCGAATATTTGTACTGAAAACGTTGACTTTAATAACTTCTGTGTTATTGGTCCGATCGGATTGTAATTTGGAGGATATGTTCATACTGCATTCAGCTTTATACATACCGAAACAGAACTTTATAATTTCCATACTTTGCTTAATAATCGTAAATTACCGATTTGCGGGGGGCGGTGGGCGTGGCATGAAACATTTGACATAAACTTCACCTGCCCCGGATATATAGGAACTCTCATACCAAATTTGGTGTCTCTAGCTTTTTTAATAGCTGAGATCTGTTGTCTCAAACAAACAGACGGACAGACGGACAGACAGACGGACATGTCTCAATCGACTCGGCTAGTGATCCTGAGTAAGAATATATATACTTTGTGGGGTCTGCCACGCCTCCTTATGCCTGTTACATACATTTTGCACAAAGTTAGTATACCCTTTTTTGACCATTTTCAATGGTCGAAGGGTATAACAAGTAGTTAAGGCTACAGTCGGGCTTGGAGAATATGTTCATATTGCATTCAGCTTTATACATACCGAAACAGAACTTTATAATTTCAATACTTTGCTTAATAATCGTAACTTACCGATTTGCGGGGGCGGTGGGTGTGGCATGAAACATTTGACAGAAACTTCACCTGCCCCGGATATATAGGAACTCTCATACCAAATTTGGTGTCTCTAGCTTTTTTAATAGCCGAGATTTGTTGTCTCAGACAAACAGACGGACAGACAGACGGACATGTCTCAATCGACTCGGCTAGTGCTCCTGAGCAAGAATATTCATACTTTGTGGGGTCTGCCACGCCTCCTTAGTATACCCTTTTTTGACAATTTTTAATGGTCGAAGGGTATAACAAGTAGTTAAGGCTACAGTCGGGCTTGGAGAATATGTTCATATTGCATTCAGCTTTATACATACCGAAACAGAACTTTATAATTTCAATACTTTGCTTAATAATCGTAACTTACCGATTTGCGGGGGCGTTGGGCGTGGCATGAAACATTTGACATAAACTCCACCTGCCCCGGATATATAGGAACTCTCATACCAAATTTGGTGTCTCTAGCTTTTTTAATAGCTGAGATTTGTTGTCTCAAATAAACAGACGGACAGACAGACGGACATGTCTTAATCGACTCGGCTAGTGATCCTGAGCAAGAATATATATACTTTGTGGGGTCTGCAACGCCTCCTTATGCCTGTTACATACATTTTGCACAAAGTTGGTATACCCTTTTTTGACAATTTTTAATGGTCGAAGGGTATAACAAGTAGGTAAGGCTACAGTCGGGCGCCCGACAGTAAGATACCCTTCTCCCAATTTTTAAAATCCGTTACGGGCGTGTAACTATACTCATAATTTCAAACAAAAATTCTGCACAAATTCTTCTACTACATATAGCTAACTCGCTCGCACTCACACAGCGATGAGCGTAAAGAGTAAAGCGACACGACGCAAGTCGACGTCGGCGCCAACTGCTCAAAGTAGCGCCCAAGCTTCTGCTCGTACCGAATATTTGTACTGAAAACGTTGACTTTAATAACTTCTGTGTTATTGGTCCGATTGGATTGTAATTTGGAGGATATGTTCATATTGCATTCAGCTTTATACATACCGAAACAGAACTTTATAAGTTCAATACTTTGCTTAATAACCGTAAATTACCGATTTGCGGGGGCGGTGGGCGTGGCATGAAACATTTGACATAAACTCCACCTGCCCCGGATATATAGGAACTCTCATACCAAATTTGGTGTGTCTAGCTTTTTTAATAGCTGAGATCTGTTGTCTCAAACAAGCAGACGGACAGACAGACGGACAAGTCTCAATCGACTCGGCTAGTGATCCTGAGCAAGAATATATATACTTTGTGGGGTCTGCCACGCCTCCTTATGCCTGTTACATACATTTTGCACAAAGTTAGTATACCCTTTTTGACAATTTTTAATGGTCGAAGGGTATAACAAGTAGGTAAGGCTACAGTCGGGCGCCCGACAGTAAGATACCCTTCTCCCAATTTTTAAAATCCGTTACGAGCGTGTAACTATACTCATAATTTCAAACAAAAATTCTGCACAAATTCTTCTACTACATATAGCTAACTCGCTCGCACTCACACAGCGACGAGCGTAAAGAGTAAAGCAACACGACGCAAGTCGACGTCGGCGCCAACTGCTCAAAGTAGCGCCCAAGCTTCTGCTCGTACCGAATATTTGTACTGAAAACGTTGACTTTAATAACTTCTGTGTTATTGGTCCGATCGGATTGTAATTTGGAGGATATGTTCATATTGCATTCAGCTTTATACATACCGAAACAGAACTTTATAAGTTCAATACTTTGCTTAATAATCGTAAATTACCAATTTGCGGGGGCGGTGGGCGTGGCATGAAACATTTGACATAAACTTCACCTGCCCCGGATATATAGGAACTCTATTACCAAATTTGGTGTCTCTAGCTTTTTTAATAGCTGAGATCTGTTGTCTCAAACAAACAGACGGACAGACAGACGGACATGTCTCAATCAACTCGGCTAGTGATCCTGAGCAAGAATATATATACTTTGTGGGGTCTGCCACGCCTCCTTATGCCTGTTACATACATTTTGCACAAAGTTAGTATACTCTTTTTTGACCATTTTCAATGGTCGAAGGGTATAACAAGTAGTTAAGGCTACAGTCGGGCTTGGAGAATATGTTCATATTGCATTCAGCTTTATACATACCGAAACAGAACTTTATAAGTTCAATACTTTGCTTAATAATCGTAAATTACCGATTTGCGGGGGCGGTGGGTGTGGCATGAAAAATTTGACATAAACTTCACCTGCCCCGGATATATAGAAACTCTCATACCAAATTTGGTGTCTCTAGCTTTTTTAATAGCTGAGATTTGTTGTCTCAAACAAACAGACGGACAGAAAGACGGACATGTCTCAATCGACTCGGCTAGTGCTCCTGAGCAAGAATATATAGACTTTGTGGGGTCTGCCACGCCTCCTTATGCCTGTTACATACATTTTGCACAAAGTTAGTATACCCTTTTTTGACCATTTTCAATGGTCGAAGGGTATAACAAGTAGTTAAGGCTACAGTCGGGCTTGGAGAATATGTTCATATTGCATTCAGCTTTATACATACCGAAACAGAACTTTATAATTTCAATACTTTGCTTAATAATCGTAAATTACCGATTTGCGGGGGCGGTGGGCGTGGCATGAAACATTTGACATAAACTTCACCTGCCCCGGATATATAGGAACTCTCATACCAAATTTGGTGTCTCTAGCTTTTTTAATAGCTGATATCTGTTGTCTCAAACAAACAGACGGACAGACGGACAGACAGACGGACATATCTCAATCGACTCGGCTAGTGATCCTGAGCAAGAATATATATACTTTGTGGGGTCTGCCACGCCTCCTTATGCCTGTTACATACATACATACAAACAGACGGACATGTCTCAATCGACTCGGCTAGTGCTCCTGAGCAAGAATATATATACTTTGTGGGGTCTGCCACGCCTCCTTATGCCTGTTACATACATTTTGCACAAAGTTAGTATACCCTTTTTTGACCATTTTCAATGGTCGAAGGGTATAACAAGTAGTTAAGGCTACAGTCGGGCTTGGAGAATATGTTCATATTGCATTCAGCTTTATACATACCGAAACAGAACTTTATAAGTTCAATACTTTGCTTAATAATCGTAAATTACCGAATTGCGGGGGCGGTGGGTGTGGCATGAAACATTTGACATAAACTTCACCTGCCCAGGATATATAGGAACTCTCATACCAAATTTGGTGTCTCTAGCTTTTTTAATAGCTGAGATTTGTTGTCTCAAACAAACAGACGGACATGTCTCAATCGACTCGGCTAGTGCTCCTGAGCAAGAATATATATACTTTGTGAGGTCTGCCACGCCTCCTTATGCCTGTTACATACATTTTGCACAAAGTTAGTATACCCTTTTTTGACCATTTTCAATGGTCGAAGGGTATAACAAGTAGTTAAGGCTACAGTCGGGCTTGGAGAATATGTTCATATTGCATTCAGCTTTATGCATACCGAAACAGAACTTTATAATTTCAATACTTTGCTTAATAATCGTAAATTACCGATTTGCGGGGGCGGTGGGCGTGGCATGAAACATTTGACATAAACTTCACCTGCCCCGGATATATAGGAACTCTCATACCAAATTTGGTGTCTCTAGCTTTTTTAATAGCTGAGATCTGTTGTCTCAAACAAACAGACGGACAGACGGACAGACGGACAGACAGACGGACATGTCTCAATCAACTCGGCTAGTGATCCTGAGCAAGAATATATATACTTTGTGGGGTCTGCCACGCCTCCTTATGCCTGTTACATACATTTTGCACAAAGTTAGTATACCCTTTTTTGACCATTTTCAATGGTCGAAGGGTATAACAAGTAGTTAAGGCTACAGTCGGGCTTGGAGAATATGTTCATATTGCATTCAGCTTTATACATACCGAAACAGA
This sequence comes from Zaprionus kolodkinae, assembly GCA_018901885.1. Taxonomy (NCBI): domain Eukaryota; kingdom Metazoa; phylum Arthropoda; class Insecta; order Diptera; family Drosophilidae; genus Zaprionus; species Zaprionus kolodkinae. The sequence goes on along the minus strand of JAEIFM010000402.1, from coordinate 51,682 downwards.
ACTTTATAAGTTCAATACTTTGCTTAATAATCGTAAATTACCGATTTGCGGGGGCGGTGGGTGTGGCATGAAAAATTTGACATAAACTCCACCTGCCCCGGATATATAGGAACTCTCATACCAAATTTGGTGTCTCTAGCTTTTTTAATAGCTGAGATTTGTTGTCTCAAACAAACAGACGGACAGAAAGACGGACATGTCTCAATCGACTCGGCTAGTGCTCCTGAGCAAGAATATATATACTTTGTGGGGTTTGCCACGCCTCCTTATGCCTGTTACATACATTTTGCACAAAGTTAGTATACCCTTTTTGACCATTTTCAATGGTCGAAGGGTATAACAAGTAGTTAAGGCTACAGTCGGGCTTGGAGAATATGTTCATATTGCATTCAGCTTTATACATACCGAAACAGAACTTTATAAGTTCAATACTTTGCTTAATAATCGTAAATTACCGATTTGCGGGGGGCGGTGGGTGTGGCATGAAAAATTTGACATAAACTTCACCTGCCTCGGATATATAGAAACTCTCATACCAAATTTGGTGTCTCTAGCTTTTTTAATAGCTGAGATTTGTTGTCTCAAACAAACAGACGGACAGAAAGACGGACATGTCTCAATCGACTCGGCTAGTGCTCCTGAGCAAGAATATATATACTTTGTGGGGTCTGCCACGCCTCCTTATGCCTGTTACATACATTTTGCACAAAGTTAGTATACCCTTTTTTGACCATTTTCAATGGTCGAAGGGTATAACAAGTAGTTAAGGCTACAGTCGGGCTTGGAGAATATGTTCATATTGCATTCAGCTTTATACATACCGAAACAGAACTTTATAATTTCAATACTTTGCTTAATAATCGTAAATTACCGATTTGCGGGGGCGCTGGGCGTGGCATGAAACATTTGACATAAACTTCACCTGCCCCGGATATATAGGAACTCTCATACCAAATTTGGTGTCTCTAGCTTTTTTAATAGCTGATATCTGTTGTCTCAAACAAACAGACGGACAGACGGACAGTGCTCCTGAGCAAGAATATATATACTTTGTGAGGTCTGCCACGCCTCCTTATGCCTGTTACATACATTTTGCACAAAGTTAGTATACCCTTTTTTGACCATTTTCAATGGTCGAAGGGTATAACAAGTAGTTAAGGCTACAGTCGGGCTTGGAGAATATGTTCATATTGCATTCAGCTTTATACATACCGAAACAGAACTTTATAATTTCAATACTTTGCTTAATAATCGTAAATTACCGATTTGCGGGGGCGGTGGGCGTGGCATGAAACATTTGACATAAACTTCACCTGCCCCGGATATATAGGAACTCTCATACCAAATTTGGTGTCTCTAGCTTTTTTAATAGCTGAGATCTGTTGTCTCAAACAAACAGACGGACAGACGGACAGACAGACGGACATGTCTCAATCAACTCGGCTAGTGATCCTGAGCAAGAATATATATACTTTGTGGGGTCTGCCACGCCTCCTTATGCCTGTTACATACATTTTGCACAAAGTTAGTATACCCTTTTTTGACCATTTTCAATGGTCGAAGGGTATAACAAGTAGTTAAGGCTACAGTCGGGCTTGGAGAATATGTTCATATTGCATTCAGCTTTATACATACCGAAACAGAACTTTATAAGTTCAATACTTTGCTTAATAATCGTAAATTACCGATTTGCGGGGGCGGTGGGTGTGGCATGAAAAATTTGACATAAACTCCACCTGCTCCGGATATATAGGAACTCTCATACCAAATTTGGTGTCTCTAGCTTTTTTAATAGCTGAGATTTGTTGTCTCAAACAAACAGACGGACAGAAGGACGGACATGTCTCAATCGACTCGGCTAGTGCTCCTGAGCAAGAATATATATACTTTGTGGGGTCTGCCACGCCTCCTTATGCCTGTTACATACATTTTGCACAAAGTTAGTATACTCTTTTTTGACCATTTTCAATGGTCGAAGGGTATAACAAGTAGTTAAGGCTACAGTCGGGCTTGGAGAATATGTTCATATTGCATTCAGCTTTATACATACCGAAACAGAACTTTATAATTTCAATACTTTGCTTAATAATCGTAAATTACCGATTTGCGGGGGCGGTGGGCGTGGCATGAAACATTTGACATAAACTTCACCTGCCCCGGATATATAGGAACTCTCATACCAAATTTGGTGTCTCTAGCTTTTTTAATAGCTGATATCTGTTGTCTCAAACAAACAGACGGACAGACGGACAGACAGACGGACATATCTCAATCGACTCGGCTAGTGATCCTGAGCAAGAATATATATACTTTGTGGGGTCTGCCACGCCTCCTTATGCCTGTTACATACATACATACAAACAGACGGACATGTCTCAATCGACTCGGCTAGTGCTCCTGAGCAAGAATATATATACTTTGTGGGGTCTGCCACGCCTCCTTATGCCTGTTACATACATTTTGCACAAAGTTAGTATACCCTTTTTTTGACCATTTTCAATGGTCGAAGGGTATAACAAGTAGTTAAGGCTACAGTCGGGCTTGGAGAATATGTTCATATTGCATTCAGCTTTATACATACCGAAACAGAACTTTATAATTTCAATACTTTGCTTAATAATCGTAAATTACCGTATTGCGGGGGCGGTGGGCGTGGCATGAAACATTTGACATAAACTTCACCTGCCCCGGATATATAGGAACTCTCATACCAAATTTGGTGTCTCTAGCTTTTTTAATAGCTGAGATCTGTTGTCTCAAACAAACAGACGGACAGACGGACAGACAGACGGACATGTCTCAATCAACTCGGCTAGTGATCCTGAGCAAGAATATATATACTTTGTGGGGTCTGCCACGCCTCCTTATGCCTGTTACATACATTTTGCACAAAGTTAGTATACCCTTTTTTGACCATTTTCAATGGTCGAAGGGTATAACAAGTAGTTAAGGCTACAGTCGGGCTTGGAGAATATGTTCATATTGCATTCAGCTTTATACATACCGAAACAGAACTTTATATGTTCAATACTTTGCTTAATAATCGTAAATTACCGATTTGCGGGGGCGGTGGGTGTGGCATGAAAAATTTGACATAAACTCCACCTGCCCCGGATATATAGGAACTCTCATACCAAATTTGGTGTCTCTAGCTTTTTTAATAGCTGAGATTTGTTGTCTCAAACAAACAGACGGACAGAAAGACGGACATGTCTCAATCGACTCGGCTAGTGCTCCTGAGCAAGAATATATATACTTTGTGGGGTTTGCCACGCCTCCTTATGCCTGTTACATACATTTTGCACAAAGTTAGTATACCCTTTTTGGACCATTTTCAATGGTCGAAGGGTATAACAAGTAGTTAAGGCTACAGTCGGGCTTGGAGAATATGTTCATATTGCATTCAGCTTTATACATACCGAAACAGAACTTTATAAGTTCAATACTTTGCTTAATAATCGTAAATTACTGATTTGCGGGGGCGGTGGGTGTGGCATGAAAAATTTGACATAAACTTCACCTGCCTCGGATATATAGAAACTCTCATACCAAATTTGGTGTCTCTAGCTTTTTTAATAGCTGAGATTTGTTGTCTCAAACAAACAGACGGACAGAAAGACGGACATGTCTCAATCGACTCGGCTAGTGCTCCTGAGCAAGAATATATATACTTTGTGGGGTCTGCCACGCCTCCTTATGCCTGTTACATACATTTTGCACAAAGTTAGTATACCCTTTTTTGACCATTTTCAATGGTCGAAGGGTATAACAAGTAGTTAAGGCTACAGTCGGGCTTGGAGAATATGTTCATATTGCATTCAGCTTTATACATACCGAAACAGAACTTTATAATTTCAATACTTTGCTTAATAATCGTAAATTACCGATTTGCGGGGGCGGTGGGCGTGGCATGAAACATTTGACATAAACTTCACCTGCCCCGGATATATAGGAACTCTCATACCAAATTTGGTGTCTCTAGCTTTTTTAATAGCTGATATCTGTTGTCTCAAACAAACAGACGGACAGACGGACAGTGCTCGTGAGCAAGAATATATATACTTTGTGAGGTCTGCCACGCCTCCTTATGCCTGTTACATACATTTTGCACAAAGTTAGTATACCCTTTTTTGACCATTTTCAATGGTCGAAGGGTATAACAAGTAGTTAAGGCTACAGTCGGGCTTGGAGAATATGTTCATATTGCATTCAGCTTTATACATACCGAAACAGAACTTTATAATTTCAATACTTTGCTTAATAATCGTAAATTACCGATTTGCGGGGGCGGTGGGCGTGGCATGAAACATTTGACATAAACTTCACCTGCCCCGGATATATAGGAACTCTCATACCAAATTTGGTGTCTCTAGCTTTTTTAATAGCTGAGATCTGTTGTCTCAAACAAACAGACGGACAGACGGACAGACGGACAGACAGACGGACATGTCTCAATCAACTCGGCTAGTGATCCTGAGCAAGAATATATATACTTTGTGGGGTCTGCCACGCCTCCTTATGCCTGTTACATACATTTTGCACAAAGTTAGTATACCCTTTTTTTGACCATTTTCAATGGTCGAAGGGTATAACAAGTAGTTAAGGCTACAGTCGGGCTTGGAGAATATGTTCATATTGCATTCAGCTTTATACATACCGAAACAGAACTTTATAAGTTCAATACTTTGCTTAATAATCGTAAATTACCGATTTGCGGGGGCGGTGGGTGTGGCATGAAAAATTTGACATAAACTCCACCTGCCCCGGATATATAGGAACTCTCATACCAAATTTGGTGTCTCTAGCTTTTTTAATAGCTGAGATCTGTTGTCTCAAACAAACAGACGGACAGACGGACAGACAGACGGACATGTCTCAATCGACTCGGCTAGTGCTCCTGAGCAAGAATATATATACTTTGTGGGGTCTGCCACGCCTCCTTATGCCTGTTACATACATTTTGCACAAAGTTAGTATACCCTTTTTTGACCATTTTCAATGGTCGAAGGGTATAACAAGTAGTTAAGGCTACAGTCGGGCTTGGAGAATATGTTCATATTGCATTCAGCTTTATACATACCGACACAGAACTTTATAATTTCAATACTTTGCTTAATAATCGTAAATTACCGATTTGCGGGGGCGGTGGGCGTGGCATGAAACATTTGACATAAACTCCACCTGCCCCGGATATATAGGAACTCTCATACCAAATTTGGTGTCTCTAGCTTTTTTAATAGCTGATATCTGTTGTCTCAAACAAACAGACGGACAGACGGACAGACAGACGGACATATCTCAATCGACTCGGCTAGTGATCCTGAGCAAGAATATATATACTTTGTGGGGTCTGCCACGCCTCCTTATGCCTGTTACATACATACATACAACCAGACGGACATGTCTCAATCGACTCGGCTAGTGCTCCTGAGCAAGAATATATATACTTTGTGGGGTCTGCCACGCCTCCTTATGCCTGTTACATACATTTTGCACAAAGTTAGTATACCCTTTTTTGACCATTTTCAATGGTCGAAGGGTATAACAAGTAGTTAAGGCTACAGTCGGGCTTGGAGAATATGTTCATATTGCATTCAGCTTTATACATACCGAAACAGAACTTTATAATTTCAATACTTTGCTTAATAATCGTAAATTACCGTATTGCGGGGGCGGTGGGCGTGGCATGAAACATTTGACATAAACTCCACCTGCCCCGGATATATAGGAACTCTCATACCAAATTTGGTGTCTCTAGCTTTTTTATACCCTTCGACCATTGAAAATGGTCAAAAAAGGGTATACTAACTTTGTGCAAAATGTATGTAACAGGCATAAGGAGGCGTGGCAGACCCCATAAAGTATATATATTCTTGCTCAGGATCACTAGCCGAGTCGATTGAGACATGTCCGTCTGTCTGTCCGTCTGTCCGTCTGTCCGTCTGTCCGTCTGTCCGTCTGTTTGTTTGAGACAACAGATCTTAGCTATTAAAAAAGCTAGAGACACCAAATTTGGTATGAAGGTTCCTATATATTCGGGGCAGGTGAAGTTTATGTCAAATATTTGATGCCACGCCCACCGCCCCCGCAAATCGGTTATTTACGATTATTAAGCAAAGTATTAAACTTATAAAGTTGTGCTTTGGTATGTATAAAGGTAAATGCAATATGAACATAATTTCCAAATTACAATCCGATCGGACCAATAACACAGAAGTTATTAAAGTCAACGTTTTCAGTACAAATGTTCGGTACGGGCAGCAGCTTTTGCGCTGCTTTGACGCAGTTGACGCCGACGTCGACGTCGCGTCGTGTCGCTTTACTCTTTACGCGCGTCGCTGTGTGAGTGCGAGCGAGTAAGCTATATGTAGTAGAAGTATTTATGCAGAATTCTCTGTTTGAAACTATGAAAGTGGTTACACAATTGTAACGGATTTAGAAAATTGGGAGAAGGGTATCTTACTGTCGGGCGCCCGACTGTAGCCTTACCTACTTGTTAATAGCTGAGATTTGTTGTCTCAAACAAACAGACGGACAGACGGACAGACAGACATGTCTCAATCGACTCGGCTAGTGATCCTGAGCAAGAATATATATACTTTGTGGGGTCTGCCACGCCTCCTTATGCCTGTTACATACATTTTGCACAAAGTTAGTATACCCTTTTTGGACCATTTTCAATGGTCGAAGGGTATAACAAGTAGTTAAGGCTACAGTCGGGCTTGGAGAATATGTTCATATTGCATTCAGCTTTATACATACCGAAACAGAACTTTATAAGTTCAATACTTTGCTTAATAATCGTAAATTACCGAATTGCGGGGGCGGTGGGTGTGGCATGAAACATTTGACATAAACTTCACCTGCCCCGGATATATAGGAACTCTCATACCAAATTTGGTGTCTCTAGCTTTTTTAATAGCTGAGATTTGTTGTCTCAAACAAACAGACGGACATGTCTCAATCGACTCGGCTAGTGCTCCTGAGTAAGAATACATAAACTTTGTGAGGTCTGCCACTCCTCCTTATGCCTGTTACATACATTTTGCACAAAGTTAGTATACCCTTTTTTGACCATTTTCAATGGTCGAAGGATATAACAAGTAGTTAAGGCTACAGTCGGGCTTGGAGAATATTATCATATTGCATTCAGCTTTATACATACCGAAACAGAACTTTATAATTTCAATACTTTGCTTAATAATCGTAAATTACCGATTTGCGGGGGCGGTGGGCGTGGCATGAAACATTTGACATAAACTTCACCTGCCCCGGATATATAGGAACTCTCATACCAAATTTGGTGTCTCTAGCTTTTTTAATAGCTGAGATCTGTTGTCTCAAACAAACAGACGGACAGACGGACAGACGGACAGACAGACGGACATGTCTCAATCAACTCGGCTAGTGATCCTGAGCAAGAATACATAAACTTTGTGGGGTCTGCCACGCCTCCTTATGCCTGTTACATACATTTTGCACAAAGTTAGTATACCCTTTTTTGACCATTTTCAATGGTCGAAGGGTATAACAAGTAGTTAAGGCTACAGTCGGGCTTGGAGAATATGTTCATATTGCATTCAGCTTTATACATACCGAAACAGAACTTTATAAGTTCAATACTTTGCTTAATAATCGTAAATTACCGATTTGCGGGGGCGGTGGGTGTGGCATGAAAAATTTGACATAAACTTCACCTGCCCCGGATATATAGAAACTCTCATACCAAATTTGGTGTCTCTAGCTTTTTTAATAGCTGAGATTTGTTGTCTCAAACAACAGACGGACAGACAGACGGACATGTCTCAATCGACTCGGCTAGTGCTCCTGAGCAAGAATATATATACTTTGTGGGGTCTGCCACACCTCCTTATGCCTGTTACATACATTTTGCACAAAGTTAGTATACCCTTTTTGACCATTTTCAATGGTCGAAGGGTATAACAAGTAGTTAAGGCTACAGTCGGGCTTGGAGAATATGTTCATATTGCATTCAGCTTTATACATACCGAAACAGAACTTTATAATTTCAATACTTTGCATAATAATCGTAAATTACCGATTTGCGGGGGCGGTGGGCGTGGCATGAAACATTTGACATAAACTTCACCTGCCCCGGATATATAGGAACTCTCATACCAAATTTGGTGTCTCTAGCTTTTTTAATAGCTGATATCTGTTGTCTCAAACAAACAGACGGACAGACGGACAGACAGACGGACATGTCTCAATCGACTCGGCTAGTGATCCTGAGCAAGAATATATATACTTTGTGGGGTCTGCCACGCCTCCTTATGCCTGTTACATACATACATACAAACAGACGGACATGTCTCAATCGACTCGGCTAGTGCTCCTGAGCAAGAATATATATACTTTGTGGGGTCTGCCACGCCTCCTTATGCCTGTTACATACATTTTGCACAAAGTTAGTATACCCTTTTTTGACCATTTTCAATGGTCGAAGGGTATAACAAGTAGTTAAGGCTACAGTCGGGCTTGGAGAATATGTTCATATTGCATTCAGCTTTATACATACCGAAACAGAACTTTATAATTTCAATACTTTGCTTAATAATCGTAAATTACCGTATTGCGGGGGCGGTGGGCGTGGCATGAAACATTTGACATAAACTTCACCTGCCCCGGATATATAGGAACCAAATTTTGTGTCTCTAGCTTTTTTAATAGCTGAGATCTGTTGTCTCAAACAAACAGACGGACAGACGGACAGACAGACGGACATGTCTCAATCGACTCGGCTAGTGATCCTGAGCAAGAATATATATACTTTGTGGGGTCTGCCACGCCTCCTTATGCCTGTTACATACATTTTGCACAAAGTTATACAAAGGGTATAACAAGTAGTTAAGGCTACAGTCGGGCTTGGAGAATATGTTCATATTGCATTCAGCTTTATACATACCGAAACGGAACTTTATAATTTCAATACTTTGCTTAATAATCGTAAATTACCGATTTGCGGGGGCGGTGAGCGTGGCATGAAACATTTGACATAAACTCCACCTGCCCCGGATATATAGGAACTCTCATACCAAATTTGGTGTCTCTAGCTTTTTTAATAGCTGAGATTTGTTGTCTCAAACAAATAGACGGACAGACGGACAGACAGACGGACATGTCTCAATCGACTCGGCTAGTGATCCTGAGCAAGAATATATATACTTTGTGGGGTCTGCCACGCCTCCTTATGCCTGTTACATACATTTTGCACAAAGTTAGTATACCCTTTTTTGACAATTTTTAATGATCGAAGGGTATAACAAGTAGGTAAGGCTACAGTCGGGCTCCCGACAGTAAGATACCCTTCTCCCAATTTTTAAAATCCGTTACGAGCGTGTAACTATACTCATAATTTCAAACAAAAATTCTTTACAAATTCTTCTACTACATATAGCTAACTCGCTCGCACTCACACAGCGACGAGCGTAAAGAGTAAAGCGACACGACGCAAGTCGACGTCGGCGCCAACTGCTCAAAGTAGCGCCCAAGCTTCTGCTCGTACCGAATATTTGTACTGAAAACGTTGACTTTAATAACTTCTGTGTTATTGGTCCGATCGGATAGCTGAGATCTGTTGTCTCAAACAAACAGACGGACAGACGGACAGACAGACGGACATGTCTCAATCAACTCGGCTAGTGATCCTGAGCAAGAATATATATACTCTGTGGGGTCTGCCACGCCTCCTTATGCCTGTTACATACATTTTGCACAAAGTTAGTATACCCTTTTTTGACAATTTTCAATGGTCGAAGGGTATAACAAGTAGTTAAGGCTACAGTCGGGCTTGGAGAATATGTTCATATTGCATTCAGCTTTATACATACCGAAACAGAACTTTATAAGTTCAATACTTTGCTTAATAATCGTAAATTACCGATTTACGGGGGCGGTGGGTGTGGCATGAAAAATTTGACATAAACTCCACCTGCCCCGGATATATAGGAACTCTCATACCAAATTTGGTGTCTCTAGCTTTTTTAATAGCTGAGATTTGTTGTCTCAAACAAATAGACGGACAGACGGACAGACAGACGGACATGTCTCAATCGACTCCTGCCCCGTATATATAGGAACTCTCATACCAAATTTGGTGTCTCTAGCTTTTTAATAGCTGAGATTTGGTGTCTCAAACAAACAGACGGACAGACAGACGGACATGTCTCAATCGACTCGGCTAGTGATCCTGAGCAAGAATATATATACTTTGTGGGGTCTGCCACGCCTCCTTATGCCTGTTACATACATTTTGCACAAAGTTATACAAAGGGTATAACAAGTAGTTAAGGCTACAGTCGGGCTTGGAGAATATGTTCATATTGCATTCAGCTTTATACATACCGAAACACAACTTTATAATTTCAATACTTTGCTTAATAATCGTAAATTACCGTATTGCGGGGGCGGTGGGCGTGGCATGAAACATTTGACATAAACTTCACCTGCCCCGGATATATAGGAACCAAATTTTGTGTCTCTAGCTTTTTTAATAGCTGAGATCTGTTGTCTCAAACAAACAGACGGACAGACGGACAGACAGACGGACATGTCTCAATCGACTCGGCTAGTGATCCTGAGCAAGAATATATATACTTTGTGGGGTCTGCCACGCCTCCTTATGCCTGTTACATACATTTTGCACAAAGTTATACAAAGGGTATAACAAGTAGTTAAGGCTACAGTCGGGCTTGGAGAATATGTTCATATTGCATTCAGCTTTATACATACCGAAACGGAACTTTATAATTTCAATACTTTGCTTAATAATCGTAAATTACCGATTTGCGGGGGCGGTGAGCGTGGCATGAAACATTTGACATAAACTCCACCTGCCCCGGATATATAGGAACTCTCATACCAAATTTGGTGTCTCTAGCTTTTTTAATAGCTGAGATTTGTTGTCTCAAACAAATAGACGGACAGACGGACAGACAGACGGACATGTCTCAATCGACTCGGCTAGTGATCCTGAGCAAGAATATATATACTTTGTGGGGTCTGCCACGCCTCCTTATGCCTGTTACATACATTTTGCACAAAGTTAGTATACCCTTTTTTGACAATTTTTAATGGTCGAAGGGTATAACAAGTAGGTAAGGCTACAGTCGGGCTCCCGACAGTAAGATACCCTTCTCCCAATTTTTAAAATCCGTTACGAGCGTGTAACTATACTCATAATTTCAAACAAAAATTCTTCACAAATTCTTCTACTACATATAGCTAACTCGCTCGCACTCACACAGCGACGAGCGTAAAGAGTAAAGCGACACGACGCAAGTCGACGTCGGCGCCAACTGCTCAAAGTAGCGCCCAAGCTTCTGCTCGTACCGAATATTTGTACTGAAAACGTTGACTTTAATAACTTCTGTGTTATTGGTCCGATCGGATAGCTGAGATCTGTTGTCTCAAACAAACAGACGGACAGACAGACGGACATGTCTCAATCAACTCGGCTAGTGATCCTGAGCAAGAATATATATACTCTGTGGGGTCTGCCACGCCTCCTTATGCCTGTTACATACATTTTGCACAAAGTTAGTATACCCTTTTTTGACCATTTTCAATGGTCGAAGGGTATAACAAGTAGTTAAGGCTACAGTCGGGCTTGGAGAATATGTTCATATTGCATTCAGCTTTATACATACCGAAACAGAACTTTATAAGTTCAATACTTTGCTTAATAATCGTAAATTACCGATTTGCGGGGGCGGTGGGTGTGGCATGAAAAATTTGACATAAACTCCACCTGCCCCGGATATATAGGAACTCTCATACCAAATTTGGTGTCTCTAGCTTTTTTAATAGCTGAGATTTGTTGTCTCAAACAAATAGACGGACAGACGGACAGACAGACGGACATGTCTCAATCGACTCCTGCCCCGTATATATAGGAACTCTCATACCAAATTTGGTGTCTCTAGCTTTTTTAATAGCTGAGATTTGGTGTCTCAAACAAACAGACGGACAGACAGACGGACATGTCTCAATCGACTCGGCTAGTGCTCCTGAGCAAGAATATATATACTTTGTGGGGTCTGCCACGCCTCCTTATGCCTGTTACATACATTTTGCACAAAGTTAGTATACCCTTTTTGACCATTTTCAATGGTCGAAGGGTATAACAAGTAGTTAAGGCTACAGTCGGGCTTGGAGAATATGTTCATATTGCATTCAGCTTTATACATACCGAAACAGAACTTTATAATTTCAATACTTTGCTTAATAATCGTAAATTACCGATTTGCGGGGGCGGTGGGCGTGGCATGAAACATTTGACATAAACTTCACCTGCCCCGGATATATAGGAACTCTCATACCAAATTTGGTGTCTCTAGCTTTTTTAATAGCTGATATCTGTTGTCTCAAACAAACAGACGGACAGACGGACGGACATGTCTCAATCGACTCGGCTAGTGCTCCTGAGCAAGAATATATATACTTTGTGGGGTCTGCCACGCCTCCTTATGCCTGTTACATACATTTTGCACAAAGTTAGTATACCCTTTTTTGACCATTTTCAATGGTCGAAGGGTATAACAAGTAGTTAAGGCTACAGTCGGGCTTGGAGAATATGTTCATATTGCATTCAGCTTTATACATACCGAAACAGAACTTTATAATTTCAATACTTTGCTTAATAATCGTAAATTACCGATTTGAGGGGGCGGTGGGCGTGGCATGTAACATTTGACATAAACTTCACCTGCCCCGGATATATAGGAACTCTCATACCAAATTTGGTGGCTCTAGCTTTTTTAATAGCTGAGATCTGTTGTCTCAAACAAACAGACGGACAGACGGACAGACAGACGGACATGTCTCAATCGACTCGGCTAGTGATCCTGAGCAAGAATATATATACTTTGTGGGGTCTGCCACGCCTCCTTATGCCTGTTACATACATTTTGCACAAAGTTAGTATACCCTTTTTTGACCATTTTCAATGGTCGAAGGGTATAACAAGTAGTTAAGGCTACAGTCGGGCTTGGAGAATATGTTCATATTGCATTCAGCTTTATACATACCGAAACAGAACTTTATAAGTTCAATACTTTGCTTAATAATCGTAAATTACCGATTTGCGGGGGCGGTGGGCGTGGCATGAAACATTTGACATAAACTTCACCTGCCCTGGATATATAGGAACTCTCATACCAAATTTGGTGTCTCTAGCTTTTTTAATAGCTGAGATCTGTTGTCTCAAACAAACAGACGGACAGACGGACAGACAGACGGACATGTCTCAATCGACTCGGCTAGTGATCCTGAGCAAGAATATATATACTTTGTGGGGTCTGCCACGCCTCCTTATGCCTGTTACATACATTTTGCACAAAGTTAGTATACCTTTTTTGACCATTTTCAATGGTCGAAGGGTATAACAAGTAGTTAAGGCTACAGTCGGGCTTGGAGAATATGTTCATATTGCATTCAGCTTTATACATACCGAAACAGAACTTTATAAGTTCAATACTTTGCTTAATAATCGTAAATTACCGATTTGCGGGGGCGGTGGGCGTGGCATGAAACATTTGACATAAACTTCACCTGCCCTGGATATATAGGAACTCTCATACCAAATTTGGTGTCTCTAGCTTTTTTAATAGCTGAGATCTGTTGTTTCAAACAAACAGACGGACAGACGGACAGACAGACGGACATGTCTCAATCGACTCGGCTAGTGATCCTGAGCAAGAATATATATACTTTGTAGGGTCTGCCACGCCTCCTTATGCCTGTTACATACATTTTGCACAAAGTTAGTATACCCTTTTTGGACCATTTTCAATGGTCGAAGGGTATAACAAGTAGTTAAGGCTACAGTCGGGCTTGGAGAATATGTTCATATTGCATTCAGCTTTATACATACCGAAACAGAACTTTATAAGTTCAATACTTTGCTTAATAATCGTAAATTACCGATTTGCGGGGGCGGTGGGCGTGGCATGAAACATTTGACATAAACTTCACCTGCCCTGGATATATAGGAACTCTCATACCAAATTTGGTGTCTCTAGCTTTTTTAATAGCTGAGATCTGTTGTCTCAAACAAACAGACGGACAGACAGACGGACATGTCTCAATCGACTCGGCTAGTGATCCTGAGCAAGAATATATATACTTTGTGGGGTCTGCCACGCCTCCTTATGCCTGTTACATACATTTTGCACAAAGTTAGTATACCCTTTTTTGACCATTTTCAATGGTCGAAGGGCATAACAAGTAGTTAAGGCTACAGTCGGGCTTGGAGAATATGTTCATATTGCATTCAGCTTTATACATACCGAAACAGAACTTTATAAGTTCAATACCTTGCTTAATAATCGTAAATTACCGATTTGCGGGGGCGGTGGGTGTGGCATGAAACATTTGACATAAACTTCACCTGCCCCGGATATATAGGAACTCTCATACCAAATTTGGTGTCTCTAGCTTTTTTAATAGCTGAGATTTGTTGTCTCAAACACACAGACGGACAGACATACGGACATGTCTCAATCGACTCGGCTAGTGCTCCTGAGCAAGAATATATATACTTTGTGGGGTCTGCCACGCCTCCTTATGCCTGTTACATACATTTTGCACAAAGTTAGTATACCCTTTTTTGACAATTTTTAATGGTCGAAGGGTATAACAAGTAGGTAAGGCTACAGTCGGGCGCCCGACAGTAAGATACCCTTCTCCCAATTTTTAAAATCCGTTACGAGCGTGTAACTATACTCATAATTTCAAACAAAAATTCTGCACAAATTCTTCTACTACATATAGCTAACTCGCTCGCACTTACACAGCGACGCGCGTAAAGAGTAAAGCGACACGACGCAAGTCGACGTCGGCGCCAACTGCTCAAAGTAGCGCCAAAGCTGCTGCTCGTACCGAATATTTGTACTGAAATCGTTGACTTTAATAACTTCTGTGTTATTGGTCCGATCGGATTGTTATTTGGAGGATATGTTCATATTGCATTCAGCTCTATACTAGACGGACAGACAGACGGACATGTCTCAATCGACTCGGCTAGTGATCCTGAGCAAGAATATATATACTTTGTGGGGTCTGCCACGCCTCCTTATGCCTGTTACATACATTTTGCACAAAGTTAGTATACCCTTTTTTGACCATTTTCAATGGTCGAAGGGTATAACAAGTAGTTAAGGCTACAGTCGGGCTTGGAGAATATGTTCATATTGCATTCAGCTTTATACATACCGAAACAGAACTTAATAAGTTCAATACTTTGCTTAATAATCGTAAATTACCGATTTGCGGGGGCGGTGGGTGTGGCATGAAACATTTGACATAAACTTCACCTGCCCCGGATATATAGGAACTCTCATACCAAATTTGGTGTCTCTAGCTTTTTTAGTAGCCGAGATTTGTTGTCTCAAACAAACAGACGGACAGACAGACGGACATGTCTCAATCGAATCGGCTAGTGCTCCTGAGCAAGAATATATATACTTTGTGGGGTCTGCCACGCCTCCTTATGCCTGTTACATACATTTTGCACAAAGTTAGTATACCCTTTTTTGACAATTTTTAATGGTCGAAGGGTATAACAAGTAGGTAAGGCTACAGTCGGGCGCCCGACAGTAAGATACCCTTCTCCCAATTTTTAAAATCCGTTACGAGCGTGTAACTATACTCATAATTTCAAACAAAAATTCTGCACAAATTCTTCTACTACATATAGCTAACTCGCTCGCACTCACACAGCGACGAGCGTAAAGAGTAAAGCGACACGACGCAAGTCGACGTCGGCGCCAACTGCTCAAAGTAGCGCCCAAGCTGCTGCTCGTACCGAATATTTGTACTGAAAACGTTTGCGGGGGCGGTGGGCGTGGCATGAAACATTTGACATAAACTTCACCTGCCCTGGATATATAGGAACTCTCATACCAAATTTGGTGTCTCTAGCTTTTTTTTAGTTGACCATTTTCAATGGTCGAAGGGTATAACAAGTAGTTAAGGCTACAGTCGGGCTTGGAGAATATGTTCATATTGCATTCAGCTTTATACATACCGAAACAGAACTTTATAATTTCAATACTTTGCTTAATAATCGTAAATTACCGATTTGAGGGGGCGGTGGGCGTGGCATGTAACATTTGACATAAACTTCACCTGCCTCGGATATATAGGAACTCTCATACCAAATGTGGTGTCTCTAGCTTTTTTATTAGCTGAGATCTGTTGTCTCAAACAAACAGACGGACAGACGGACAGACAGACGGACATGTCTCAATCGACTCGGCTAGTGATCCTGAGCAAGAATATATATACTTTGTGGGGTCTGCCACGCCTCCTTATGCCTGTTACATACATTTTGCACAAAGTTAGTATACCCTTTTTTGACCATTTTCAATGGTCGAAGGGCATAACAAGTAGTTAAGGCTACAGTCGGGCTTGGAGAATATGTTCATATTGCATTCAGCTTTATACATACCGAAACAGAACTTTATAATTTCAATACTTTGCTTAATAATCGTAAATTACCGATTTGAGGGGGCGGTGGGCGTGGCATGTAACATTTGACATAAACTTCACCTGCCTCGGATATATAGGAACTCTCATACCAAATTTGGTGTCTCTAGCTTTTTTAATAGCTGAGATCTGTTGTCTCAAACAAACAGACGGACAGACGGACAGACAGACGGACATGTCTCAATCGACTCGGCTAGTGATCCTGAGCAAGAATATATATACTTTGTGGGGTCTGCCACGCCTCCTTATGCCTGTTACATACATTTTGCACAAAGTTAGTATACCCTCTTTTGACAATTTTTAATGGTCGAAGGGTATAACAAGAAGGTAAGGCTACAGTCGGGCGCCCGACAGTAAGATACCCTTCTCCCAATTTTTAAAATCCTTTACGAGCGTGTAACTATACTCATAATTTCAAACAAAAATTCTGCACAAATTCTTCTACTACATATAGCTAACTCGCTCGCACTTACACAGCGACGCGCGTAAAGAGTAAAGCGACACGACGCAAGTCGACGTCGGCGCCAACTGCTCAAAGTAGCGCCAAAGCTGCTGCTCGTACCGAATATTTGTACTGAAATCGTTGACTTTAATAACTTCTGTGTTATTGGTCCGATCGGATTGTTATTTGGAGGATATGTTCATATTGCATTCAGCTCTATACTAGACGGACAGACAGACGGACATGTCTCAATCGACTCGGCTAGTGATCCTGAGCAAGAATATATATACTTTGTGGGGTCTGCCACGCCTCCTTATGCCTGTTACATACATTTTGCACAAAGTTAGTATACCCTTTTTTGACCATTTTCAATGGTCGAAGGGTATAACAAGTAGTTAAGGCTACAGTCGGGCTTGGAGAATATGTTCATATTGCATTCAGCTTTATACATACCGATACAGAACTTTATAAGTTCAATACTTTGCTTAATAATCGTAAATTACCGATTTGCGGGGGCGGTGGGTGTGGCATGAAACATTTGACATAAACTTCACCTGCCCCGGATATATAGGAACTCTCATACCAAATTTGGTGTCTCTAGCTTTTTTAATAGCCGAGATTTGTTGTCTCAAACAAACAGACGGACAGACAGACGGACATGTCTCAATCGAATCGGCTAGTGCTCCTGAGCAAGAATATATATACTTTGTGGGGTCTGCCACGCCTCCTTATGCCTGTTACATACATTTTGCACAAAGTTAGTATACCCTTTTTTGACAATTTTTAATGGTCGAAGGGTATAACAAGTAGGTAAGGCTACAGTCGGGCGCCCGACAGTAAGATACCCGTAAGATATATATACTTTGTGGGGTCTGCCACGCCTCCTTATGCCTGTTACATACATTTTGCACATAGTTGGTATACCCTTTTTTGACCATTTTCAATGGTCGAAGGGTATAACAAGTAGGTAAGGCTACAGTCGGGCGCCCGACAGTAAGATACCCTTCTCCCAATTTTGAAAATCCGTTACGAGCGTGTAACTATACTCATAATTTCAAACAAAAATTCTGCACAAATTCTTCTACTACATATAGCTAACTCGCTCGCACTCACACAGCGACGCGCGTAAAGAGTAAAGCGACACGACGCAAGTCGACGTCGGCGCCAACTGCTCAAAGCAGCGCCCAAGGTGCTGGTCGTACCGAATATTTGTACTGAAAACGTTGACTTTAATAACTTCTGTGTTATTGGTCCGATCGGATTGTTATTTGGAGGATATGTTCATATTGCATTCAGCTATATACATACCGAAACAGAACTTTATAAGTTCAATACTTTGCTAAATAATCGTAAATTACCGATTTACGGGGCGGTGGGCGTGGCATGAAACATTTGACATAAACTTCACCTGCCCCGGATATATAGGAACTCTCATACCAAATTTGGTGTCTCTAGCTTTTTTAATAGCTGAGATCTGTTGTCTCAAACAAACAGACGGACAGACAGACGGACAAGTCTCAATCGACTCGGCTAGTGATCCTGAGCAAGAATATATATACTTTGTGGGGTCTGCCACGCCTCCTTATGCCTATTACATACATTTTGCACGAAATTGGTATACCCTTTTTTGACCATTTTCAATGGTCGAAGGGTATAACAAGTAGGTAAGGCTACAGTCGGGCGCCCGACAGTAAGATACCCTTCTCCCAATTTTGAAAATCCGTTACGAGCGTGTAACTATACTCATAATTTCAAACAAAAATTCTGCACAAATTCTTCTACTACATATAGCTAACTCGCTCGCACTCACACAGCGACGCGCGTAAAGAGTAAAGCGACATGACGCAAGTCGACGTCGGCGCCAACTGCTCAAAGCAGCGCCCAAGCTGCTGCTCGTACCGAATATTTGTACTGAAAACGTTGACTTTAATAACTTCTGTGTTATTTTTCCGATTGGATTGTAATTTGGAGGATATGTTCATATTGCATTCAGCTTTATACATACCGAATCAGAACTTTATAAGTTCAATACTTTGCTTAATAATCGTAAATTACCGATTACTCGCTCGCACTCACACAGCGACGCGCGTAAAGAGTAAAGCGACACGACGCAAGTCGACGTCGGCGCCAACTGCTCAAAGCAGCGCCCAAGGTGCTGGTCGTACCGAATATTTGTACTGAAAACGTTGACTTTAATAACTTCTGTGTTATTTTTCCGATCGGATTGTAATTTGGAGGATATGTTCATATTGCATTCAGCTTTATACATACCGAATCAGAACTGTATAAGTTCAATACTTTGCCTAATAATCGTAAATTACCGATTTGCGGGGGCGGTGGGCGTGGCATGAAACATTTGACATAAACTTCACCTGCCCCGGATATATAGGAACTCTCATACCAAATTTGGTGTCTCTAGCTTTTTTAATAGCTGAGATCTGTTGTCTCAAACAAACAGACGGACAGACAGACGGACAAGTCTCAATCGACTCGGCTAGTGATCCTGAGCAAGAATATATATACTTTGTGGCGTCTGCCACGCCTCCTTATGCCTATTACATACATTTTGCACAAAGTTGGTATACCCTTTTTTGACCATTTTCAATGGTCGAAGGGTATAACAAGTAGGTAAGGCTACAGTCGGGCGCCCGACAGTAAGATACCCTTCTCCCAAATTTTAAAATCCGTTACGAGCGTGTAACTATACTCATAATTTCAAATAAAAATTCTGCACAAATTCATCTACTACATATAGCTAACTCGCTCGCACTCACACAGCGACGCGCGTAAAGAGTAAAGCGACATGACGCAAGTCGACGTCGGCGCCAACTGCTCAAAGCAGCGCACAAGCTGCTGCTCGTACCGAATATTTGTACTGAAAACGTTGACTTTAATAACTTCTGTGTTATTGGTCCGATCGGATTGTTATTTGGAGGATATGTTCAGATTGCATTCAGCTATATACATACCGAAACAGAACTTTATAAGTTCAATACTTTGCTAAATAATCGTAAATTACCGATTTACGGGGCGGTGGGCGTGGCATGAAACATTTGACATAAACTTCACCTGCCCCGGATATGTAGGAACTCTCATACCAAATTAGGTGTCTCTAGCTTTTTTAATAGCTGAGATCTGTTGCCTCAAACAAACAGACGGACAGACGGACAGACAGACGGACAAGTCTCAATCGACTCGGCTAGTGCTCCTGAGCAAGAATATATATACTTTGTGGGGTCTGCCACGCCTCCTTATGCCTGTTACATACATTTTGCACATAGTTGGTATACCCTTTTTTGACCATTTTCAATGGTCGAAGGGTATAACAAGTAGGTAAGGCTACAGTCGGGCGCCCGACAGTAAGATACCCTTCTCCCAATTTTTAAAATCCGTTACGAGCGTGTAACTATACTCATAATTTCAAACAAAAATTCTGCACAAATTCTTCTACTACATATAGCTAACTCGCTCGCACTCACACAGCGACGCGCGTAAAGAGTAAAGCGACACGACGCAAGTCGACGTCGGCGCCAACTGCTCAAAGCAGCGCCCAAGGTGCTGGTCGTACCGAATATTTGTACTGAAAACGTTGACTTTAATAACTTCTGTGTTATTTTTCCGATTGGATTGTAATTTGGAGGATATGTTCATATTGCATTCAGCTTTATACATACCGAATCAGAACTTTATAAGTTCAATACTTTGCTTAATAATCGTAAATTACCGATTTACGGGGGCGGTGGACGTGGCATGAAACATTTGACATAAACTTCACCTGCCCCGGATATATAGGAACTCTCATACCAAATTTGGTGTCTCTAGCTTTTTTAATAGCTGAGATCTGTTGCCTCAAACAAACAGACGGACAGACAGACGGACAAGTCTCAATCGACTCGGCTAGTGATCCTGAGCAAGAATATATATACTTTGTGGGGTCTGCCACGCCTCCTTATGCCTATTACATACATTTTGCACGAAATTGGTATACCCTTTTTTGACCATTTTCAATGGTCGAAGGGTATAACAAGTAGGTAAGGCTACAGTCGGGCGCCCGACAGTAAGATACCCTTCTCCCAATTTTGAAAATCCGTTACGAGCGTGTAACTATACTCATAATTTCAAACAAAAATTCTGCACAAATTCTTCTACTACATATAGCTAACTCGCTCGCACTCACACAGCGACGCGCGTAAAGAGTAAAGCGACATGACGCAAGTCGACGTCGGCGCCAACTGCTCAAAGCAGCGCCCAAGCTGCTGCTCGTACCGAATATTTGTACTGAAAACGTTGACTTTAATAACTTCTGTGTTATTGGTCCGATCGGATTGTTATTTGGAGGATATGTTCATATTGCATTCAGCTATATACATACCGAAACAGAACTTTATAAGTTCAATACTTTGCTTAATAATCGTAAATTACCGATTTGCGGGGGCGGTGGGCGTGGCATGAAACATTTGACATAAACTTCACCTGCCCCGGATATATAGGAACTGTCATACCAAATTTGGTGTCTCTAGCTTTTTTAATAGCTGAGATCTGTTGCCTCAAACAAACAGACGGACAGACGGACAGACAGACGGACAAGTCTCAATCGACTCGGCTAGTGATCCTGAGCAAGAATATATATACTTTGTGGGGTCTGCCACGCCTCCTTATGCCTATTACATACATTTTGCACGAAATTGGTATACCCTTTTTTGACCATTTTCAATGGTCGAAGTGTATAACAAGTAGGTAAGGCTACAGTCGGGCGCCCGACAGTAAGATACCCTTCTCCCAATTTTGAAAATCCGTTACGAGCGTGTAACTATACTCATAATTTCAAACAAAAATTCTGCACAAATTCTTCTACTACATATAGCTAACTCGCTCGCACTCACACAGCGACGCGCGTAAAGAGTAAAGCGACATGACGCAAGTCGACGTCGGCGCCAACTGCTCAAAGCAGCGCCCAAGCTGCTGCTCGTACCGAATATTTGTACTGAAAACGTTGACTTTAATAACTTCTGTGTTATTGGTCCGATCGGATTGTAATTTGGAGGATATGTTCATATTGCATTCAGCTCTATACATACCGAAACAGAACTTTATAAGTTCAATACTTTGCTTAATAATCGTAAATTACCGATTTGCGGGGGCGGTGGGCGTGGCATGAAACATTTGACATAAACTTCACCTGCCCCGGATATATAGGAACTCTCATACCAAATTAGGTGTCTCTAGCTTTTTTAATAGCTGAGATCTGTTGCCTCAAACAAACAGACGGACAGACAGACGGACAAGTCTCAATCGACTCGGCTAGTGATCCTGAGCAAGAATATATATACTTTGTGGGGTCTGCCACGCCTCCTTATGCCTATTACATACATTTTGCACGAAATTGGTATACCCTTTTTTGACCATTTTCAATGGTCGAAGGGTATAACAAGTAGGTAAGGCTACAGTCGGGCGCCCGACAGTAAGATACCCTTCTCCCAATTTTGAAAATCCGTTACGAGCGTGTAACTATACTCATAATTTCAAACAAAAATTCTGCACAAATTCTTCTACTACATATAGCTAACTCGCTCGCACTCACACAGCGACGCGCGTAAAGAGTAAAGCGACATGACGCAAGTCGACGTCGGCGCCAACTGCTCAAAGCAGCGCCCAAGCTGCTGCTCGTACCGAATATTTGTACTGAAAACGTTGACTTTAATAACTTCTGTGTTATTGGTCCGATCGGATTGTTATTTGGAGGATATGTTCATATTGCATTCAGCTATATACATACCGAAACAGAACTTTATAAGTTCAATACTTTGCTTAATAATCGTAAATCACCGATTTGCGGGGGCGGTGGGCGTGGCATGAAACATTTGACATAAACTTCACCTGCCCCGGATATATAGGAACTCTCGTACCAAATTTGGTGTCTCTAGCTTTTTTAATAGCTGAGATCTGTTGCCTCAAACAAACAGACGGACAGACAGACGGACAAGTCTCAATCGACTCGGCTAGTGATCCTGAGCAAGAATATATATACTTTGTGGGGTCTGCCACGCCTCCTTATGCCTATTACATACATTTTGCACGAAATTGGTATACCCTTTTTTGACCATTTTCAATGGTCGAAGGGTATAAAAAGTAGGTAAGGCTACAGTCGGGCGCCCGACAGTAAGATACCCTTCTCCCAATTTTTAAAATCCGTTACGAGCGTGTAACTATACTCATAATTTCAAATAAAAATTCTGCACAAATTCTTCTACTACATATAGCTAACTCGCTCGCACTCACACAGCGACGCGCGTAAAGAGTAAAGCGACACGACGCAAGTCGACGTCGGCGCCAACTGCTCAAAGCAGCGCCCAAGCTGCTGGTCGTACCGAATATTTGTACTGAAAACGTTGACTTTAATAACTTCTGTGTTATTTTTCCGATCGGATTGTAATTGGGAGGATATGTTCATATTGCATTCAGCTTTATACATACCGAAACAGAACTTTATAAGTTCAATACTTTGCTTAATAATCGTAAATTACCGATTTGCGGGGGCGGTGGGTGTGGCATGAAACATTTGACATAAACTTCACCTGCCCCGGATATATAGGAACTGTCATACCAAATTTGGTGTCTCTAGCTTTTTTAATAGCTGAGATCTGTTGCCTCAAACAAACAGACGGACAGACGGACAGACAGACGGACAAGTCTCAATCGACTCGGCTAGTGATCCTGAGCAAGAATATATATACTTTGTGGGGTCTGCCACGCCTCCTTATGCCTGTTACATACATTTTGCACAAAGTTAGTATACGCTTTTTTGACCATTTTCAATGGTCGAAGGGTATAACAAGTAGGTAAGGCTACAGTCGGGCGCCCGACAGTAAGATACCCTTCTCCCAATTTTTAAAATCCGTAACGAGCGTGTAACTATACTCATAATTTCAAACAAAAATTCTGCACAAATTCTTCTACTACATATAGCTAACTCGCTCGCACTCACACAGCCACGCGCGTTAAGAGTAAAGCGACACGACGCAAGTCGTCGTCGGCGCCAACTGCTCAAAGCAGCGCCCAAGCTGCTGCTCGTACAGAATATTTGTACTGAAAACGTTGACTTTAATAACTTCTCTCTTATTGGTCCGATCGGATTGTAATTCAGAGGATATGTTCATACTGCATTCAGCTTTATACATACCGAAACAGAACTTTATAAGTTCAATACTTTGCTTAATAATCGTAAATTACCGATTTGCGGGGGCGGTGGGTGTGGCATGAAACATTTGACATAAACTTCACCTGCCCCGGCTATATAGGAACTCTCATACCAAATTTGGTGTCTCTAGCTTTTTTAATAGCTGAGATCTGTTGTCTCAAACAATCAGACGGACAGACAGACGGACAAGTCTCAATCGACTCGGCTAGTGATCCTGAGCAAACGTTGACCTTAATAACTTCTGTGTTATTGGTCCGATCGGATTGTAATTCGGAGGATATGTTCATACTGCATTCAGCTTTATACACACCGAAACAGAACTTTATAAGTTCAATACTTTGCTTAATAATCGTAAATTACCGATTTGCGGGGGCGGTGGGTGTGGCATGAAACATTTGACATAAACTTCACCTGCCCCGGATACTCTCATACCAAATTTGGTGTCTCTAGCTTTTTTAATAGCTGAGATCTGTTGTCTCAAACAATCAGACGGACAGACAGACGAACAAGTCTCAATCGACTCGGCTAGTGATCCTGAGCAAGAATATATATACTTTGTGGGGTCTGCCACGCCACCTTATGCCTGTTACATACATTTTGCACAAAGTTAGTATACGCTTTTTTGACCATTTTCAATGGTCGAAGGGTACAACAAGTAGGTAAGGCTACAGTCGGGCGCCCGACAGTAAGATACCCTTCTCCCAATTTTTAAAATCCGTAACGAGCGTGTAACTATACTCATAATTTCAAACAAAAATTCTGCACAAATTCTTCTACTACATATAGCTAACTCGCTCGCACTCACACAGCCACGCGCGTTAAGAGTAAAGCGACACGACGCAAGTCGTCGTCGGCGCCAACTGCTCAAAGCAGCGCCCAAGCTGCTGCTCGTACCGAATATTTGTACTGAAAACGTTGACTTTAATAACTTCTGTGTTATTGGTCCGATCGGATTGTAATTTGGAGGATATGTTCATACTGCATTCAGCTTTATACATACCGAAACAGTACTTTATAAGTTCAATACTTTGCTTAATAATCGTAAATTACCGATTTGCGGGGGCGGTGGGTGTGGCATGAAACATTTGACATAAACTTCACCTGCCCCGGATATATAGGAACTCTCATACCAAATTTGGTGTCTCTAGCTTTTTTAATAGCTGAGATCTGTTGTCTCAAACAAACAGACGGACAGACGGACAGACAGACGGACAAGTCTCAATCGACTCGGCTAGTGATCCTGAGCAAGAATATATATACTTTATGGTGTCTGCCACGCCTCCTTATGCCTTTTACATACATTTTGCACAAAGTTAGTATACGCTTTTTTGACCATTTTTAATGGTCGAAGGGTATAACAAGTAGGTAAGGCTACAGTCGGGCGCCCGACAGTAAGATACCCTTCTCCCAATTTTTAAAATCCGTTACGAGCGTGTAACTATACTCATAATTTCAAACAAAAATTCTGCACAAATTCTTCTACTACATTTAGCTAACTCGCTCGCACTCACACAGCCACGCGCGTAAAGAGTAAAGCGACACGACGCAAGTCGACGTCGGCGCCAACTGCTCAAAGCAGCGCCCAAGCTGCTGCTCGTACCGAATATTTGTACTGAAAACGTTGACTTTAATAACTTCTGTGTTATTGGTCCGATCGGATTGTAATTTGGAGGATATGTTCATACTGCATTCAGCTTTATACATACCGAAACAGTACTTTATAAGTTCAATACTTTGCTTAATAATCGTAAATTACCGATTTGCGGGGGCGGTGGGTGTGGCATGAAACATTTGACATAAACTTCACCTGCCCCGGATATATAGGAACTCTCATACCAAATTTGGTGTCTCTAGCTTTTTTAATAGCTGAGATCTGTTGTCTCAAACAAACAGACGGACAGACAGACGGACAAGTCTCAATCGACTCGGCTAGTGATCCTGAGCAAGAATATATATACTTTGTGGGGTCTGCCACGCCTCCTTATGCCTGTTACATACATTTTGCACAAAGTTAGTATACCCTTTTTTGACCATTTTTAATGGTCGAAGGGTATAACAAGTAGGTAAGGCTACAGTCGGGCGCCCGACAGTAAGATACCCTTCTCCCAATTTTTAAAATCCGTTACGAGCGTGTAACTATACTCATAATTTCAAACAAAAATTCTGCACAAATTCTTCTACTACATATAGCTAACTCGCTCGCACTCACACAGCCACGCGCGTTAAGAGTAAAGCGACACGACGCAAGTCGTCGTCGGCGCCAGCTGCTCAAAGCAGCGCCCAAGCTGCTGCTCGTACCGAATATTTGTACTGAAAACGTTGACTTTAATAACTTCTGTGTTATTGGTCCGATCGGATTGTAATTTGGAGGATATGTTCATACTGCATTCAGCTTTATACATACCGAAACAGAACTTTATAAGTTCAATACTTTGCTTAATAATCGTAAATTACCTATTTGCGGGGGCGGTGGGTGTGGCATGAAACATTTGACATAAACTTCACCTGCCCCGGATATATAGGAACTCTCATACCAAATTTGGTGTCTCTAGCTTTTTTAATAGCTGAGATCTGTTGTCTCAAACAAACAGACGGACAGACAGACGGACAAGTCTCAATCGACTCGGCTAGTGATCCTGAGCAAGAATATATATACTTTGTGGGGTCTGCCACGCCTCCTTATGCCTGTTACATACATTTTGCACAAAGTTAGTATACCCTTTTTTGACCATTTTTAATGGTCGAAGGGTATAACAAGTAGGTAAGGCTACAGTCGGGCGCCCGACAGTAAGATACCCTTCTCCCAATTTTTAAAATCCGTTACGAGCGTGTAACTATACTCATAATTTCAAACAAAAATTCTGCACAAATTCTTCTACTACATTTAGCTAACTCGCTCGCACTCACACAGCGACGTGCGTAGAGAGTAAAGCGACACGACGCAAGTCGACGTCGGTGCCAACTGCTCAAAGCAGCGCCCAAGCTGCTGCTCGTACCGAATATTTGTACTGAAAACGTTGACTTTAATAACTTCTGTGTTATTGGTCCGATCGCATTGTAATTTGGAGGATATGTTCATACTGCATTCAGCTTTATACATACCGAAACAGTACTTTATAAGTTCAATACTTTGCTTAATAATCGTAAATTACCGATTTGCGGGGGCGGTGGGTGTGGCATGAAACATTTGACATAAACTTCACCTGCCCCGGATATATAGGAACTCTCATACCAAATTTGGTGTCTCTAGCTTTTTTAATAGCTGAGATCTGTTGTCTCAAACAAACAGACGGACAGACGGACAGACAGACGGACAAGTCTCAATCGACTCGGCTAGTGATCCTGAGCAAGAATATATATACTTTGTGGGGTCTGCCACGCCTCCTTATGCCTGTTACATACATTTTGCACAAAGTTAGTATACCCTTTTTTGACCATTTTTAATGGTCGAAGGGTATAACAAGTAGGTAAGGCTACATTCGGGCGCCCGACAGTAAGATACCCTTCTCCCAATTTTTAAAATCAGTTACGAGCGTGTAACTATACTCATAATTTCAAACAAAAATTCTGCACAAATTCTTCTACTACATTTAGCTAACTCGCTCGCACTCACACAGCGACGTGCGTAGAGAGTAAAGCGACACGACGCAAGTCGACGTCGGTGCCAACTGCTCAAAGCAGCGCCCAAGCTGCTGCTCGTACCGAATATTTGTACTGAAAACGTTGACTTTAATAACTTCTGTGTTATTGGTCCGATCGGATTGTAATTTGGAGGATATGTTCATACTGCATTCAGCTTTATACATACCGAAACAGAACTTTATAAGTTCAATACTTTGCTTAATAATCGTAAATTACCTATTTGCGGGGGCGGTGGGTGTGGCATGAAACATTTGACATAAACTTCACCTGCCCCGGATATATAGGAACTCTCATACCAAATTTGGTGTCTCTAGCTTTTTTAATAGCTGAGATCTGTTGTCTCAAACAAACAGACGGACAGACGGACAGACAGACGGACAAGTCTCAATCGACTCGGCTAGTGATCCTGAGCAAGAATATATATACTTTGTGGGGTCTGCCACGCCTCCTTATGCCTGTTACATACATTTTGCACAAAGTTAGTATACCCTTTTTTGACCATTTTTAATGGTCGAAGGGTATAACAAGTAGGTAAGGCTACATTCGGGCGCCCGACAGTAAGATACCCTTCTCCCAATTTTTAAAATCAGTTACGAGCGTGTAACTATACTCATAATTTCAAACAAAAATTCTGCACAAATTCTTCTACTACATTTAGCTAACTCGCTCGCACTCACACAGCGACGTGCGTAGAGAGTAAAGCGACACGACGCAAGTCGACGTCGGTGCCAACTGCTCAAAGCAGCGCCCAAGCTGCTGCTCGTACCGAATATTTGTACTGAAAACGTTGACTTTAATAACTTCTGTGTTATTGGTTTGATCGGATTGTAATTTGGAGGATATGTTCATACTGCATTCAGCTTTATACATACCGAAACAGAACTTTATAAGTTCAATACTTTGCTAAATAATCGTAAATTACCGATTTGCGGGGGCGGTGGGTGTGGCATGAAACATTTGACATAAACTTCACCTGCCCCGGATATATAGGAACTCTCATACCAAATTTGGTGTCTCTAGCTTTTTTAATAGCTGAGATCTGTTGTCTCAAACAAACAGACGGACAGACGGACAGACAGACGGACAAGTCTCAATCGACTCGGCTAGTGATCCTGAGCAAGAATATATATACTTTGTGGGGTCTGCCACGCCTCCTTATGCCTGTTACATACATTTTGCACAAAGTTAGTATACCCTTTTTTGACCATTTTTAATGGTCGAAGGGTATAACAAGTAGGTAAGGCTACATTCGGGCGCCCGACAGTAAGATACCCTTCTCCCAATTTTTAAAATCAGTTACGAGCGTGTAACTATACTCATAATTTCAAACAAAAATTCTGCACAAATTCTTCTACTACATTTAGCTAACTCGCTCGCACTCACACAGCGACGTGCGTAGAGAGTAAAGCGACACGACGCAAGTCGACGTCGGTGCCAACTGCTCAAAGCAGCGCCCAAGCTGCTGCTCGTACCGAATATTTGTACTGAAAACGTTGACTTTAATAACTTCTGTGTTATTGGTCCGATCGGATTGTAATTTGGAGGATATGTTCATACTGCATTCAGCTTTATACATACCGAAACAGAACTTTATAAGTTCAATACTTTGCTTAATAATCGTAAATTACCGATTTGCGGGGGCGGTGGGTGTGGCATGAAACATTTGACATAAACTTCACCTGCCCCGGATATATAGGAACTCTCATACCAAATTTGGTGTCTCTAGCTTTTTTAATAGCTGAGATCTGTTGTCTCAAACAAACAGACGGACAGACGGACAGACAGACGGACAAGTCTCAATCGACTCGGCTAGTGATCCTGAGCAAGAATATATATACTTTGTGGGGTCTGCCACGCCTCCTTATGCCTGTTACATACATTTTGCACAAAGTTAGTATACCCTTTTTTGACCATTTTTAATGGTCGAAGGGTATAACAAGTAGGTAAGGCTACATTCGGGCGCCCGACAGTAAGATACCCTTCTCCCAATTTTTAAAATCAGTTACGAGCGTGTAACTATACTCATAATTTCAAACAAAAATTCTGCACAAATTCTTCTACTACATTTAGCTAACTCGCTCGCACTCACACAGCGACGTGCGTAGAGAGTAAAGCGACACGACGCAAGTCGACGTCGGTGCCAACTGCTCAAAGCAGCGCCCAAGCTGCTGCTCGTACCGAATATTTGTACTGAAAACGTTGACTTTAATAACTTCTGTGTTATTGGTCCGATCGGATTGTAATTTGGAGGATATGTTCATACTGCATTCAGCTTTATACATACCGAAACAGAACTTTATAAGTTCAATACTTTGCTTAATAATCGTAAATTACCGATTTGCGGGGGCGGTGGGTGTGGCATGAAACATTTGACATAAACTTCACCTGCCCCGGATATATAGGAACTCTCATACCAAATTTGGTGTCTCTAGCTTTTTTAATAGCTGAGATCTGTTGTCTCAAACAAACAGACGGACAGACGGACAGACAGACGGACAAGTCTCAATCGACTCGGCTAGTGATCCTGAGCAAGAATATATATACTTTGTGGGGTCTGCCACGCCTCCTTATGCCTGTTACATACATTTTGCACAAAGTTAGTATACCCTTTTTTGACCATTTTTAATGGTCGAAGGGTATAACAAGTAGGTAAGGCTACATTCGGGCGCCCGACAGTAAGATACCCTTCTCCCAATTTTTAAAATCAGTTACGAGCGTGTAACTATACTCATAATTTCAAACAAAAATTCTGCACAAATTCTTCTACTACATTTAGCT
Source organism: Zaprionus kolodkinae (assembly GCA_018901885.1). Lineage (NCBI taxonomy): Eukaryota > Metazoa > Arthropoda > Insecta > Diptera > Drosophilidae > Zaprionus > Zaprionus kolodkinae. The sequence continues at coordinate 21,113 of JAEIFM010000402.1, read as the reverse complement.
AACTCGCTCGCACTCACACAGCGACGTGCGTAGAGAGTAAAGCGACACGACGCAAGTCGACGTCGGTGCCAACTGCTCAAAGCAGCGCCCAAGCTGCTGCTCGTACCGAATATTTGTACTGAAAACGTTGACTTTAATAACTTCTGTGTTATTGGTCCGATCGGATTGTAATTTGGAGGATATGTTCATACTGCATTCAGCTTTATACATACCGAAACAGAACTTTATAAGTTCAATACTTTGCTTAATAATCGTAAATTACCGATTTGCGGGGGCGGTGGGCGTGGCATGAAACATTTGACATAAACTTCACCTGCCCCGGATATATAGGAACTCTCATACCAAATTTGGTGTCTCTAGCTTTTTTAATAGCTGAGATCTGTTGTCTCAAACAAACAGACGGACAGACGGACAGACAGACGGACAAGTCTCAATCGACTCGGCTAGTGATCCTGAGCAAGAATATATATACTTTGTGGGGTCTGCCACGCCTCCTTATGCCTGTTACATACATTTTGCACAAAGTTAGTATACCCTTTTTTGACCATTTTTAATGGTCGAAGGGTATAACAAGTAGGTAAGGCTACATTCGGGCGCCCGACGGTAAGATACCCTTCTCCCAATTTTTAAAATCCGTTACGAGCGTGTAACTATACTCATAATTTCAAACAAAAATTCTGCACAAATTCTTCTACTACATTTAGCTAACTCGCTCGCACTCACACAGCGACGTGCGTAGAGAGTAAAGCGACACGACGCAAGTCGACGTCGGTGCCAACTGCTCAAAGCAGCGCCCAAGCTGCTGCTCGTACCGAATATTTGTACTGAAAACGTTGACTTTAATAACTTCTGTGTTATTGGTCCGATCGGATTGTAATTTGGAGGATATGTTCATACTGCATTCAGCTTTATACATACCGAAACAGAACTTTATAATTTCAATACTTTGCTTAATAATCGTAAATTACCGATTTGCGGGGGCGGTGGGCGTGGCATGAAACATTTGACATAAACTTCACCTGCCCCGGATATATAGGAACTCTCATACCAAATTTGGTGTCTCTAGCTTTTTTAATAGCTGAGATCTGTTGTCTCAAACAAACAGACGGACAGACGGACAGACAGACGGACAAGTCTCAATCGACTCGGCTAGTGATCCTGAGCAAGAATATATATACTTTGTGGGGTCTGCCACGCCTCCTTATGCCTGTTACATACATTTTGCACAAAGTTAGTATACCCTTTTTTGACCATTTTTAATGGTCGAAGGGTATAACAAGTAGGTAAGGCTACAGTCGGGCGCCCGACAGTAAGATACCCTTCTCCCAATTTTTAAAATCCGTTACGAGCGTGTAACTATACTCATAATTTCAAACAAAAATTCTGCACAAATTCTTCTACTACATATAGCTAACTCGCTCGCACTCACACAGCGACGCGCGTAAAGAGTAAAGCGACACGACGCAAGTCGACGTCGGCGCCAACTGCTCAAAGCAGCGCCCAAGCTGCTGCTCGTACCGAATATTTGTACTGAAAACGTTGACTTTAATAACTTCTGTGTTATTGGTCCGATCGGATTGTAATTTGGAGGATATGTTCATACTGCATTCAGCTTTATACATACCGAAACAGAACTTTATAAGTTCAATACTTTGCTTAATAATCGTAAATTACCGATTTGCGGGGGCGGTGGGCGTGGCATGAAACATTTGACATAAACTTCACCTGCCCCGGATATATAGGAACTCTCATACCAAATTTGGTGTCTCTAGCTTTTTTAATAGCTGAGATCTGTTGTCTCAAACAAACAGACGGACAGACGGACAGACAGACGGACAAGTCTCAATCGACTCGGCTAGTGATCCTGAGCAAGAATATATATACTTTGTGGGGTCTGCCACGCCTCCTTATGCCTGTTACATACATTTTGCACAAAGTTAGTATACCCTTTTTTGACCATTTTTAATGGTCGAAGGGTATAACAAGTAGGTAAGGCTACAGTCGGGCGCCCGACAGTAAGATACCCTTCTCCCAATTTTTAAAATCCGTTACGAGCGTGTAACTATACTCATAATTTCAAACAAAAATTCTGCACAAATTCTTCTACTACATATAGCTAACTCGCTCGCACTCACACAGCGACGCGCGTAAAGAGTAAAGCGACACGACGCAAGTCGACGTCGGCGCCAACTGCTCAAAGCAGCGCCCAAGCTGCTGCTCGTACCGAATATTTGTACTGAAAACGTTGACTTTAATAACTTCTGTGTTATTGGTCCGATCGGATTGTAATTTGGAGGATATGTTCATACTGCATTCAGCTTTATACATACCGAAACAGAACTTTATAATTTCAATACTTTGCTTAATAATCGTAAATTACCGATTTGCGGGGGCGGTGGGCGTGGCATGAAACATTTGACATAAACTTCACCTGCCCCGGATATATAGGAACTCTCATACCAAATTTGGTGTCTCTAGCTTTTTTAATAGCTGAGATCTGTTGTCTCAAACAAACAGACGGACAGACGGACAGACAGACGGACAAGTCTCAATCGACTCGGCTAGTGATCCTGAGCAAGAATATATATACTTTGTGGGGTCTGCCACGCCTCCTTATGCCTGTTACATACATTTTGCACAAAGTTAGTATACCCTTTTTTGACCATTTTTAATGGTCGAAGGGTATAACAAGTAGGTAAGGCTACAGTCGGGCGCCCGACAGTAAGATACCCTTCTCCCAATTTTTAAAATCCGTTACGAGCGTGTAACTATACTCATAATTTCAAACAAAAATTCTGCACAAATTCTTCTACTACATATAGCTAACTCGCTCGCACTCACACAGCGACGCGCGTAAAGAGTAAAGCGACACGACGCAAGTCGACGTCGGCGCCAACTGCTCAAAGCAGCGCCCAAGTTGCTGCTCGTACCGAATATTTGTACTGAAAACGTTGACTTTAATAACTTCTGTGTTATTGGTCCGATCGGATTGTAATTTGGAGGATATGTTCATACTGCATTCAGCTTTATACATACCGAAACAGAACTTTATAATTTCAATACTTTGCTTAATAATCGTAAATTACCGATTTGCGGGGGCGGTGGGCGTGGCATGAAACATTTGACATAAACTTCACCTGCCCCGGATATATAGGAACTCTCATACCAAATTTGGTGTCTCTAGCTTTTTTAATAGCTGAGATCTGTTGTCTCAAACAAACAGACGGACAGACGGACAGACAGACGGACAAGTCTCAATCGACTCGGCTAGTGATCCTGAGCAAGAATATATATACTTTGTGGGGTCTGCCACGCCTCCTTATGCCTGTTACATACATTTTGCACAAAGTTAGTATACCCTTTTTTTGACCATTTTTAATGGTCGAAGGGTATAACAAGTAGGTAAGGCTACAGTCGGGCGCCCGACAGTAAGATACCCTTCTCCCAATTTTTAAAATCCGTTACGAGCGTGTAACTATACTCATAATTTCAAACAAAAATTCTGCACAAATTCTTCTACTACATATAGCTAACTCGCTCGCACTCACACAGCGACGCGCGTAAAGAGTAAAGCGACACGACGCAAGTCGACGTCGGCGCCAACTGCTCAAAGCAGCGCCCAAGTTGCTGCTCGTACCGAATATTTGTACTGAAAACGTTGACTTTAATAACTTCTGTGTTATTGGTCCGATCGGATTGTAATTTGGAGGATATGTTCATACTGCATTCAGCTTTATACATACCGAAACAGAACTTTATAATTTCAATACTTTGCTTAATAATCGTAAATTACCGATTTGCGGGGGCGGTGGGCGTGGCATGAAACATTTGACATAAACTTCACCTGCCCCGGATATATAGGAACTCTCATACCAAATTTGGTGTCTCTAGCTTTTTTAATAGCTGAGATCTGTTGTCTCAAACAAACAGACGGACAGACGGACAGACAGACGGACAAGTCTCAATCGACTCGGCTAGTGATCCTGAGCAAGAATATATATACTTTGTGGGGTCTGCCACGCCTCCTTATGCCTGTTACATACATTTTGCACAAAGTTAGTATACCCTTTTTTGACCATTTTTAATGGTCGAAGGGTATAACAAGTAGGTAAGGCTACAGTCGGGCGCCCGACAGTAAGATACCCTTCTCCCAATTTTTAAAATCCGTTACGAGCGTGTAACTATACTCATAATTTCAAACAAAAATTCTGCACAAATTCTTCTACTACATATAGCTAACTCGCTCGCACTCACACAGCGACGCGCGTAAAGAGTAAAGCGACACGACGCAAGTCGACGTCGGCGCCAACTGCTCAAAGCAGCGCCCAAGTTGCTGCTCGTACCGAATATTTGTACTGAAAACGTTGACTTTAATAACTTCTGTGTTATTGGTCCGATCGGATTGTAATTTGGAGGATATGTTCATACTGCATTCAGCTTTATACATACCGAAACAGAACTTTATAATTTCAATACTTTGCTTAATAATCGTAAATTACCGATTTGCGGGGGCGGTGGGCGTGGCATGAAACATTTGACATAAACTTCACCTGCCCCGGATATATAGGAACTCTCATACCAAATTTGGTGTCTCTAGCTTTTTTAATAGCTGAGATCTGTTGTCTCAAACAAACAGACGGACAGACGGACAGACAGACGGACAAGTCTCAATCGACTCGGCTAGTGATCCTGAGCAAGAATATATATACTTTGTGGGGTCTGCCACGCCTCCTTATGCCTGTTACATACATTTTGCACAAAGTTAGTATACCCTTTTTTGACCATTTTTAATGGTCGAAGGGTATAACAAGTAGGTAAGGCTACAGTCGGGCGCCCGACAGTAAGATACCCTTCTCCCAATTTTTAAAATCCGTTACGAGCGTGTAACTATACTCATAATTTCAAACAAAAATTCTGCACAAATTCTTCTACTACATATAGCTAACTCGCTCGCACTCACACAGCGACGCGCGTAAAGAGTAAAGCGACACGACGCAAGTCGACGTCGGCGCCAACTGCTCAAAGCAGCGCCCAAGTTGCTGCTCGTACCGAATATTTGTACTGAAAACGTTGACTTTAATAACTTCTGTGTTATTGGTCCGATCGGATTGTAATTTGGAGGATATGTTCATACTGCATTCAGCTTTATACATACCGAAACAGAACTTTATAATTTCAATACTTTGCTTAATAATCGTAAATTACCGATTTGCGGGGGCGGTGGGCGTGGCATGAAACATTTGACATAAACTTCACCTGCCCCGGATATATAGGAACTCTCATACCAAATTTGGTGTCTCTAGCTTTTTTAATAGCTGAGATCTGTTGTCTCAAACAAACAGACGGACAGACGGACAGACAGACGGACAAGTCTCAATCGACTCGGCTAGTGATCCTGAGCAAGAATATATATACTTTGTGGGGTCTGCCACGCCTCCTTATGCCTGTTACATACATTTTGCACAAAGTTAGTATACCCTTTTTTGACCATTTTTAATGGTCGAAGGGTATAACAAGTAGGTAAGGCTACAGTCGGGCGCCCGACAGTAAGATACCCTTCTCCCAATTTTTAAAATCCGTTACGAGCGTGTAACTATACTCATAATTTCAAACAAAAATTCTGCACAAATTCTTCTACTACATATAGCTAACTCGCTCGCACTCACACAGCGACGCGCGTAAAGAGTAAAGCGACACGACGCAAGTCGACGTCGGCGCCAACTGCTCAAAGCAGCGCCCAAGTTGCTGCTCGTACCGAATATTTGTACTGAAAACGTTGACTTTAATAACTTCTGTGTTATTGGTCCGATCGGATTGTAATTTGGAGGATATGTTCATACTGCATTCAGCTTTATACATACCGAAACAGAACTTTATAATTTCAATACTTTGCTTAATAATCGTAAATTACCGATTTGCGGGGGCGGTGGGCGTGGCATGAAACATTTGACATAAACTTCACCTGCCCCGGATATATAGGAACTCTCATACCAAATTTGGTGTCTCTAGCTTTTTTAATAGCTGAGATCTGTTGTCTCAAACAAACAGACGGACAGACGGACAGACAGACGGACAAGTCTCAATCGACTCGGCTAGTGATCCTGAGCAAGAATATATATACTTTGTGGGGTCTGCCACGCCTCCTTATGCCTGTTACATACATTTTGCACAAAGTTAGTATACCCTTTTTTGACCATTTTTAATGGTCGAAGGGTATAACAAGTAGGTAAGGCTACAGTCGGGCGCCCGACAGTAAGATACCCTTCTCCCAATTTTTAAAATCCGTTACGAGCGTGTAACTATACTCATAATTTCAAACAAAAATTCTGCACAAATTCTTCTACTACATATAGCTAACTCGCTCGCACTCACACAGCGACGCGCGTAAAGAGTAAAGCGACACGACGCAAGTCGACGTCGGCGCCAACTGCTCAAAGCAGCGCCCAAGTTGCTGCTCGTACCGAATATTTGTACTGAAAACGTTGACTTTAATAACTTCTGTGTTATTGGTCCGATCGGATTGTAATTTGGAGGATATGTTCATACTGCATTCAGCTTTATACATACCGAAACAGAACTTTATAATTTCAATACTTTGCTTAATAATCGTAAATTACCGATTTGCGGGGGCGGTGGGCGTGGCATGAAACATTTGACATAAACTTCACCTGCCCCGGATATATAGGAACTCTCATACCAAATTTGGTGTCTCTAGCTTTTTTAATAGCTGAGATCTGTTGTCTCAAACAAACAGACGGACAGACGGACAGACAGACGGACAAGTCTCAATCGACTCGGCTAGTGATCCTGAGCAAGAATATATATACTTTGTGGGGTCTGCCACGCCTCCTTATGCCTGTTACATACATTTTGCACAAAGTTAGTATACCCTTTTTTGACCATTTTTAATGGTCGAAGGGTATAACAAGTAGGTAAGGCTACAGTCGGGCGCCCGACAGTAAGATACCCTTCTCCCAATTTTTAAAATCCGTTACGAGCGTGTAACTATACTCATAATTTCAAACAAAAATTCTGCACAAATTCTTCTACTACATATAGCTAACTCGCTCGCACTCACACAGCGACGCGCGTAAAGAGTAAAGCGACACGACGCAAGTCGACGTCGGCGCCAACTGCTCAAAGCAGCGCCCAAGTTGCTGCTCGTACCGAATATTTGTACTGAAAACGTTGACTTTAATAACTTCTGTGTTATTGGTCCGATCGGATTGTAATTTGGAGGATATGTTCATACTGCATTCAGCTTTATACATACCGAAACAGAACTTTATAATTTCAATACTTTGCTTAATAATCGTAAATTACCGATTTGCGGGGGCGGTGGGCGTGGCATGAAACATTTGACATAAACTTCACCTGCCCCGGATATATAGGAACTCTCATACCAAATTTGGTGTCTCTAGCTTTTTTAATAGCTGAGATCTGTTGTCTCAAACAAACAGACGGACAGACGGACAGACAGACGGACAAGTCTCAATCGACTCGGCTAGTGATCCTGAGCAAGAATATATATACTTTGTGGGGTCTGCCACGCCTCCTTATGCCTGTTACATACATTTTGCACAAAGTTAGTATACCCTTTTTTGACCATTTTTAATGGTCGAAGGGTATAACAAGTAGGTAAGGCTACAGTCGGGCGCCCGACAGTAAGATACCCTTCTCCCAATTTTTAAAATCCGTTACGAGCGTGTAACTATACTCATAATTTCAAACAAAAATTCTGCACAAATTCTTCTACTACATATAGCTAACTCGCTCGCACTCACACAGCGACGCGCGTAAAGAGTAAAGCGACACGACGCAAGTCGACGTCGGCGCCAACTGCTCAAAGCAGCGCCCAAGTTGCTGCTCGTACCGAATATTTGTACTGAAAACGTTGACTTTAATAACTTCTGTGTTATTGGTCCGATCGGATTGTAATTTGGAGGATATGTTCATACTGCATTCAGCTTTATACATACCGAAACAGAACTTTATAATTTCAATACTTTGCTTAATAATCGTAAATTACCGATTTGCGGGGGCGGTGGGCGTGGCATGAAACATTTGACATAAACTTCACCTGCCCCGGATATATAGGAACTCTCATACCAAATTTGGTGTCTCTAGCTTTTTTAATAGCTGAGATCTGTTGTCTCAAACAAACAGACGGACAGACGGACAGACAGACGGACAAGTCTCAATCGACTCGGCTAGTGATCCTGAGCAAGAATATATATACTTTGTGGGGTCTGCCACGCCTCCTTATGCCTGTTACATACATTTTGCACAAAGTTAGTATACCCTTTTTTGACCATTTTTAATGGTCGAAGGGTATAACAAGTAGGTAAGGCTACAGTCGGGCGCCCGACAGTAAGATACCCTTCTCCCAATTTTTAAAATCCGTTACGAGCGTGTAACTATACTCATAATTTCAAACAAAAATTCTGCACAAATTCTTCTACTACATATAGCTAACTCGCTCGCACTCACACAGCGACGCGCGTAAAGAGTAAAGCGACACGACGCAAGTCGACGTCGGCGCCAACTGCTCAAAGCAGCGCCCAAGTTGCTGCTCGTACCGAATATTTGTACTGAAAACGTTGACTTTAATAACTTCTGTGTTATTGGTCCGATCGGATTGTAATTTGGAGGATATGTTCATACTGCATTCAGCTTTATACATACCGAAACAGAACTTTATAATTTCAATACTTTGCTTAATAATCGTAAATTACCGATTTGCGGGGGCGGTGGGCGTGGCATGAAACATTTGACATAAACTTCACCTGCCCCGGATATATAGGAACTCTCATACCAAATTTGGTGTCTCTAGCTTTTTTAATAGCTGAGATCTGTTGTCTCAAACAAACAGACGGACAGACGGACAGACAGACGGACAAGTCTCAATCGACTCGGCTAGTGATCCTGAGCAAGAATATATATACTTTGTGGGGTCTGCCACGCCTCCTTATGCCTGTTACATACATTTTGCACAAAGTTAGTATACCCTTTTTTGACCATTTTTAATGGTCGAAGGGTATAACAAGTAGGTAAGGCTACAGTCGGGCGCCCGACAGTAAGATACCCTTCTCCCAATTTTTAAAATCCGTTACGAGCGTGTAACTATACTCATAATTTCAAACAAAAATTCTGCACAAATTCTTCTACTACATATAGCTAACTCGCTCGCACTCACACAGCGACGCGCGTAAAGAGTAAAGCGACACGACGCAAGTCGACGTCGGCGCCAACTGCTCAAAGCAGCGCCCAAGTTGCTGCTCGTACCGAATATTTGTACTGAAAACGTTGACTTTAATAACTTCTGTGTTATTGGTCCGATCGGATTGTAATTTGGAGGATATGTTCATACTGCATTCAGCTTTATACATACCGAAACAGAACTTTATAATTTCAATACTTTGCTTAATAATCGTAAATTACCGATTTGCGGGGGCGGTGGGCGTGGCATGAAACATTTGACATAAACTTCACCTGCCCCGGATATATAGGAACTCTCATACCAAATTTGGTGTCTCTAGCTTTTTTAATAGCTGAGATCTGTTGTCTCAAACAAACAGACGGACAGACGGACAGACAGACGGACAAGTCTCAATCGACTCGGCTAGTGATCCTGAGCAAGAATATATATACTTTGTGGGGTCTGCCACGCCTCCTTATGCCTGTTACATACATTTTGCACAAAGTTAGTATACCCTTTTTTGACCATTTTTAATGGTCGAAGGGTATAACAAGTAGGTAAGGCTACAGTCGGGCGCCCGACAGTAAGATACCCTTCTCCCAATTTTTAAAATCCGTTACGAGCGTGTAACTATACTCATAATTTCAAACAAAAATTCTGCACAAATTCTTCTACTACATATAGCTAACTCGCTCGCACTCACACAGCGACGCGCGTAAAGAGTAAAGCGACACGACGCAAGTCGACGTCGGCGCCAACTGCTCAAAGCAGCGCCCAAGTTGCTGCTCGTACCGAATATTTGTACTGAAAACGTTGACTTTAATAACTTCTGTGTTATTGGTCCGATCGGATTGTAATTTGGAGGATATGTTCATACTGCATTCAGCTTTATACATACCGAAACAGAACTTTATAATTTCAATACTTTGCTTAATAATCGTAAATTACCGATTTGCGGGGGCGGTGGGCGTGGCATGAAACATTTGACATAAACTTCACCTGCCCCGGATATATAGGAACTCTCATACCAAATTTGGTGTCTCTAGCTTTTTTAATAGCTGAGATCTGTTGTCTCAAACAAACAGACGGACAGACGGACAGACAGACGGACAAGTCTCAATCGACTCGGCTAGTGATCCTGAGCAAGAATATATATACTTTGTGGGGTCTGCCACGCCTCCTTATGCCTGTTACATACATTTTGCACAAAGTTAGTATACCCTTTTTTGACCATTTTTAATGGTCGAAGGGTATAACAAGTAGGTAAGGCTACAGTCGGGCGCCCGACAGTAAGATACCCTTCTCCCAATTTTTAAAATCCGTTACGAGCGTGTAACTATACTCATAATTTCAAACAAAAATTCTGCACAAATTCTTCTACTACATATAGCTAACTCGCTCGCACTCACACAGCGACGCGCGTAAAGAGTAAAGCGACACGACGCAAGTCGACGTCGGCGCCAACTGCTCAAAGCAGCGCCCAAGTTGCTGCTCGTACCGAATATTTGTACTGAAAACGTTGACTTTAATAACTTCTGTGTTATTGGTCCGATCGGATTGTAATTTGGAGGATATGTTCATACTGCATTCAGCTTTATACATACCGAAACAGAACTTTATAATTTCAATACTTTGCTTAATAATCGTAAATTACCGATTTGCGGGGGCGGTGGGCGTGGCATGAAACATTTGACATAAACTTCACCTGCCCCGGATATATAGGAACTCTCATACCAAATTTGGTGTCTCTAGCTTTTTTAATAGCTGAGATCTGTTGTCTCAAACAAACAGACGGACAGACGGACAGACAGACGGACAAGTCTCAATCGACTCGGCTAGTGATCCTGAGCAAGAATATATATACTTTGTGGGGTCTGCCACGCCTCCTTATGCCTGTTACATACATTTTGCACAAAGTTAGTATACCCTTTTTTGACCATTTTTAATGGTCGAAGGGTATAACAAGTAGGTAAGGCTACAGTCGGGCGCCCGACAGTAAGATACCCTTCTCCCAATTTTTAAAATCCGTTACGAGCGTGTAACTATACTCATAATTTCAAACAAAAATTCTGCACAAATTCTTCTACTACATATAGCTAACTCGCTCGCACTCACACAGCGACGCGCGTAAAGAGTAAAGCGACACGACGCAAGTCGACGTCGGCGCCAACTGCTCAAAGCAGCGCCCAAGTTGCTGCTCGTACCGAATATTTGTACTGAAAACGTTGACTTTAATAACTTCTGTGTTATTGGTCCGATCGGATTGTAATTTGGAGGATATGTTCATACTGCATTCAGCTTTATACATACCGAAACAGAACTTTATAATTTCAATACTTTGCTTAATAATCGTAAATTACCGATTTGCGGGGGCGGTGGGCGTGGCATGAAACATTTGACATAAACTTCACCTGCCCCGGATATATAGGAACTCTCATACCAAATTTGGTGTCTCTAGCTTTTTTATAGCTGAGATCTGTTGTCTCAAACAAACAGACGGACAGACGGACAGACAGACGGACAAGTCTCAATCGACTCGGCTAGTGATCCTGAGCAAGAATATATATACTTTGTGGGGTCTGCCACGCCTCCTTATGCCTGTTACATACATTTTGCACAAAGTTAGTATACCCTTTTTTGACCATTTTTAATGGTCGAAGGGTATAACAAGTAGGTAAGGCTACAGTCGGGCGCCCGACAGTAAGATACCCTTCTCCCAATTTTTAAAATCCGTTACGAGCGTGTAACTATACTCATAATTTCAAACAAAAATTCTGCACAAATTCTTCTACTACATATAGCTAACTCGCTCGCACTCACACAGCGACGCGCGTAAAGAGTAAAGCGACACGACGCAAGTCGACGTCGGCGCCAACTGCTCAAAGCAGCGCCCAAGTTGCTGCTCGTACCGAATATTTGTACTGAAAACGTTGACTTTAATAACTTCTGTGTTATTGGTCCGATCGGATTGTAATTTGGAGGATATGTTCATACTGCATTCAGCTTTATACATACCGAAACAGAACTTTATAATTTCAATACTTTGCTTAATAATCGTAAATTACCGATTTGCGGGGGCGGTGGGCGTGGCATGAAACATTTGACATAAACTTCACCTGCCCCGGATATATAGGAACTCTCATACCAAATTTGGTGTCTCTAGCTTTTTTAATAGCTGAGATCTGTTGTCTCAAACAAACAGACGGACAGACGGACAGACAGACGGACAAGTCTCAATCGACTCGGCTAGTGATCCTGAGCAAGAATATATATACTTTGTGGGGTCTGCCACGCCTCCTTATGCCTGTTACATACATTTTGCACAAAGTTAGTATACCCTTTTTTGACCATTTTTAATGGTCGAAGGGTATAACAAGTAGGTAAGGCTACAGTCGGGCGCCCGACAGTAAGATACCCTTCTCCCAATTTTTAAAATCCGTTACGAGCGTGTAACTATACTCATAATTTCAAACAAAAATTCTGCACAAATTCTTCTACTACATATAGCTAACTCGCTCGCACTCACACAGCGACGCGCGTAAAGAGTAAAGCGACACGACGCAAGTCGACGTCGGCGCCAACTGCTCAAAGCAGCGCCCAAGTTGCTGCTCGTACCGAATATTTGTACTGAAAACGTTGACTTTAATAACTTCTGTGTTATTGGTCCGATCGGATTGTAATTTGGAGGATATGTTCATACTGCATTCAGCTTTATACATACCGAAACAGAACTTTATAATTTCAATACTTTGCTTAATAATCGTAAATTACCGATTTGCGGGGGCGGTGGGCGTGGCATGAAACATTTGACATAAACTTCACCTGCCCCGGATATATAGGAACTCTCATACCAAATTTGGTGTCTCTAGCTTTTTTAATAGCTGAGATCTGTTGTCTCAAACAAACAGACGGACAGACAGACGGACAAGTCTCAATCGACTCGGCTAGTGATCCTGAGCAAGAATATATATACTTTGTGGGGTCTGCCACGCCTCCTTATGCCTGTTACATACATTTTGCACAAAGTTAGTATACCCTTTTTTGACCATTTTTAATGGTCGAAGGGTATAACAAGTAGGTAAGGCTACAGTCGGGCGCCCGACAGTAAGATACCCTTCTCCCAATTTTTAAAATCCGTTACGAGCGTGTAACTATACTCATAATTTCAAACAAAAATTCTGCACAAATTCTTCTACTACATATAGCTAACTCGCTCGCACTCACACAGCGACGCGCGTAAAGAGTAAAGCGACACGACGCAAGTCGACGTCGGCGCCAACTGCTCAAAGCAGCGCCCAAGTTGCTGCTCGTACCGAATATTTGTACTGAAAACGTTGACTTTAATAACTTCTGTGTTATTGGTCCGATCGGATTGTAATTTGGAGGATATGTTCATACTGCATTCAGCTTTATACATACCGAAACAGAACTTTATAATTTCAATACTTTGCTTAATAATCGTAAATTACCGATTTGCGGGGGCGGTGGGCGTGGCATGAAACATTTGACATAAACTTCACCTGCCCCGGATATATAGGAACTCTCATACCAAATTTGGTGTCTCTAGCTTTTTTAATAGCTGAGATCTGTTGTCTCAAACAAACAGACGGACAGACGGACAGACAGACGGACAAGTCTCAATCGACTCGGCTAGTGATCCTGAGCAAGAATATATATACTTTGTGGGGTCTGCCACGCCTCCTTATGCCTGTTACATACATTTTGCACAAAGTTAGTATACCCTTTTTTGACCATTTTTAATGGTCGAAGGGTATAACAAGTAGGTAAGGCTACAGTCGGGCGCCCGACAGTAAGATACCCTTCTCCCAATTTTTAAAATCCGTTACGAGCGTGTAACTATACTCATAATTTCAAACAAAAATTCTGCACAAATTCTTCTACTACATATAGCTAACTCGCTCGCACTCACACAGCGACGCGCGTAAAGAGTAAAGCGACACGACGCAAGTCGACGTCGGCGCCAACTGCTCAAAGCAGCGCCCAAGTTGCTGCTCGTACCGAATATTTGTACTGAAAACGTTGACTTTAATAACTTCTGTGTTATTGGTCCGATCGGATTGTAATTTGGAGGATATGTTCATACTGCATTCAGCTTTATACATACCGAAACAGAACTTTATAATTTCAATACTTTGCTTAATAATCGTAAATTACCGATTTGCGGGGGCGGTGGGCGTGGCATGAAACATTTGACATAAACTTCACCTGCCCCGGATATATAGGAACTCTCATACCAAATTTGGTGTCTCTAGCTTTTTTAATAGCTGAGATCTGTTGTCTCAAACAAACAGACGGACAGACGGAAAGACGGACAAGTCTCAATCGACTCGGCTAGTGATCCTGAGCAAGAATATATATACTTTGTGGGGTCTGCCACGCCTCCTTATGCCTGTTACATACATTTTGCACAAAGTTAGTATACCCTTTTTTGACCATTTTTAATGGTCGAAGGGTATAACAAGTAGGTAAGGCTACAGTCGGGCGCCCGACAGTAAGATACCCTTCTCCCAATTTTTAAAATCCGTTACGAGCGTGTAACTATACTCATAATTTCAAACAAAAATTCTGCACAAATTCTTCTACTACATATAGCTAACTCGCTCGCACTCACACAGCGACGCGCGTAAAGAGTAAAGCGACACGACGCAAGTCGACGTCGGCGCCAACTGCTCAAAGCAGCGCCCAAGTTGCTGCTCGTACCGAATATTTGTACTGAAAACGTTGACTTTAATAACTTCTGTGTTATTGGTCCGATCGGATTGTAATTTGGAGGATATGTTCATACTGCATTCAGCTTTATACATACCGAAACAGAACTTTATAATTTCAATACTTTGCTTAATAATCGTAAATTACCGATTTGCGGGGGCGGTGGGCGTGGCATGAAACATTTGACATAAACTTCACCTGCCCCGGATATATAGGAACTCTCATACCAAATTTGGTGTCTCTAGCTTTTTTAATAGCTGAGATCTGTTGTCTCAAACAAACAGACGGACAGACGGACAGACAGACGGACAAGTCTCAATCGACTCGGCTAGTGATCCTGAGCAAGAATATATATACTTTGTGGGGTCTGCCACGCCTCCTTATGCCTGTTACATACATTTTGCACAAAGTTAGTATACCCTTTTTTGACCATTTTTAATGGTCGAAGGGTATAACAAGTAGGTAAGGCTACAGTCGGGCGCCCGACAGTAAGATACCCTTCTCCCAATTTTTAAAATCCGTTACGAGCGTGTAACTATACTCATAATTTCAAACAAAAATTCTGCACAAATTCTTCTACTACATATAGCTAACTCGCTCGCACTCACACAGCGACGCGCGTAAAGAGTAAAGCGACACGACGCAAGTCGACGTCGGCGCCAACTGCTCAAAGCAGCGCCCAAGTTGCTGCTCGTACCGAATATTTGTACTGAAAACGTTGACTTTAATAACTTCTGTGTTATTGGTCCGATCGGATTGTAATTTGGAGGATATGTTCATACTGCATTCAGCTTTATACATACCGAAACAGAACTTTATAATTTCAATACTTTGCTTAATAATCGTAAATTACCGATTTGCGGGGGCGGTGGGCGTGGCATGAAACATTTGACATAAACTTCACCTGCCCCGGATATATAGGAACTCTCATACCAAATTTGGTGTCTCTAGCTTTTTTAATAGCTGAGATCTGTTGTCTCAAACAAACAGACGGACAGACGGACAGACAGACGGACAAGTCTCAATCGACTCGGCTAGTGATCCTGAGCAAGAATATATATACTTTGTGGGGTCTGCCACGCCTCCTTATGCCTGTTACATACATTTTGCACAAAGTTAGTATACCCTTTTTTGACCATTTTTAATGGTCGAAGGGTATAACAAGTAGGTAAGGCTACAGTCGGGCGCCCGACAGTAAGATACCCTTCTCCCAATTTTTAAAATCCGTTACGAGCGTGTAACTATACTCATAATTTCAAACAAAAATTCTGCACAAATTCTTCTACTACATATAGCTAACTCGCTCGCACTCACACAGCGACGCGCGTAAAGAGTAAAGCGACACGACGCAAGTCGACGTCGGCGCCAACTGCTCAAAGCAGCGCCCAAGTTGCTGCTCGTACCGAATATTTGTACTGAAAACGTTGACTTTAATAACTTCTGTGTTATTGGTCCGATCGGATTGTAATTTGGAGGATATGTTCATACTGCATTCAGCTTTATACATACCGAAACAGAACTTTATAATTTCAATACTTTGCTTAATAATCGTAAATTACCGATTTGCGGGGGCGGTGGGCGTGGCATGAAACATTTGACATAAACTTCACCTGCCCCGGATATATAGGAACTCTCATACCAAATTTGGTGTCTCTAGCTTTTTTAATAGCTGAGATCTGTTGTCTCAAACAAACAGACGGACAGACGGACAGACAGACGGACAAGTCTCAATCGACTCGGCTAGTGATCCTGAGCAAGAATATATATACTTTGTGGGGTCTGCCACGCCTCCTTATGCCTGTTACATACATTTTGCACAAAGTTAGTATACCCTTTTTTGACCATTTTTAATGGTCGAAGGGTATAACAAGTAGGTAAGGCTACAGTCGGGCGCCCGACAGTAAGATACCCTTCTCCCAATTTTTAAAATCCGTTACGAGCGTGTAACTATACTCATAATTTCAAACAAAAATTCTGCACAAATTCTTCTACTACATATAGCTAACTCGCTCGCACTCACACAGCGACGCGCGTAAAGAGTAAAGCGACACGACGCAAGTCGACGTCGGCGCCAACTGCTCAAAGCAGCGCCCAAGTTGCTGCTCGTACCGAATATTTGTACTGAAAACGTTGACTTTAATAACTTCTGTGTTATTGGTCCGATCGGATTGTAATTTGGAGGATATGTTCATACTGCATTCAGCTTTATACATACCGAAACAGAACTTTATAATTTCAATACTTTGCTTAATAATCGTAAATTACCGATTTGCGGGGGCGGTGGGCGTGGCATGAAACATTTGACATAAACTTCACCTGCCCCGGATATATAGGAACTCTCATACCAAATTTGGTGTCTCTAGCTTTTTTAATAGCTGAGATCTGTTGTCTCAAACAAACAGACGGACAGACGGACAGACAGACGGACAAGTCTCAATCGACTCGGCTAGTGATCCTGAGCAAGAATATATATACTTTGTGGGGTCTGCCACGCCTCCTTATGCCTGTTACATACATTTTGCACAAAGTTAGTATACCCTTTTTTGACCATTTTTAATGGTCGAAGGGTATAACAAGTAGGTAAGGCTACAGTCGGGCGCCCGACAGTAAGATACCCTTCTCCCAATTTTTAAAATCCGTTACGAGCGTGTAACTATACTCATAATTTCAAACAAAAATTCTGCACAAATTCTTCTACTACATATAGCTAACTCGCTCGCACTCACACAGCGACGCGCGTAAAGAGTAAAGCGACACGACGCAAGTCGACGTCGGCGCCAACTGCTCAAAGCAGCGCCCAAGTTGCTGCTCGTACCGAATATTTGTACTGAAAACGTTGACTTTAATAACTTCTGTGTTATTGGTCCGATCGGATTGTAATTTGGAGGATATGTTCATACTGCATTCAGCTTTATACATACCGAAACAGAACTTTATAATTTCAATACTTTGCTTAATAATCGTAAATTACCGATTTGCGGGGGCGGTGGGCGTGGCATGAAACATTTGACATAAACTTCACCTGCCCCGGATATATAGGAACTCTCATACCAAATTTGGTGTCTCTAGCTTTTTTAATAGCTGAGATCTGTTGTCTCAAACAAACAGACGGACAGACGGACAGACAGACGGACAAGTCTCAATCGACTCGGCTAGTGATCCTGAGCAAGAATATATATACTTTGTGGGGTCTGCCACGCCTCCTTATGCCTGTTACATACATTTTGCACAAAGTTAGTATACCCTTTTTTGACCATTTTTAATGGTCGAAGGGTATAACAAGTAGGTAAGGCTACAGTCGGGCGCCCGACAGTAAGATACCCTTCTCCCAATTTTTAAAATCCGTTACGAGCGTGTAACTATACTCATAATTTCAAACAAAAATTCTGCACAAATTCTTCTACTACATATAGCTAACTCGCTCGCACTCACACAGCGACGCGCGTAAAGAGTAAAGCGACACGACGCAAGTCGACGTCGGCGCCAACTGCTCAAAGCAGCGCCCAAGTTGCTGCTCGTACCGAATATTTGTACTGAAAACGTTGACTTTAATAACTTCTGTGTTATTGGTCCGATCGGATTGTAATTTGGAGGATATGTTCATACTGCATTCAGCTTTATACATACCGAAACAGAACTTTATAATTTCAATACTTTGCTTAATAATCGTAAATTACCGATTTGCGGGGCGGTGGGCGTGGCATGAAACATTTGACATAAACTTCACCTGCCCCGGATATATAGGAACTCTCATACCAAATTTGGTGTCTCTAGCTTTTTTAATAGCTGAGATCTGTTGTCTCAAACAAACAGACGGACAGACGGACAGACAGACGGACAAGTCTCAATCGACTCGGCTAGTGATCCTGAGCAAGAATATATATACTTTGTGGGGTCTGCCACGCCTCCTTATGCCTGTTACATACATTTTGCTAATATACACCATTTTTAATGGTCGAAGGGTATAACAAGTAGGTAAGGCTACAGTCGGGCGCCCGACAGTAAGATACCCTTCTCCCAATTTTTAAAATCCGTTACGACCTATACTATAATTTAAACAAAATTCTGCACACTTAAACAAAATTCTCTACTACATATAGCTAACTCTCGCACTCACACAGCGACATGCGTGTAGAGTAAACGACACGACCAAGTCGACGTCGTGCCAACTGCTCAAAGCAGCGCCCAAACTGCTGCTCGTACCGGGGCAGGTGGAGTTTATGTCAAATGTTTCATGCCACGCCCACCGCCTCGCAAATCGGTAATTTACGATTATTAAGCAAAGTATTGAAATTATAAAGCCCTGTTTCGGTATGCATAAAGCTGAATGCAATATGAACATATTCTTACAGTTCGACTGTAGCCTTAACTACTTGTTATACCCTTCGACCATTGGAAAATGGTCAAAAAAAGGGTATAACTAACTTTGTGGCAAAATGTATGTAACAGGTATAAGGAGGCGTGGCAGACCCACAAAGTATATATATTTGCTCAGAGGACTAGCCGAGTTGGCGATTGAGCCATGTCCGTCTCGTCTGTTTGTTTGTGACAACGAATCTGAGCTATGAAAAAAGCTAGAGACACCAAATTTGGTATGAGAGTTCCTGTATATCCTGGGCAGGTGAAGTTTATGTCAAATGTTTCATGCCACGCCTGGTGCCTCGCAATTCGGTAATTTACGATTATTAAGCAAAGTATTGAAATTATAAAGTTCTGTTTCGGTATGCATAAAGTTGAATGCAATATGAACATATTCTCCAAGCTCGACTGTAGTTTAACTACTTTTGTTATGGTCATTCGACCATTGAAAATGGTCAAAAGGGCTTAAAAAAGGAACCCAATATTTATTTTGGGCACTAGCCGAGTAGACTGGAGACATGTCCGTCTTTTGTAATGTATGTAACAGGTATAAGGAGGCGTGGCAGACCCCACAAAGTATATATATACTTGCTCAGGAGCACTAGCCGAGTCGATTTAATATGTCCGTCTGTTGTCGTCTGTCCGTCTGTTTGGTTGAGACAACAGATATCAGCTATTAAAAGCTAGAGA
The DNA here is from genome assembly GCA_018901885.1 of Zaprionus kolodkinae. NCBI lineage: Eukaryota > Metazoa > Arthropoda > Insecta > Diptera > Drosophilidae > Zaprionus > Zaprionus kolodkinae. The sequence goes on along the minus strand of JAEIFM010000402.1, from coordinate 1,135 downwards.
CACCAACTTTGGTATGAGAGTTCCTATATATCCGGGGCAGGTGAGTTTGTGCCAAGGGTTACCATGCCACGCTCCACCAGCCCCCGCAATTCGGTAATTTACGATTATTAAGCAAAGTATTGAAATTATAAAGTTCTGTTTCGGTATGTATAAAGCTGAATGCAATATGAACATATTCTCCAAGCCCGACTGTAGCCTTAACTACTTGTTATACCCTTCGACCATTGAAAATGGCCAAAAAAGGGTATACTAACTTTGTGCAAAATGTATGTAACAGGCATAAGGAGGCGTGGCAGACCCCACAAAGTCTATATATTCTTGCTCAGGAGCACTAGCCGAGTCGATTGAGACATGTCCTAAGGACAGAGAGAATATCGCGTCTTACTACCTGTCTGTCTGTTTGTTTGAGACAACAAAGCACAGCGATTAAAAAAGCTAGAGACACCAAATTTGGTATGAGAGTTTCTATATATCCGGGGCAGGTGAAGTTTATGTCAAATTTTATGCCACACCCACTGCCCCCGCAAATCGGTAATTTACGATTGTTAAGCAGAGGTATTGAACTTATAAAGTTCTGCTTCGGTATGTATAAAGCTGAATGCAATATGAACATATTCTCCAAGCCCGACTGTAGTCTTAACTACTTGTTATACCCTTCGACCATTGAAAATGGTCAGAAAGGGTATACTTTTGTGCAAAAGTATGTAATAGGCATAAGGAGGGTGGCACACCCCAAAGTTTAGAGAGCCTTTGCTCAAGCCAGAGCACTAGCCGATTGAGCACATTGGGACAGGTCCGTCTTGCTGTTGTTTGAGACAACAGATCTCAGCTATTTAAAAACTAGGAGACACCAGTTTTGCATGAGAGTTCCTATAGAGCCGGGGCAGGTGAAGTTGATGTCAAATTTTTCATGCCACGCCCACCGCCCCCGCAAATCGGTAATTTACGATTATTAAGCAAAGTATTGAACTTATAAAGTTCTGTTTCGGTATGTATAAAGCTGAATGCAATATGAACATATTCTCCAGGTCACTCGACTGTAGCCTTAACTGCTTTCTGTTATACCCTTTCGACCATTGAAAATGGTCAAAAGAGTATACTAACTCTTTGTGTAAATGTAACAGGCATAGGAGGC
>JAEIFM010000401.1:0-22492 GCA_018901885.1 Zaprionus kolodkinae | reverse complement strand
ACGGACAGACGGACAGACAGACGGACATGTCTCAATCGACTCGGCTAGTGATCCTGAGCAAGAATATATTTCCCACCCCCCTTGCCTGTTACATACATTTTGCACAAAGTTAGTATACCCTTTTTTGACCATTTTCAATGGTCGAAGGGTATAAAAACAAGTGGGTAAGGCTACAGTCGGGCGCCCGACAGTAAGATACCCTTCTCCCAATTTTTTAAAAAATTTTATAACGGTTTTAACCCTATTAATATTTTTAAAAAGAAATTTTCACAAATATTTTTTTTGTCTAAAAACCTACTCGCTCGCACTCATACAGCGACGCGTGTAAAGAGTAAAGCGACACGACGCAACGTCGACGTCGGCGTCGACTGCTCAAAGCAGCGCGCAAGCTGCTGCCCGTACCGAACATTTGTACTGAAAACGTTGACTTGAATAACTTCTGTGTTATTGGTCCGATCGGATTGTAATTTGAAGAATATGTTCATATTGCATTTAGCTTTGTACATACCAAAGCAGAAAGTTATGGGTTTAATACTTTGCTTAATAATCGCAAATAACCGATTTTCGGGGGCGGAGGGCGTGGCATCAAACATTTGACATAAACTTGATCTGCCTATGACTTATAGGAACCTTCATGCCAAATTTGGTATCTCTAGCTTTTTTAATAGCTGAGATCTGTTGTCTCATACAGACGGACAGACGGACAGACAGACGGACATGTCTCAATCGACTCGGCTAGTGATCCTGAGCAAGAATATATATACTTTATGGGGTCTGCCACGCCTCCTTATGCCTGTTACATACATTTTGCACAAAGTTAGTATACCCTTTTTTGACCATTTTCAATGGTCGAAGGGTATAAAAACAAGTGGGTAAGGCTACAGTCGGGCGCCCGACAGTAAGATACCCTTCTCCCAATTTTTAAAATCCGTTACAAGCGTGTAACCACACTTATAATTTCAAACAGAGAATTCTGCACAAATACTTTTAGTACATATAGCATACTCGCTCGCACTCATACAGCGACGCGTGTAAAGAGTAAAGCGACACGACGCAACGTCGACGTCGGCGTCGACTGCTCAAAGCAGCGCGCAAGCTGCTGCCCGTACCGAACATTTGTACTGAAAACGTTGACTTGAATAACTTCTGTGTTATTGGTCCGATCGGATTGTAATTTGAAGAATATGTTCATATTGCATTTAGCTTTGTACATACCAAAGCAGAAAGTTATGGGTTTAATACTTTGCTTAATAATCGCAAATAACCGATTTTCGGGGGCGGAGGGCGTGGCATCAAACATTTGACATAAACTTGATCTGCCTATGACTTATAGGAACCTTCATGCCAAATTTGGTATCTCTAGCTTTTTTAATAGCTGAGATCTGTTGTCTCATACAGACGGACAGACGGACAGACAGACGGACATGTCTCAATCGACTCGGCTAGTGATCCTGAGCAAGAATATATATACTTTATGGGGTCTGCCACGCCTCCTTATGCCTGTTACATACATTTTGCACAAAGTTAGTATACCCTTTTTTGACCATTTTCAATGGTCGAAGGGTATAAAAACAAGTGGGTAAGGCTACAGTCGGGCGCCCGACAGTAAGATACCCTTCTCCCAATTTTTAAAATCCGTTACAAGCGTGTAACCACACTTATAATTTCAAACAGAGAATTCTGCACAAATACTTTTAGTACATATAGCATACTCGCTCGCACTCATACAGCGACGCGTGTAAAGAGTAAAGCGACACGACGCAACGTCGACGTCGGCGTCGACTGCTCAAAGCAGCGCGCAAGCTGCTGCCCGTACCGAACATTTGTACTGAAAACGTTGACTTGAATAACTTCTGTGTTATTGGTCCGATCGGATTGTAATTTGAAGAATATGTTCATATTGCATTTAGCTTTGTACATACCAAAGCAGAAAGTTATGGGTTTAATACTTTGCTTAATAATCGCAAATAACCGATTTTCGGGGGCGGAGGGCGTGGCATCAAACATTTGACATAAACTTGATCTGCCTATGACTTATAGGAACCTTCATGCCAAATTTGGTATCTCTAGCTTTTTTAATAGCTGAGATCTGTTGTCTCATACAGACGGACAGACGGACAGACAGACGGACATGTCTCAATCGACTCGGCTAGTGATCCTGAGCAAGAATATATATACTTTATGGGGTCTGCCACGCCTCCTTATGCCTGTTACATACATTTTGCACAAAGTTAGTATACCCTTTTTTTGACCATTTTCAATGGTCGAAGGGTATAAAAACAAGTGGGTAAGGCTACAGTCGGGCGCCCGACAGTAAGATACCCTTCTCCCAATTTTTAAAATCCGTTACAAGCGTGTAACCACACTTATAATTTCAAACAGAGAATTCTGCACAAATACTTTTAGTACATATAGCATACTCGCTCGCACTCATACAGCGACGCGTGTAAAGAGTAAAGCGACACGACGCAACGTCGACGTCGGCGTCGACTGCTCAAAGCAGCGCGCAAGCTGCTGCCCGTACCGAACATTTGTACTGAAAACGTTGACTTGAATAACTTCTGTGTTATTGGTCCGATCGGATTGTAATTTGAAGAATATGTTCATATTGCATTTAGCTTTGTACATACCAAAGCAGAAAGTTATGGGTTTAATACTTTGCTTAATAATCGCAAATAACCGATTTTCGGGGGCGGAGGGCGTGGCATCAAACATTTGACATAAACTTGATCTGCCTATGACTTATAGGAACCTTCATGCCAAATTTGGTATCTCTAGCTTTTTTAATAGCTGAGATCTGTTGTCTCATACAGACGGACAGACGGACAGACAGACGGACATGTCTCAATCGACTCGGCTAGTGATCCTGAGCAAGAATATATATACTTTATGGGGTCTGCCACGCCTCCTTATGCCTGTTACATACATTTTGCACAAAGTTAGTATACCCTTTTTTGACCATTTTCAATGGTCGAAGGGTATAAAAACAAGTGGGTAAGGCTACAGTCGGGCGCCCGACAGTAAGATACCCTTCTCCCAATTTTTAAAATCCGTTACAAGCGTGTAACCACACTTATAATTTCAAACAGAGAATTCTGCACAAATACTTTTAGTACATATAGCATACTCGCTCGCACTCATACAGCGACGCGTGTAAAGAGTAAAGCGACACGACGCAACGTCGACGTCGGCGTCGACTGCTCAAAGCAGCGCGCAAGCTGCTGCCCGTACCGAACATTTGTACTGAAAACGTTGACTTGAATAACTTCTGTGTTATTGGTCCGATCGGATTGTAATTTGAAGAATATGTTCATATTGCATTTAGCTTTGTACATACCAAAGCAGAAAGTTATGGGTTTAATACTTTGCTTAATAATCGCAAATAACCGATTTTCGGGGGCGGAGGGCGTGGCATCAAACATTTGACATAAACTTGATCTGCCTATGACTTATAGGAACCTTCATGCCAAATTTGGTATCTCTAGCTTTTTTAATAGCTGAGATCTGTTGTCTCATACAGACGGACAGACGGACAGACAGACGGACATGTCTCAATCGACTCGGCTAGTGATCCTGAGCAAGAATATATATACTTTATGGGGTCTGCCACGCCTCCTTATGCCTGTTACATACATTTTGCACAAAGTTAGTATACCCTTTTTTGACCATTTTCAATGGTCGAAGGGTATAAAAACAAGTGGGTAAGGCTACAGTCGGGCGCCCGACAGTAAGATACCCTTCTCCCAATTTTTAAAATCCGTTACAAGCGTGTAACCACACTTATAATTTCAAACAGAGAATTCTGCACAAATACTTTTAGTACATATAGCATACTCGCTCGCACTCATACAGCGACGCGTGTAAAGAGTAAAGCGACACGACGCAACGTCGACGTCGGCGTCGACTGCTCAAAGCAGCGCGCAAGCTGCTGCCCGTACCGAACATTTGTACTGAAAACGTTGACTTGAATAACTTCTGTGTTATTGGTCCGATCGGATTGTAATTTGAAGAATATGTTCATATTGCATTTAGCTTTGTACATACCAAAGCAGAAAGTTATGGGTTTAATACTTTGCTTAATAATCGCAAATAACCGATTTTCGGGGGCGGAGGGCGTGGCATCAAACATTTGACATAAACTTGATCTGCCTATGACTTATAGGAACCTTCATGCCAAATTTGGTATCTCTAGCTTTTTTAATAGCTGAGATCTGTTGTCTCATACAGACGGACAGACGGACAGACAGACGGACATGTCTCAATCGACTCGGCTAGTGATCCTGAGCAAGAATATATATACTTTATGGGGTCTGCCACGCCTCCTTATGCCTGTTACATACATTTTGCACAAAGTTAGTATACCCTTTTTTGACCATTTTCAATGGTCGAAGGGTATAAAAACAAGTGGGTAAGGCTACAGTCGGGCGCCCGACAGTAAGATACCCTTCTCCCAATTTTTAAAATCCGTTACAAGCGTGTAACCACACTTATAATTTCAAACAGAGAATTCTGCACAAATACTTTTAGTACATATAGCATACTCGCTCGCACTCATACAGCGACGCGTGTAAAGAGTAAAGCGACACGACGCAACGTCGACGTCGGCGTCGACTGCTCAAAGCAGCGCGCAAGCTGCTGCCCGTACCGAACATTTGTACTGAAAACGTTGACTTGAATAACTTCTGTGTTATTGGTCCGATCGGATTGTAATTTGAAGAATATGTTCATATTGCATTTAGCTTTGTACATACCAAAGCAGAAAGTTATGGGTTTAATACTTTGCTTAATAATCGCAAATAACCGATTTTCGGGGGCGGAGGGCGTGGCATCAAACATTTGACATAAACTTGATCTGCCTATGACTTATAGGAACCTTCATGCCAAATTTGGTATCTCTAGCTTTTTTAATAGCTGAGATCTGTTGTCTCATACAGACGGACAGACGGACAGACAGACGGACATGTCTCAATCGACTCGGCTAGTGATCCTGAGCAAGAATATATATACTTTATGGGGTCTGCCACGCCTCCTTATGCCTGTTACATACATTTTGCACAAAGTTAGTATACCCTTTTTTGACCATTTTCAATGGTCGAAGGGTATAAAAACAAGTGGGTAAGGCTACAGTCGGGCGCCCGACAGTAAGATACCCTTCTCCCAATTTTTAAAATCCGTTACAAGCGTGTAACCACACTTATAATTTCAAACAGAGAATTCTGCACAAATACTTTTAGTACATATAGCATACTCGCTCGCACTCATACAGCGACGCGTGTAAAGAGTAAAGCGACACGACGCAACGTCGACGTCGGCGTCGACTGCTCAAAGCAGCGCGCAAGCTGCTGCCCGTACCGAACATTTGTACTGAAAACGTTGACTTGAATAACTTCTGTGTTATTGGTCCGATCGGATTGTAATTTGAAGAATATGTTCATATTGCATTTAGCTTTGTACATACCAAAGCAGAAAGTTATGGGTTTAATACTTTGCTTAATAATCGCAAATAACCGATTTTCGGGGGCGGAGGGCGTGGCATCAAACATTTGACATAAACTTGATCTGCCTATGACTTATAGGAACCTTCATGCCAAATTTGGTATCTCTAGCTTTTTTAATAGCTGAGATCTGTTGTCTCATACAGACGGACAGACGGACAGACAGACGGACATGTCTCAATCGACTCGGCTAGTGATCCTGAGCAAGAATATATATACTTTATGGGGTCTGCCACGCCTCCTTATGCCTGTTACATACATTTTGCACAAAGTTAGTATACCCTTTTTTGACCATTTTCAATGGTCGAAGGGTATAAAAACAAGTGGGTAAGGCTACAGTCGGGCGCCCGACAGTAAGATACCCTTCTCCCAATTTTTAAAATCCGTTACAAGCGTGTAACCACACTTATAATTTCAAACAGAGAATTCTGCACAAATACTTTTAGTACATATAGCATACTCGCTCGCACTCATACAGCGACGCGTGTAAAGAGTAAAGCGACACGACGCAACGTCGACGTCGGCGTCGACTGCTCAAAGCAGCGCGCAAGCTGCTGCCCGTACCGAACATTTGTACTGAAAACGTTGACTTGAATAACTTCTGTGTTATTGGTCCGATCGGATTGTAATTTGAAGAATATGTTCATATTGCATTTAGCTTTGTACATACCAAAGCAGAAAGTTATGGGTTTAATACTTTGCTTAATAATCGCAAATAACCGATTTTCGGGGGCGGAGGGCGTGGCATCAAACATTTGACATAAACTTGATCTGCCTATGACTTATAGGAACCTTCATGCCAAATTTGGTATCTCTAGCTTTTTTAATAGCTGAGATCTGTTGTCTCATACAGACGGACAGACGGACAGACAGACGGACATGTCTCAATCGACTCGGCTAGTGATCCTGAGCAAGAATATATATACTTTATGGGGTCTGCCACGCCTCCTTATGCCTGTTACATACATTTTGCACAAAGTTAGTATACCCTTTTTTTGACCATTTTCAATGGTCGAAGGGTATAAAAACAAGTGGGTAAGGCTACAGTCGGGCGCCCGACAGTAAGATACCCTTCTCCCAATTTTTAAAATCCGTTACAAGCGTGTAACCACACTTATAATTTCAAACAGAGAATTCTGCACAAATACTTTTAGTACATATAGCATACTCGCTCGCACTCATACAGCGACGCGTGTAAAGAGTAAAGCGACACGACGCAACGTCGACGTCGGCGTCGACTGCTCAAAGCAGCGCGCAAGCTGCTGCCCGTACCGAACATTTGTACTGAAAACGTTGACTTGAATAACTTCTGTGTTATTGGTCCGATCGGATTGTAATTTGAAGAATATGTTCATATTGCATTTAGCTTTGTACATACCAAAGCAGAAAGTTATGGGTTTAATACTTTGCTTAATAATCGCAAATAACCGATTTTCGGGGGCGGAGGGCGTGGCATCAAACATTTGACATAAACTTGATCTGCCTATGACTTATAGGAACCTTCATGCCAAATTTGGTATCTCTAGCTTTTTTAATAGCTGAGATCTGTTGTCTCATACAGACGGACAGACGGACAGACAGACGGACATGTCTCAATCGACTCGGCTAGTGATCCTGAGCAAGAATATATATACTTTATGGGGTCTGCCACGCCTCCTTATGCCTGTTACATACATTTTGCACAAAGTTAGTATACCCTTTTTTGACCATTTTCAATGGTCGAAGGGTATAAAAACAAGTGGGTAAGGCTACAGTCGGGCGCCCGACAGTAAGATACCCTTCTCCCAATTTTTAAAATCCGTTACAAGCGTGTAACCACACTTATAATTTCAAACAGAGAATTCTGCACAAATACTTTTAGTACATATAGCATACTCGCTCGCACTCATACAGCGACGCGTGTAAAGAGTAAAGCGACACGACGCAACGTCGACGTCGGCGTCGACTGCTCAAAGCAGCGCGCAAGCTGCTGCCCGTACCGAACATTTGTACTGAAAACGTTGACTTGAATAACTTCTGTGTTATTGGTCCGATCGGATTGTAATTTGAAGAATATGTTCATATTGCATTTAGCTTTGTACATACCAAAGCAGAAAGTTATGGGTTTAATACTTTGCTTAATAATCGCAAATAACCGATTTTCGGGGGCGGAGGGCGTGGCATCAAACATTTGACATAAACTTGATCTGCCTATGACTTATAGGAACCTTCATGCCAAATTTGGTATCTCTAGCTTTTTTAATAGCTGAGATCTGTTGTCTCATACAGACGGACAGACGGACAGACAGACGGACATGTCTCAATCGACTCGGCTAGTGATCCTGAGCAAGAATATATATACTTTATGGGGTCTGCCACGCCTCCTTATGCCTGTTACATACATTTTGCACAAAGTTAGTATACCCTTTTTTGACCATTTTCAATGGTCGAAGGGTATAAAAACAAGTGGGTAAGGCTACAGTCGGGCGCCCGACAGTAAGATACCCTTCTCCCAATTTTTAAAATCCGTTACAAGCGTGTAACCACACTTATAATTTCAAACAGAGAATTCTGCACAAATACTTTTAGTACATATAGCATACTCGCTCGCACTCATACAGCGACGCGTGTAAAGAGTAAAGCGACACGACGCAACGTCGACGTCGGCGTCGACTGCTCAAAGCAGCGCGCAAGCTGCTGCCCGTACCGAACATTTGTACTGAAAACGTTGACTTGAATAACTTCTGTGTTATTGGTCCGATCGGATTGTAATTTGAAGAATATGTTCATATTGCATTTAGCTTTGTACATACCAAAGCAGAAAGTTATGGGTTTAATACTTTGCTTAATAATCGCAAATAACCGATTTTCGGGGGCGGAGGGCGTGGCATCAAACATTTGACATAAACTTGATCTGCCTATGACTTATAGGAACCTTCATGCCAAATTTGGTATCTCTAGCTTTTTTAATAGCTGAGATCTGTTGTCTCATACAGACGGACAGACGGACAGACAGACGGACATGTCTCAATCGACTCGGCTAGTGATCCTGAGCAAGAATATATATACTTTATGGGGTCTGCCACGCCTCCTTATGCCTGTTACATACATTTTGCACAAAGTTAGTATACCCTTTTTTGACCATTTTCAATGGTCGAAGGGTATAAAAACAAGTGGGTAAGGCTACAGTCGGGCGCCCGACAGTAAGATACCCTTCTCCCAATTTTTAAAATCCGTTACAAGCGTGTAACCACACTTATAATTTCAAACAGAGAATTCTGCACAAATACTTTTAGTACATATAGCATACTCGCTCGCACTCATACAGCGACGCGTGTAAAGAGTAAAGCGACACGACGCAACGTCGACGTCGGCGTCGACTGCTCAAAGCAGCGCGCAAGCTGCTGCCCGTACCGAACATTTGTACTGAAAACGTTGACTTGAATAACTTCTGTGTTATTGGTCCGATCGGATTGTAATTTGAAGAATATGTTCATATTGCATTTAGCTTTGTACATACCAAAGCAGAAAGTTATGGGTTTAATACTTTGCTTAATAATCGCAAATAACCGATTTTCGGGGGCGGAGGGCGTGGCATCAAACATTTGACATAAACTTGATCTGCCTATGACTTATAGGAACCTTCATGCCAAATTTGGTATCTCTAGCTTTTTTAATAGCTGAGATCTGTTGTCTCATACAGACGGACAGACGGACAGACAGACGGACATGTCTCAATCGACTCGGCTAGTGATCCTGAGCAAGAATATATATACTTTATGGGGTCTGCCACGCCTCCTTATGCCTGTTACATACATTTTGCACAAAGTTAGTATACCCTTTTTTGACCATTTTCAATGGTCGAAGGGTATAAAAACAAGTGGGTAAGGCTACAGTCGGGCGCCCGACAGTAAGATACCCTTCTCCCAATTTTTAAAATCCGTTACAAGCGTGTAACCACACTTATAATTTCAAACAGAGAATTCTGCACAAATACTTTTAGTACATATAGCATACTCGCTCGCACTCATACAGCGACGCGTGTAAAGAGTAAAGCGACACGACGCAACGTCGACGTCGGCGTCGACTGCTCAAAGCAGCGCGCAAGCTGCTGCCCGTACCGAACATTTGTACTGAAAACGTTGACTTGAATAACTTCTGTGTTATTGGTCCGATCGGATTGTAATTTGAAGAATATGTTCATATTGCATTTAGCTTTGTACATACCAAAGCAGAAAGTTATGGGTTTAATACTTTGCTTAATAATCGCAAATAACCGATTTTCGGGGGCGGAGGGCGTGGCATCAAACATTTGACATAAACTTGATCTGCCTATGACTTATAGGAACCTTCATGCCAAATTTGGTATCTCTAGCTTTTTTAATAGCTGAGATCTGTTGTCTCATACAGACGGACAGACGGACAGACAGACGGACATGTCTCAATCGACTCGGCTAGTGATCCTGAGCAAGAATATATATACTTTATGGGGTCTGCCACGCCTCCTTATGCCTGTTACATACATTTTGCACAAAGTTAGTATACCCTTTTTTGACCATTTTCAATGGTCGAAGGGTATAAAAACAAGTGGGTAAGGCTACAGTCGGGCGCCCGACAGTAAGATACCCTTCTCCCAATTTTTAAAATCCGTTACAAGCGTGTAACCACACTTATAATTTCAAACAGAGAATTCTGCACAAATACTTTTAGTACATATAGCATACTCGCTCGCACTCATACAGCGACGCGTGTAAAGAGTAAAGCGACACGACGCAACGTCGACGTCGGCGTCGACTGCTCAAAGCAGCGCGCAAGCTGCTGCCCGTACCGAACATTTGTACTGAAAACGTTGACTTGAATAACTTCTGTGTTATTGGTCCGATCGGATTGTAATTTGAAGAATATGTTCATATTGCATTTAGCTTTGTACATACCAAAGCAGAAAGTTATGGGTTTAATACTTTGCTTAATAATCGCAAATAACCGATTTTCGGGGGCGGAGGGCGTGGCATCAAACATTTGACATAAACTTGATCTGCCTATGACTTATAGGAACCTTCATGCCAAATTTGGTATCTCTAGCTTTTTTAATAGCTGAGATCTGTTGTCTCATACAGACGGACAGACGGACAGACAGACGGACATGTCTCAATCGACTCGGCTAGTGATCCTGAGCAAGAATATATATACTTTATGGGGTCTGCCACGCCTCCTTATGCCTGTTACATACATTTTGCACAAAGTTAGTATACCCTTTTTTGACCATTTTCAATGGTCGAAGGGTATAAAAACAAGTGGGTAAGGCTACAGTCGGGCGCCCGACAGTAAGATACCCTTCTCCCAATTTTTAAAATCCGTTACAAGCGTGTAACCACACTTATAATTTCAAACAGAGAATTCTGCACAAATACTCATACAGCGACGCGTGTAAAGAGTAAAGCGACACGACGCAACGTCGACGTCGGCGTCGACTGCTCAAAGCAGCGCGCAAGCTGCTGCCCGTACCGAACATTTGTACTGAAAACGTTGACTTGAATAACTTCTGTGTTATTGGTCCGATCGGATTGTAATTTGAAGAATATGTTCATATTGCATTTAGCTTTGTACATACCAAAGCAGAAAGTTATGGGTTTAATACTTTGCTTAATAATCGCAAATAACCGATTTTCGGGGGCGGAGGGCGTGGCATCAAACATTTGACATAAACTTGATCTGCCTATGACTTATAGGAACCTTCATGCCAAATTTGGTATCTCTAGCTTTTTTAATAGCTGAGATCTGTTGTCTCATACAGACGGACAGACGGACAGACAGACGGACATGTCTCAATCGACTCGGCTAGTGATCCTGAGCAAGAATATATATACTTTATGGGGTCTGCCACGCCTCCTTATGCCTGTTACATACATTTTGCACAAAGTTAGTATACCCTTTTTTGACCATTTTCAATGGTCGAAGGGTATAAAAACAAGTGGGTAAGGCTACAGTCGGGCGCCCGACAGTAAGATACCCTTCTCCCAATTTTTAAAATCCGTTACAAGCGTGTAACCACACTTATAATTTCAAACAGAGAATTCTGCACAAATACTTTTAGTACATATAGCATACTCGCTCGCACTCATACAGCGACGCGTGTAAAGAGTAAAGCGACACGACGCAACGTCGACGTCGGCGTCGACTGCTCAAAGCAGCGCGCAAGCTGCTGCCCGTACCGAACATTTGTACTGAAAACGTTGACTTGAATAACTTCTGTGTTATTGGTCCGATCGGATTGTAATTTGAAGAATATGTTCATATTGCATTTAGCTTTGTACATACCAAAGCAGAAAGTTATGGGTTTAATACTTTGCTTAATAATCGCAAATAACCGATTTTCGGGGGCGGAGGGCGTGGCATCAAACATTTGACATAAACTTGATCTGCCTATGACTTATAGGAACCTTCATGCCAAATTTGGTATCTCTAGCTTTTTTAATAGCTGAGATCTGTTGTCTCATACAGACGGACAGACGGACAGACAGACGGACATGTCTCAATCGACTCGGCTAGTGATCCTGAGCAAGAATATATATACTTTATGGGGTCTGCCACGCCTCCTTATGCCTGTTACATACATTTTGCACAAAGTTAGTATACCCTTTTTTGACCATTTTCAATGGTCGAAGGGTATAAAAACAAGTGGGTAAGGCTACAGTCGGGCGCCCGACAGTAAGATACCCTTCTCCCAATTTTTAAAATCCGTTACAAGCGTGTAACCACACTTATAATTTCAAACAGAGAATTCTGCACAAATACTTTTAGTACATATAGCATACTCGCTCGCACTCATACAGCGACGCGTGTAAAGAGTAAAGCGACACGACGCAACGTCGACGTCGGCGTCGACTGCTCAAAGCAGCGCGCAAGCTGCTGCCCGTACCGAACATTTGTACTGAAAACGTTGACTTGAATAACTTCTGTGTTATTGGTCCGATCGGATTGTAATTTGAAGAATATGTTCATATTGCATTTAGCTTTGTACATACCAAAGCAGAAAGTTATGGGTTTAATACTTTGCTTAATAATCGCAAATAACCGATTTTCGGGGGCGGAGGGCGTGGCATCAAACATTTGACATAAACTTGATCTGCCTATGACTTATAGGAACCTTCATGCCAAATTTGGTATCTCTAGCTTTTTTAATAGCTGAGATCTGTTGTCTCATACAGACGGACAGACGGACAGACAGACGGACATGTCTCAATCGACTCGGCTAGTGATCCTGAGCAAGAATATATATACTTTATGGGGTCTGCCACGCCTCCTTATGCCTGTTACATACATTTTGCACAAAGTTAGTATACCCTTTTTTGACCATTTTCAATGGTCGAAGGGTATAAAAACAAGTGGGTAAGGCTACAGTCGGGCGCCCGACAGTAAGATACCCTTCTCCCAATTTTTAAAATCCGTTACAAGCGTGTAACCACACTTATAATTTCAAACAGAGAATTCTGCACAAATACTTTTAGTACATATAGCATACTCGCTCGCACTCATACAGCGACGCGTGTAAAGAGTAAAGCGACACGACGCAACGTCGACGTCGGCGTCGACTGCTCAAAGCAGCGCGCAAGCTGCTGCCCGTACCGAACATTTGTACTGAAAACGTTGACTTGAATAACTTCTGTGTTATTGGTCCGATCGGATTGTAATTTGAAGAATATGTTCATATTGCATTTAGCTTTGTACATACCAAAGCAGAAAGTTATGGGTTTAATACTTTGCTTAATAATCGCAAATAACCGATTTTCGGGGGCGGAGGGCGTGGCATCAAACATTTGACATAAACTTGATCTGCCTATGACTTATAGGAACCTTCATGCCAAATTTGGTATCTCTAGCTTTTTTAATAGCTGAGATCTGTTGTCTCATACAGACGGACAGACGGACAGACAGACGGACATGTCTCAATCGACTCGGCTAGTGATCCTGAGCAAGAATATATATACTTTATGGGGTCTGCCACGCCTCCTTATGCCTGTTACATACATTTTGCACAAAGTTAGTATACCCTTTTTTGACCATTTTCAATGGTCGAAGGGTATAAAAACAAGTGGGTAAGGCTACAGTCGGGCGCCCGACAGTAAGATACCCTTCTCCCAATTTTTAAAATCCGTTACAAGCGTGTAACCACACTTATAATTTCAAACAGAGAATTCTGCACAAATACTTTTAGTACATATAGCATACTCGCTCGCACTCATACAGCGACGCGTGTAAAGAGTAAAGCGACACGACGCAACGTCGACGTCGGCGTCGACTGCTCAAAGCAGCGCGCAAGCTGCTGCCCGTACCGAACATTTGTACTGAAAACGTTGACTTGAATAACTTCTGTGTTATTGGTCCGATCGGATTGTAATTTGAAGAATATGTTCATATTGCATTTAGCTTTGTACATACCAAAGCAGAAAGTTATGGGTTTAATACTTTGCTTAATAATCGCAAATAACCGATTTTCGGGGGCGGAGGGCGTGGCATCAAACATTTGACATAAACTTGATCTGCCTATGACTTATAGGAACCTTCATGCCAAATTTGGTATCTCTAGCTTTTTTAATAGCTGAGATCTGTTGTCTCATACAGACGGACAGACGGACAGACAGACGGACATGTCTCAATCGACTCGGCTAGTGATCCTGAGCAAGAATATATATACTTTATGGGGTCTGCCACGCCTCCTTATGCCTGTTACATACATTTTGCACAAAGTTAGTATACCCTTTTTTGACCATTTTCAATGGTCGAAGGGTATAAAAACAAGTGGGTAAGGCTACAGTCGGGCGCCCGACAGTAAGATACCCTTCTCCCAATTTTTAAAATCCGTTACAAGCGTGTAACCACACTTATAATTTCAAACAGAGAATTCTGCACAAATACTTTTAGTACATATAGCATACTCGCTCGCACTCATACAGCGACGCGTGTAAAGAGTAAAGCGACACGACGCAACGTCGACGTCGGCGTCGACTGCTCAAAGCAGCGCGCAAGCTGCTGCCCGTACCGAACATTTGTACTGAAAACGTTGACTTGAATAACTTCTGTGTTATTGGTCCGATCGGATTGTAATTTGAAGAATATGTTCATATTGCATTTAGCTTTGTACATACCAAAGCAGAAAGTTATGGGTTTAATACTTTGCTTAATAATCGCAAATAACCGATTTTCGGGGGGCGGAGGGCGTGGCATCAAACATTTGACATAAACTTGATCTGCCTATGACTTATAGGAACCTTCATGCCAAATTTGGTATCTCTAGCTTTTTTAATAGCTGAGATCTGTTGTCTCATACAGACGGACAGACGGACAGACAGACGGACATGTCTCAATCGACTCGGCTAGTGATCCTGAGCAAGAATATATATACTTTATGGGGTCTGCCACGCCTCCTTATGCCTGTTACATACATTTTGCACAAAGTTAGTATACCCTTTTTTGACCATTTTCAATGGTCGAAGGGTATAAAAACAAGTGGGTAAGGCTACAGTCGGGCGCCCGACAGTAAGATACCCTTCTCCCAATTTTTAAAATCCGTTACAAGCGTGTAACCACACTTATAATTTCAAACAGAGAATTCTGCACAAATACTTTTAGTACATATAGCATACTCGCTCGCACTCATACAGCGACGCGTGTAAAGAGTAAAGCGACACGACGCAACGTCGACGTCGGCGTCGACTGCTCAAAGCAGCGCGCAAGCTGCTGCCCGTACCGAACATTTGTACTGAAAACGTTGACTTGAATAACTTCTGTGTTATTGGTCCGATCGGATTGTAATTTGAAGAATATGTTCATATTGCATTTAGCTTTGTACATACCAAAGCAGAAAGTTATGGGTTTAATACTTTGCTTAATAATCGCAAATAACCGATTTTCGGGGGCGGAGGGCGTGGCATCAAACATTTGACATAAACTTGATCTGCCTATGACTTATAGGAACCTTCATGCCAAATTTGGTATCTCTAGCTTTTTTAATAGCTGAGATCTGTTGTCTCATACAGACGGACAGACGGACAGACAGACGGACATGTCTCAATCGACTCGGCTAGTGATCCTGAGCAAGAATATATATACTTTATGGGGTCTGCCACGCCTCCTTATGCCTGTTACATACATTTTGCACAAAGTTAGTATACCCTTTTTTGACCATTTTCAATGGTCGAAGGGTATAAAAACAAGTGGGTAAGGCTACAGTCGGGCGCCCGACAGTAAGATACCCTTCTCCCAATTTTTAAAATCCGTTACAAGCGTGTAACCACACTTATAATTTCAAACAGAGAATTCTGCACAAATACTTTTAGTACATATAGCATACTCGCTCGCACTCATACAGCGACGCGTGTAAAGAGTAAAGCGACACGACGCAACGTCGACGTCGGCGTCGACTGCTCAAAGCAGCGCGCAAGCTGCTGCCCGTACCGAACATTTGTACTGAAAACGTTGACTTGAATAACTTCTGTGTTATTGGTCCGATCGGATTGTAATTTGAAGAATATGTTCATATTGCATTTAGCTTTGTACATACCAAAGCAGAAAGTTATGGGTTTAATACTTTGCTTAATAATCGCAAATAACCGATTTTCGGGGGCGGAGGGCGTGGCATCAAACATTTGACATAAACTTGATCTGCCTATGACTTATAGGAACCTTCATGCCAAATTTGGTATCTCTAGCTTTTTTAATAGCTGAGATCTGTTGTCTCATACAGACGGACAGACGGACAGACAGACGGACATGTCTCAATCGACTCGGCTAGTGATCCTGAGCAAGAATATATATACTTTATGGGGTCTGCCACGCCTCCTTATGCCTGTTACATACATTTTGCACAAAGTTAGTATACCCTTTTTTGACCATTTTCAATGGTCGAAGGGTATAAAAACAAGTGGGTAAGGCTACAGTCGGGCGCCCGACAGTAAGATACCCTTCTCCCAATTTTTAAAATCCGTTACAAGCGTGTAACCACACTTATAATTTCAAACAGAGAATTCTGCACAAATACTTTTAGTACATATAGCATACTCGCTCGCACTCATACAGCGACGCGTGTAAAGAGTAAAGCGACACGACGCAACGTCGACGTCGGCGTCGACTGCTCAAAGCAGCGCGCAAGCTGCTGCCCGTACCGAACATTTGTACTGAAAACGTTGACTTGAATAACTTCTGTGTTATTGGTCCGATCGGATTGTAATTTGAAGAATATGTTCATATTGCATTTAGCTTTGTACATACCAAAGCAGAAAGTTATGGGTTTAATACTTTGCTTAATAATCGCAAATAACCGATTTTCGGGGGCGGAGGGCGTGGCATCAAACATTTGACATAAACTTGATCTGCCTATGACTTATAGGAACCTTCATGCCAAATTTGGTATCTCTAGCTTTTTTAATAGCTGAGATCTGTTGTCTCATACAGACGGACAGACGGACAGACAGACGGACATGTCTCAATCGACTCGGCTAGTGATCCTGAGCAAGAATATATATACTTTATGGGGTCTGCCACGCCTCCTTATGCCTGTTACATACATTTTGCACAAAGTTAGTATACCCTTTTTTGACCATTTTCAATGGTCGAAGGGTATAAAAACAAGTGGGTAAGGCTACAGTCGGGCGCCCGACAGTAAGATACCCTTCTCCCAATTTTTAAAATCCGTTACAAGCGTGTAACCACACTTATAATTTCAAACAGAGAATTCTGCACAAATACTTTTAGTACATATAGCATACTCGCTCGCACTCATACAGCGACGCGTGTAAAGAGTAAAGCGACACGACGCAACGTCGACGTCGGCGTCGACTGCTCAAAGCAGCGCGCAAGCTGCTGCCCGTACCGAACATTTGTACTGAAAACGTTGACTTGAATAACTTCTGTGTTATTGGTCCGATCGGATTGTAATTTGAAGAATATGTTCATATTGCATTTAGCTTTGTACATACCAAAGCAGAAAGTTATGGGTTTAATACTTTGCTTAATAATCGCAAATAACCGATTTTCGGGGGCGGAGGGCGTGGCATCAAACATTTGACATAAACTTGATCTGCCTATGACTTATAGGAACCTTCATGCCAAATTTGGTATCTCTAGCTTTTTTAATAGCTGAGATCTGTTGTCTCATACAGACGGACAGACGGACAGACAGACGGACATGTCTCAATCGACTCGGCTAGTGATCCTGAGCAAGAATATATATACTTTATGGGGTCTGCCACGCCTCCTTATGCCTGTTACATACATTTTGCACAAAGTTAGTATACCCTTTTTTGACCATTTTCAATGGTCGAAGGGTATAAAAACAAGTGGGTAAGGCTACAGTCGGGCGCCCGACAGTAAGATACCCTTCTCCCAATTTTTAAAATCCGTTACAAGCGTGTAACCACACTTATAATTTCAAACAGAGAATTCTGCACAAATACTTTTAGTACATATAGCATACTCGCTCGCACTCATACAGCGACGCGTGTAAAGAGTAAAGCGACACGACGCAACGTCGACGTCGGCGTCGACTGCTCAAAGCAGCGCGCAAGCTGCTGCCCGTACCGAACATTTGTACTGAAAACGTTGACTTGAATAACTTCTGTGTTATTGGTCCGATCGGATTGTAATTTGAAGAATATGTTCATATTGCATTTAGCTTTGTACATACCAAAGCAGAAAGTTATGGGTTTAATACTTTGCTTAATAATCGCAAATAACCGATTTTCGGGGGCGGAGGGCGTGGCATCAAACATTTGACATAAACTTGATCTGCCTATGACTTATAGGAACCTTCATGCCAAATTTGGTATCTCTAGCTTTTTTAATAGCTGAGATCTGTTGTCTCATACAGACGGACAGACGGACAGACAGACGGACATGTCTCAATCGACTCGGCTAGTGATCCTGAGCAAGAATATATATACTTTATGGGGTCTGCCACGCCTCCTTATGCCTGTTACATACATTTTGCACAAAGTTAGTATACCCTTTTTTGACCATTTTCAATGGTCGAAGGGTATAAAAACAAGTGGGTAAGGCTACAGTCGGGCGCCCGACAGTAAGATACCCTTCTCCCAATTTTTAAAATCCGTTACAAGCGTGTAACCACACTTATAATTTCAAACAGAGAATTCTGCACAAATACTTTTAGTACATATAGCATACTCGCTCGCACTCATACAGCGACGCGTGTAAAGAGTAAAGCGACACGACGCAACGTCGACGTCGGCGTCGACTGCTCAAAGCAGCGCGCAAGCTGCTGCCCGTACCGAACATTTGTACTGAAAACGTTGACTTGAATAACTTCTGTGTTATTGGTCCGATCGGATTGTAATTTGAAGAATATGTTCATATTGCATTTAGCTTTGTACATACCAAAGCAGAAAGTTATGGGTTTAATACTTTGCTTAATAATCGCAAATAACCGATTTTCGGGGGCGGAGGGCGTGGCATCAAACATTTGACATAAACTTGATCTGCCTATGACTTATAGGAACCTTCATGCCAAATTTGGTATCTCTAGCTTTTTTAATAGCTGAGATCTGTTGTCTCATACAGACGGACAGACGGACAGACAGACGGACATGTCTCAATCGACTCGGCTAGTGATCCTGAGCAAGAATATATATACTTTATGGGGTCTGCCACGCCTCCTTATGCCTGTTACATACATTTTGCACAAAGTTAGTATACCCTTTTTTGACCATTTTCAATGGTCGAAGGGTATAAAAACAAGTGGGTAAGGCTACAGTCGGGCGCCCGACAGTAAGATACCCTTCTCCCAATTTTTAAAATCCGTTACAAGCGTGTAACCACACTTATAATTTCAAACAGAGAATTCTGCACAAATACTTTTAGTACATATAGCATACTCGCTCGCACTCATACAGCGACGCGTGTAAAGAGTAAAGCGACACGACGCAACGTCGACGTCGGCGTCGACTGCTCAAAGCAGCGCGCAAGCTGCTGCCCGTACCGAACATTTGTACTGAAAACGTTGACTTGAATAACTTCTGTGTTATTGGTCCGATCGGATTGTAATTTGAAGAATATGTTCATATTGCATTTAGCTTTGTACATACCAAAGCAGAAAGTTATGGGTTTAATACTTTGCTTAATAATCGCAAATAACCGATTTTCGGGGGCGGAGGGCGTGGCATCAAACATTTGACATAAACTTGATCTGCCTATGACTTATAGGAACCTTCATGCCAAATTTGGTATCTCTAGCTTTTTTAATAGCTGAGATCTGTTGTCTCATACAGACGGACAGACGGACAGACAGACGGACATGTCTCAATCGACTCGGCTAGTGATCCTGAGCAAGAATATATATACTTTATGGGGTCTGCCACGCCTCCTTATGCCTGTTACATACATTTTGCACAAAGTTAGTATACCCTTTTTTGACCATTTTCAATGGTCGAAGGGTATAAAAACAAGTGGGTAAGGCTACAGTCGGGCGCCCGACAGTAAGATACCCTTCTCCCAATTTTTAAAATCCGTTACAAGCGTGTAACCACACTTATAATTTCAAACAGAGAATTCTGCACAAATACTTTTAGTACATATAGCATACTCGCTCGCACTCATACAGCGACGCGTGTAAAGAGTAAAGCGACACGACGCAACGTCGACGTCGGCGTCGACTGCTCAAAGCAGCGCGCAAGCTGCTGCCCGTACCGAACATTTGTACTGAAAACGTTGACTTGAATAACTTCTGTGTTATTGGTCCGATCGGATTGTAATTTGAAGAATATGTTCATATTGCATTTAGCTTTGTACATACCAAAGCAGAAAGTTATGGGTTTAATACTTTGCTTAATAATCGCAAATAACCGATTTTCGGGGGCGGAGGGCGTGGCATCAAACATTTGACATAAACTTGATCTGCCTATGACTTATAGGAACCTTCATGCCAAATTTGGTATCTCTAGCTTTTTTAATAGCTGAGATCTGTTGTCTCATACAGACGGACAGACGGACAGACAGACGGACATGTCTCAATCGACTCGGCTAGTGATCCTGAGCAAGAATATATATACTTTATGGGGTCTGCCACGCCTCCTTATGCCTGTTACATACATTTTGCACAAAGTTAGTATACCCTTTTTTGACCATTTTCAATGGTCGAAGGGTATAAAAACAAGTGGGTAAGGCTACAGTCGGGCGCCCGACAGTAAGATACCCTTCTCCCAATTTTTAAAATCCGTTACAAGCGTGTAACCACACTTATAATTTCAAACAGAGAATTCTGCACAAATACTTTTAGTACATATAGCATACTCGCTCGCACTCATACAGCGACGCGTGTAAAGAGTAAAGCGACACGACGCAACGTCGACGTCGGCGTCGACTGCTCAAAGCAGCGCGCAAGCTGCTGCCCGTACCGAACATTTGTACTGAAAACGTTGACTTGAATAACTTCTGTGTTATTGGTCCGATCGGATTGTAATTTGAAGAATATGTTCATATTGCATTTAGCTTTGTACATACCAAAGCAGAAAGTTATGGGTTTAATACTTTGCTTAATAATCGCAAATAACCGATTTTCGGGGGCGGAGGGCGTGGCATCAAACATTTGACATAAACTTGATCTGCCTATGACTTATAGGAACCTTCATGCCAAATTTGGTATCTCTAGCTTTTTTAATAGCTGAGATCTGTTGTCTCATACAGACGGACAGACGGACAGACAGACGGACATGTCTCAATCGACTCGGCTAGTGATCCTGAGCAAGAATATATATACTTTATGGGGTCTGCCACGCCTCCTTATGCCTGTTACATACATTTTGCACAAAGTTAGTATACCCTTTTTTGACCATTTTCAATGGTCGAAGGGTATAAAAACAAGTGGGTAAGGCTACAGTCGGGCGCCCGACAGTAAGATACCCTTCTCCCAATTTTTAAAATCCGTTACAAGCGTGTAACCACACTTATAATTTCAAACAGAGAATTCTGCACAAATACTCATACAGCGACGCGTGTAAAGAGTAAAGCGACACGACGCAACGTCGACGTCGGCGTCGACTGCTCAAAGCAGCGCGCAAGCTGCTGCCCGTACCGAACATTTGTACTGAAAACGTTGACTTGAATAACTTCTGTGTTATTGGTCCGATCGGATTGTAATTTGAAGAATATGTTCATATTGCATTTAGCTTTGTACATACCAAAGCAGAAAGTTATGGGTTTAATACTTTGCTTAATAATCGCAAATAACCGATTTTCGGGGGCGGAGGGCGTGGCATCAAACATTTGACATAAACTTGATCTGCCTATGACTTATAGGAACCTTCATGCCAAATTTGGTATCTCTAGCTTTTTTAATAGCTGAGATCTGTTGTCTCATACAGACGGACAGACGGACAGACAGACGGACATGTCTCAATCGACTCGGCTAGTGATCCTGAGCAAGAATATATATACTTTATGGGGTCTGCCACGCCTCCTTATGCCTGTTACATACATTTTGCACAAAGTTAGTATACCCTTTTTTGACCATTTTCAATGGTCGAAGGGTATAAAAACAAGTGGGTAAGGCTACAGTCGGGCGCCCGACAGTAAGATACCCTTCTCCCAATTTTTAAAATCCGTTACAAGCGTGTAACCACACTTATAATTTCAAACAGAGAATTCTGCACAAATACTTTTAGTACATATAGCATACTCGCTCGCACTCATACAGCGACGCGTGTAAAGAGTAAAGCGACACGACGCAACGTCGACGTCGGCGTCGACTGCTCAAAGCAGCGCGCAAGCTGCTGCCCGTACCGAACATTTGTACTGAAAACGTTGACTTGAATAACTTCTGTGTTATTGGTCCGATCGGATTGTAATTTGAAGAATATGTTCATATTGCATTTAGCTTTGTACATACCAAAGCAGAAAGTTATGGGTTTAATACTTTGCTTAATAATCGCAAATAACCGATTTTCGGGGGCGGAGGGCGTGGCATCAAACATTTGACATAAACTTGATCTGCCTATGACTTATAGGAACCT
>JAEIFM010000399.1:0-100244 GCA_018901885.1 Zaprionus kolodkinae | reverse complement strand
ATAGGTTCAATACTTTGCCTAATAATCGTAAATTACCGATTTGCGGGGGCGGTGGGCGTGGCATCAAATATTTGACATCAATTTCATCTGCCCCGGATAAATAGGAACCTTCATACCAAATTTGGTGTCTCTAGCTTTTTTAATAGCTGAGATCTGTTGTCTCGAACCAACAGACGGTCAGACAGACGAACATGGCTCAATCGACTCGGCTAGTGATACTGTGCAAGAATATATATACTTTTTTATGGGGTCGGCCACGCCTGTGTTATTGGTCCGATCAGATTGTAATTTGGAGGATATGTTCATATTGCATTTAGCTTAATACATAGTAAAGCAGAACTTTATAGGTTCAATACTTAGCCTAATAATCGTAAATTACCGATTTACGGGGGGGGGAGCGTGACATCAAATATTTGACATCAATTTCATCTGCCCCGGATATATTGGAACCTTCATACCAAATTTGGTGTCTCTAGCTATTTTAATAGCTGAGATCTGTTGTCTCGAACCAACAGACGGACAGACGGTCAGACAGACGAACATGGCTAGTGATACTGTGCAAGAATATATATACTTTATGGGGTCTGCCACGCCTGTGTTATTGGTCCGATCAGATTGTAATTTGGAGGATATGTTCATATTGCATTCAGCTTAATACATAGTAAAGCAGAACTTTATAGGTTCAATACTTTGCCTAATAATCGTAAATTACCGATTTGCGGGGGCGGTGGGCGTGGCATCAAATATTTGACATCAATTTCATCTGCCCCGGATAAATAGGAACCTTCATACCAAATTTGGTGTCTCTAGCTTTTTTAATAGCTGAGATCTGTTGTCTCGAACCAACAGACGGTCAGACAGACGAACATGGCTCAATCGACTCGGCTAGTGATACTGTGCAAGAATATATATACTTTTTATGGGGTCGGCCACGCCTGTGTTATTGGTCCGATCAGATTGTAATTTGGAGGATATGTTCATATTGCATTTAGCTTAATACATAGTAAAGCAGAACTTTATAGGTTCAATACTTAGCCTAATAATCGTAAATTACCGATTTACGGGGGGGGGGTGAGCGTGACATCAAATATTTGACATCAATTTCATCTGCCCCGGATATATTGGAACCTTCATACCAAATTTGGTGTCTCTAGCTATTTTAATAGCTGAGATCTGTTGTCTCGAACCAACAGACGGACAGACGGTCAGACAGACGAACATGGCTAGTGATACTGTGCAAGAATATATATACTTTATGGGGTCTGCCACGCCTGTGTTATTGGTCCGATCAGATTGTAATTTGGAGGATATGTTCATATTGCATTCAGCTTAATACATAGTAAAGCAGAACTTTATAGGTTCAATACTTTGCCTAATAATCGTAAATTACCGATTTGCGGGGGCGGTGGGCGTGGCATCAAATATTTGACATCAATTTCATCTGCCCCGGATAAATAGGAACCTTCATACCAAATTTGGTGTCTCTAGCTTTTTTAATAGCTGAGATCTGTTGTCTCGAACCAACAGACGGACAGACGGTCAGACAGACGGACATGGCTCAATCGACTCGGCTAGTGATCCTGAGCAAGAATATATATACTTTATGGGGTCTGCCACGCCTGTGTTATTGGTCCGATCAGATTGTAATTTGGAGGATATGTTCATATTGCATTCAGCTTAATACATAGTAAAGCAGAACTTTATAGGTTCAATACTTTGCCTAATAATCGTAAATTATCGATTTTCGGGGGCGGTGGGCGTGGCATCAAATATTTGACATCAATTTCATCTGCCCCGGATAAATAGGAACCTTCATACCAAATTTGGTGTCTCTAGCTTTTTTAATAGCTGAGATCTGTTGTCTCAAACCAACAGACGGACAGACGGTCAGACAGACGAACATGGCTCAATCGACTCGGCTAGTGATACTGTGCAAGAATATATATACTTTTTATGGGGTCGGCCACGCCTGTGTTATTGGTCCGATCAGATTGTAATTTGGAGGATATGTTCATATTGCATTCAGCTTAATACATAGTAAAGCAGAACCCTATACGTTCAATACTTTGCCTAATAATCGTAAATTACCGATTTGCGGGGGCGGTGGGTGTGGCATCAAATATTTGACATCAATTTCATCTGCCCCGGATAAATAGGAACCTTCATACCAAATTTGCTGTCTCTAGCTTTTTTAATAGCTGAGATCTGTTGTCTCAAACCAACAGACGGACAGACGGTCAGACAGACGGACATGGCTCAATCGACTCGTCTAGTGATCCTGAGCAAGAATATATATACTTTATGGGGTCTGCCACGCCTGTGTTATTGGTCCGATCAGATTGTAATTTGGAGGATATGTTCATATTGCATTCAGCTTAATACATAGTAAAGCAGAACTTTATAGGTTCAATACTTTGCCTAATAATCGTAAATTATCGATTTTCGGGGGCGGTGGGCGTGGCATCAAATATTTGACATCAATTTCATCTGCCCCGGATAAATAGGAACCTTCATACCAAATTTGGTGTCTCTAGCTTTTTTAATAGCTGAGATCTGTTGTCTCGAACCAACAGACGGTCAGACAGACGAACATGGCTCAATCGACTCGGCTAGTGATACTGTGCAAGAATATATATACTTTTTATGGGGTCGGCCACGCCTGTGTTATTGGTCCGATCAGATTGTAATTTGGAGGATATGTTCATATTGCATTCAGCTTAATACATAGTAAAGCAGAACTTTATAGGTTCAATACTTTGCCTAATAATCGTAAATTACCGATTTGCGGGGGCGGTGGGCGTGGCATCAAATATTTGACATCAATTTCATCTGCCCCGGATAAATAGGAACCTTCATACCAAATTTGGTGTCTCTAGCTTTTTTAATAGCTGAGATCTGTTGTCTCAAACCAACAGACGGACAGACGGTCAGACAGACGGACATGGCTCAATCGACTCGTCTAGTGATCCTGAGCAAGAATATATATACTTTATGGGGTCTGCCACGCCTGTGTTATTGGTCCGATCAGATTGTAATTTGGAGGATATGTTCATATTGCATTCAGCTTAATACATAGTAAAGCAGAACTTTATAGGTTCAATACTTTGCCTAATAATCGTAAATTACCGATTTTCGGGGGGCGGTGGGCGTGGCATCAAATATTTGACATCAATTTCATCTGCCCCGGATAAATAGGAACCTTCATACCAAATTTGGTGTCTCTAGCTTTTTTAATAGCTGAGATCTGTTGTCTCGAACCAACAGACGGACAGACGGTCAGACAGACGGACATGGCTCAATCGACTCGGCTAGTGATCCTGAGCAAGAATATATATACTTTTTATGGGGTCTGCCACGCCTGTGTTATTGGTCCGATCAGATTGTAATTTGGAGGATATGTTCATATTGCATTCAGCTTAATACATAGTAAAGCAGAACTTTATAGGTTCAATACTTTGCCTAATAATCGTAAATTACCGATTTGCGGGGGCGGTGGGCGTGGCATCAAATATTTGACATCAATTTCATCTGCCCCGGATAAATAGGAACCTTCATACCAAATTTGGTGTCTCTAGCTTTTTTAATAGCTGAGATCTGTTGTCTCGAACCAACAGACGGTCAGACAGACGAACATGGCTCAATCGACTCGGCTAGTGATACTGTGCAAGAATATATATACTTTTTTATGGGGTCGGCCACGCCTGTGTTATTGGTCCGATCAGATTGTAATTTGGAGGATATGTTCATATTGCATTCAGCTTAATACATAGTAAAGCAGAACTTTATAGGTTCAATACTTTGCCTAATAATCGTAAATTACCGATTTGCGGGGGCGGTGGGCGTGGCATCAAATATTTGACATCAATTTCATCTGCCCCGGATAAATAGGAACCTTCATACCAAATTTGGTGTCTCTAGCTTTTTTAATAGCTGAGATCTGTTGTCTCGAACCAACAGACGGACAGACGGTCAGACAGACGGACATGGCTCAATCGACTCGGCTAGTGATCCTGTGCAAGAATATATATACTTTATGGGGTCTGCCACGCCTGTGTTATTGGTCCGATCAGATTGTAATTTGGAGGATATGTTCATATTGCATTCAGCTTAATACATAGTAAAGCAGAACTTTATAGGTTCAATACTTTGCCTAATAATCGTAAATTACCGATTTGCGGGGGCGGTGGGCGTGGCATCAAATATTTGACATCAATTTCATCTGCCCCGGATAAATAGGAACCTTCATACCAAATTTGGTGTCTCTAGCTTTTTTAATAGCTGAGATCTGTTGTCTCGAACCAACAGACGGACAGACGGTCAGACAGACGAACATGGCTCAATCGACTCGGCTAGTGATACTGTGCAAGAATATATATACTTTTTATGGGGTCGGCCACGCCTGTGTTATTGGTCCGATCAGATTGTAATTTGGAGGATATGTTCATATTGCATTCAGCTTAATACATAGTAAAGCAGAACTTTATAGGTTCAATACTTTGCCTAATAATCGTAAATTACCGATTTGCGGGGGCGGTGGGCGTGGCATCAAATATTTGACATCAATTTCATCTGCCCCGGATAAATAGGAACCTTCATACCAAATTTGGTGTCTCTAGCTATTTTAATAGCTGAGATTTGGTGTCTCTAGGTTTTTTAATAGCTGAGATCTGTTGTCTCGAACCAACAGACGGACAGACGGTCAGACAGACGAACATGGCTCAAAGGCAGTGATACTGTGCAAGAATATATATACTTTTATGGGGTCTGCCACGCCTGTGTTATTGGTCCGATCAGATTGTAATTTGGAGGATATGTTCATATTGCATTCAGCTTAATACATAGTAAAGCAGAACTTTATAGGTTCAATACTTTGCCTAATAATCGTAAATTACCGATTTGCGGGGGCGGTGGGCGTGGCATCAAATATTTGACATCAATTTCATCTGCCCCGGATAAATAGGAACCTTCATACCAAATTTGGTGTCTCTAGCTATTTTAATAGCTGAGATTTGGTGTCTCTAGGTTTTTTAATAGCTGAGATCTGTTGTCTCGAACCAACAGACGGACAGACGGTCAGACAGACGGACATGGCTCAATCGACTCGGCTAGTGATCCTGTGCAAGAATATATATACTTTTTTTGGGGTCGGCCACGCCTGTGTTATTGGTCCGATCAGATTGTAATTTGGAGGATATGTTCATATTGCATTCAGCTTAATACATAGTAAAGCAGAACTTTATAGGTTCAATACTTTGCCTAATAATCGTAATAAGAAATTACCGATTTGCGGGGGCGGTGGGCGTGGCATCAAATATTTGACATCAATTTCATCTGCCCCGGATAAATAGGAACCTTCATACCAAATTTGGTGTCTCTAGCTTTTTTAATAGCTGAGATCTGTTGTCTCGAACCAACAGACGGACAGACGGTCAGACAGACGGACATGGCTCAATCGACTCGGCTAGTGATCCTGTGCAAGAATATATATACTTTATGGGGTCTGCCACGCCTATGTTATTGGTCCGATCAGTTTGTAATTTGGAGGATATGTTCATATTGCATTCAGCTTAATACATAGTAAAGCAGAACTTTATAGGTTCAATACTTTGCCTAATAATCGTAAATTACCGATTTGCGGGGGCGGTGGGCGTGGCATCAAATATTTGACATCAATTTCATCTGCCCCGGATAAATAGGAACCTTCATACCAAATTTGGTGTCTCTAGCTTTTTTAATAGCTGAGATCTGTTGTCTCGAACCAACAGACGGTCAGACAGACGAACATGGCTCAATCGACTCGGCTAGTGATACTGTGCAAGAATATATATACTTTTTATGGGGTCGGCCACGCCTGTGTTATTGGTCCGATCAGATTGTAATTTGGAGGATATGTTCATATTGCATTTAGCTTAATACATAGTAAAGCAGAACTTTATAGGTTCAATACTTAGCCTAATAATCGTAAATTACCGATTTACGGGGGGGGTGAGCGTGACATCAAATATTTGACATCAATTTCATCTGCCCCGGATATATTGGAACCTTCATACCAAATTTGGTGTCTCTAGCTATTTTAATAGCTGAGATCTGTTGTCTCGAACCAACAGACGGACAGACGGTCAGACAGACGAACATGGCTAGTGATACTGTGCAAGAATATATATACTTTATGGGGTCTGCCACGCCTGTGTTATTGGTCCGATCAGATTGTAATTTGGAGGATATGTTCATATTGCATTCAGCTTAATACATAGTAAAGCAGAACTTTATAGGTTCAATACTTTGCCTAATAATCGTAAATTACCGATTTACGGGGGGGGTGAGCGTGACATCAAATATTTGACATCAATTTCATCTGCCCCGGATAAATAGGAACCTTCATACCAAATTTGGTGTCTCTAGCTATTTTAATAGCTGAGATCTGTTGTCTTGAACCAACATACGGACAGACGGTCAGACAGACGGACATGGCTCAATCGACTCGGCTAGTGATACTGTGCAAGAATATATATACTTTTTTTGGGGTCGGCCACGCCTGTGTTATTGGTCCGATCAGATTGTAATTTGGAGGATATGTTCATATTGCATTCAGCTTAATACATAGTAAAGCAGAACTTTATAGGTTCAATACTTTGCCTAATAATCGTAAATTACCGATTTGCGGGGGCGGTGGGCGTGGCATCAAATATTTGACCATCAATTTCATCTGCCCATTTTGGAAATATGAAAACCTTCATACCAAATTTGGTGTCTCTAGCTTTTTTAATAGCTGAGATCTGTTGTCTTGAACCAACATACGGACAGACGGTCAGACAGACGGACATGGCTCAATCGACTCGGCTAGTGATACTGTGCAAGAATATATATACTTTATGGGGTCTGCCACGCCTGTGTTATTGGTCCGATCAGATTGTAATTTGGAGGATATGTTCATATTGCATTCAGCTTAATACATAGTAAAGCAGAACTTTATAGGTTCAATACTTTGCCTAATAATCGTAAATTACCGATTTGCGGGGGCGGTGGGCGTGGCATCAAATATTTGACATCAATTTCATCTGCCCCGGATAAATAGGAACCTTCATACCAAATTTGGTGTCTCTAGCTTTTTTAATAGCTGAGATCTGTTGTCTCGAACCAACAGACGGACAGACGGTCAGAACATGGCTCAATCGACTCGGCTAGTGATACTGTGCAAGAATATATATACTTTTTATGGGGTCGGCCACGCCTGTGTTATTGGTCCGATCAGATTGTAATTTGGAGGATATGTTCATATTGCATTCAGCTTAATACATAGTAAAGCAGAACTTTATAGGTTCAATACTTTGCCTAATAATCGTAAATTACCGATTTGCGGGGGGCGGTGGGCGTGGCATCAAATATTTGACATCAATTTCATCTGCCCCGGATATATTAGGAACCTTCATACCAAATTTGGTGTCTCTAGCTATTTTAATAGCTGAGATCTGTTGTCTCGAACCAACAGACGGACAGACGGTCAGACAGACGAACATGGCTCAATCGACTCGGCTAGTGATACTGTGCAAGAATATATATACTTTTTATGGGGTCGGCCACGCCTGTGTTATTGGTCCGATCAGATTGTAATTTGGAGGATATGTTCATATTGCATTCAGCTTAATACATAGTAAAGCAGAACTTTATAGGTTCAATACTTTGCCTAATAATCGTAAATTACCGATTTGCGGGGGCGGTGGGCGTGGCATCAAATATTTGACATCAATTTCATCTGCCCCGGATAAATAGGAACCTTCATACCAAATTTGGTGTCTCTAGCTTTTTTAATAGCTGAGATCTGTTGTCTCGAACCAACAGACGGACAGACGGTCAGACAGACGGACATGGCTCAATCGACTCGGCTAGTGATACTGTGCAAGAATATATATACTTTTTTGGGGTCGGCCACGCCTGTGTTATTGGTCCGATCAGATTGTAATTTGGAGGATATGTTCATATTGCATTCAGCTTAATACATAGTAAAGCAGAACTTTATAGGTTCAATACTTTGCCTAATAATCGTAAATTACCGATTTGCGGGGGCGGTGGGCGTGGCATCAAATATTTGACATCAATTTCATCTGCCCCGGATAAATAGGAACCTTCATACCAAATTTGGTGTCTCTAGCTTTTTTAATAGCTGAGATCTGTTGTCTCGAACCAACAGACGGACAGACGGTCAGACAGACGATGGCTCAATCGACTCGGCTAGTGATACTGTGCAAGAATATATATACTTTTTATGGGGTCGGCCACGCCTGTGTTATTGGTCCGATCAGATTGTAATTTGGAGGATATGTTCATATTGCATTCAGCTTAATACATAGTAAAGCAGAACTTTATAGGTTCAATACTTTGCCTAATAATCGTAAATTACCGATTTGCGGGGGCGGTGGGCGTGACATCAAATATTTGACATCAATTTCATCTGCCCCGGATATATTGGAACCTTCATACCAAATTTGGTGTCTCTAGCTATTTTAATAGCTGAGATCTGTTGTCT
The DNA here is from genome assembly GCA_018901885.1 of Zaprionus kolodkinae. Lineage (NCBI taxonomy): Eukaryota > Metazoa > Arthropoda > Insecta > Diptera > Drosophilidae > Zaprionus > Zaprionus kolodkinae. The sequence goes on along the minus strand of JAEIFM010000399.1, from coordinate 91,720 downwards.
CGAACCAACAGACGGACAGACGGTCAGACAGACGAATCGACTGGCTAGTGATACTGTGCAAGAATATATATACTTTTATGGGGTCTGCCACGCCTGTGTTATTGGTCCGATCAGATTGTAATTTGGAGGATATGTTCATATTGCATTCAGCTTAATACATAGTAAAGCAGAACTTTATAGGTTCAATACTTTGCCTAATAATCGTAAATTACCGATTTGCGGGGGCGGTGGGCGTGGCATCAAATATTTGACATCAATTTCATCTGCCCCGGATAAATAGGAACCTTCATACCAAATTTGGTGTCTCTAGCTATTTTAATAGCTGAGATCTGTTGTCTCGAACCAACAGACGGACAGACGGTCAGACAGACGGACATGGCTCAATCGACTCGGCTAGTGATACTGTGCAAGAATATATATACTTTTTATGGGGTCGGCCACGCCTGTGTTATTGGTCCGATCAGATTGTAATTTGGAGGATATGTTCATATTGCATTCAGCTTAATACATAGTAAAGCAGAACTTTATAGGTTCAATACTTTGCCTAATAATCGTAAATTACCGATTTGCGGGGGCGGTGGGCGTGGCATCAAATATTTGACATCAATTTCATCTGCCCCGGATAAATAGGAACCTTCATACCAAATTTGGTGTCTCTAGCTTTTTTAATAGCTGAGATCTGTTGTCTCAAACCAACAGACGGCAACGGTCAGACAGACGAACATGGCTAATGACTGCTAGTGATACTGTGCAAGAATATATATACTTTTTATGGGGTCGGCCACGCCTGTGTTATTGGTCCGATCAGATTGTAATTTGGAGGATATGTTCATATTGCATTCAGCTTAATACATAGTAAAGCAGAACTTTATAGGTTCAATACTTTGCCTAATAATCGTAAATTACCGATTTACGGGGGCGGTGGGCGTGGCATCAAATATTTGACATCAATTTCATCTGCCCCGGATAAATAGGAACCTTCATACCAAATTTGGTGTCTCTAGCTTTTTTAATAGCTGAGATCTGTTGTCTCGAACCAACAGACGGACAGACGGTCAGACAGACGGACATGGCTCAACGAGGCTAGTGATACTGTGCAAGAATATATATACTTTTTATGGGGTCGGCCACGCCTGTGTTATTGGTCCGATCAGATTGTAATTTGGAGGATATGTTCATATTGCATTCAGCTTAATACATAGTAAAGCAGAACTTTATAGGTTCAATACTTTGCCTAATAATCGTAAATTACCGATTTGCGGGGGCGGTGGGCGTGGCATCAAATATTTGACATCAATTTCATCTGCCCCGGATAAATAGGAACCTTCATACCAAATTTGGTGTCTCTAGCTTTTTTAATAGCTGAGATCTGTTGTCTCGAACCAACAGACGGACAGACGGTCAGACAGACGAACATGGCTCAATCGACTCGGCTAGTGATACTGTGCAAGAATATATATACTTTTTATGGGGTCGGCCACGCCTGTGTTATTGGTCCGATCAGATTGTAATTTGGAGGATATGTTCATATTGCATTCAGCTTAATACATAGTAAAGCAGAACTTTATAGGTTCAATACTTAGCCTAATAATCGTAAATTACCGATTTACGGGGGGGGTGAGCGTGACATCAAATATTTGACATCAATTTCATCTGCCCCGGATATATTGGAACCTTCATACCAAATTTGGTGTCTCTAGCTATTTTAATAGCTGAGATCTGTTGTCTCGAACCAACAGACGGACAGACGGTCAGACAGACGAACATGGCTAGTGATACTGTGCAAGAATATATATACTTTATGGGGTCTGCCACGCCTGTGTTATTGGTCCGATCAGATTGTAATTTGGAGGATATGTTCATATTGCATTCAGCTTAATACATAGTAAAGCAGAACTTTATAGGTTCAATACTTTGCCTAATAATCGTAAATTACCGATTTGCGGGGGCGGTGGGCGTGGCATCAAATATTTGACATCAATTTTATCTGCCCCGGATAAGTAGGAACCTTCATACCAAATTTGGTGTCTCTAGCTATTTTAATAGCTGAGATCTGTTGTCTTGAACCAACATACGGACAGACGGTCAGACAGACGGACATGGCTCAATCGACTCGGCTAGTGATACTGTGCAAGAATATATATACTTTTTTTGGGGTCGGCCACGCCTGTGTTATTGGTCCGATCAGATTGTAATTTGGAGGATATGTTCATATTGCATTCAGCTTAATACATAGTAAAGCAGAACTTTATAGGTTCAATACTTTGCCTAATAATCGTAAATTACCGATTTGCGGGGGCGGTGGGCGTGGCATCAAATATTTGACATCAATTTCATCTGCCCCGGATAAATAGGAACCTTCATACCAAATTTGGTGTCTCTAGCTTTTTTAATAGCTGAGATCTGTTGTCTCAAACCAACAGACGGACAAAGACGGACAGACGACATGGCTCAATCGACTTTTTTTTTTTTTTTTGAGAAAAAAAATATATTTTTTATGGGGTCTGCCACGCCTTTTTTTTTGGTCCGATCAGATTGTAATTTGGGGGATTTGTTCCTATTGCATTCAGCTTAATACATAGTAAAGCAGAACTTTATAGGTTCAATACTTAGCCTAATAATCGTAAATTACCGATTTACGGGGGCGGTGAGCGTGACATCAAATATTTGACATCAATTTCATCTGCCCCGGATATATTGGAACCTTCATACCAAATTTGGTGTCTCTAGCTATTTTAATAGCTGAGATCTGTTGTCTCGAACCAACAGACGGACAGACGGTCAGACAGACGAACATGGCTAGTGATACTGTGCAAGAATATATATACTTTTAATGGAGTCGGCCACGCCTGTGTTATTGGTCCGATCAGATTGTAATTTGGAGGATATGTTCATATTGCATTCAGCTTAATACATAGTAAAGCAGAACTTTATAGGTTCAATACTTTGCCTAATAATCGTAAATTACCGATTTGCGGGGGCGGTGGGCGTGGCATCAAATATTTGACATCAATTTCATCTGCCCCGGATAAATAGGAACCTTCATACCAAATTTGGTGTCTCTAGCTTTTTTAATAGCTGAGATCTGTTGTCTCGAACCAACAGACGGTCAGACAGACGAACATGGCTCAATCGACTCGGCTAGTGATACTGTGCAAGAATATATATACTTTTTATGGGGTCGGCCACGCCTGTGTTATTGGTCCGATCAGATTGTAATTTGGAGGATATGTTCATATTGCATTCAGCTTAATACATAGTAAAGCAGAACTTTATAGGTTCAATACTTTGCCGAATAATCGTAAATTACCGATTTACGGGGGCGGTGAGCGTGACATCAAATATTTGACATCAATTTCATCTGCCCCGGATATATTGGAACCTTCATACCAAATTTGGTGTCTCTAGCTATTTTAATAGCTGAGATCTGTTGTCTCGAACCAACAGACGGACAGACGGTCAGACAGACGAATATGGCTAGTGATATTTTTTTTTTTCTTCTTGGCTAGTGATACTGTGGAAGAATATATATACTTTTTATGGAGTCGGCCACGCCTGTGTTATTGGTCCGATCAGATTGTAATTTGGAGGATATGTTCATATTGCATTCAGCTTAATACATAGTAAAGCAGAACTTTATAGGTTCAATACTTTGCCTAATAATCGTAAATTACCGATTTGCGGGGGCGGTGGGCGTGGCATCAAATATTTGACATCAATTTCATCTGCCCCGGATATATTGGAACCTTCATACCAAATTTGGTGTCTCTAGCTATTTTAATAGCTGAGATCTGTTGTCTCGAACCAACAGACGGACAGACGGTCAGACAGACGAACATGGCTCAATCGACTCGGCTAGTGATACTGTGCAAGAATATATATACTTTTTATGGGGTCGGCCACGCCTGTGTTATTGGTCCGATCAGATTGTAATTTGGAGGATATGTTCATATTGCATTCAGCTTAATACATAGTAAAGCAGAACTTTATAGGTTCAATACTTTGCCTAATAATCGTAAATTACCGATTTGCGGGGGCGGTGGGCGTGGCATCAAATATTTGACATCAATTTCATCTGCCCCGGATATATTGGAACCTTCATACCAAATTTGGTGTCTCTAGCTTTTTTAATAGCTGAGATCTGTTGTCTCGAACCAACAGACGGTCAGACAGACGGACATGGCTCAATCACTCGGCTAGTGATACTGTGCAAGAATATATATACTTTTTTATGGGGTCGGCCACGCCTGTGTTATTGGTCCGATCAGATTGTAATTTGGAGGATATGTTCATATTGCATTCAGCTTAATACATAGTAAAGCAGAACTTTATAGGTTCAATACTTTGCCTAATAATCGTAAATTACCGATTTGCGGGGGCGGTGGGCGTGGCATCAAATATTTGACATCAATTTCATCTGCCCCGGATAAATAGGAACCTTCATACCAAATTTGGTGTCTCTAGCTATTTTTAATAGCTGAGATCTGTTGTCTCGAACCAACAGACGGACAGACGGTCAGACAGACGAACATGGCTCAATCGACTCGGCTAGTGATACTGTGCAAGAATATATATACTTTTTATGGGGTCGGCCACGCCTGTGTTATTGGTCCGATCAGATTGTAATTTGGAGGATATGTTCATATTGCATTCAGCTTAATACATAGTAAAGCAGAACTTTATAGGTTCAATACTTTGCCTAATAATCGTAAATTACCGATTTGCGGGGGCGGTGGGCGTGACATCAAATATTTGACATCAATTTCACCTGCCCCGGATATATTGGAACCTTCATACCAAATTTGGTGTCTCTAGCTATTTTAATAGCTGAGATCTGTTGTCTCGAACCAACAGACGGACAGACGGTCAGACAGACGAACATGGCTAGAAAAAAACCACCTGCCCCGAAATGAACCTTCATACCAAATTTGGTGTCTCTAGCTATTTTAATAGCTGAGATCTGTTGTCTCGAACCAACAGACGGACAGACGGTCAGACAGACGAACATGGCTAGTGATACTGTGCAAGAATATATATACTTTTTATGGGGTCGGCCACGCCTGTGTTATTGGTCCGATCAGATTGTAATTTGGAGGATATGTTCATATTGCATTCAGCTTAATACATAGTAAAGCAGAACTTTATAGGTTCAATACTTTGCCTAATAATCGTAAATTACCGATTTGCGGGGGCGGTGGGCGTGACATCAAATATTTGACATCAATTTCACCTGCCCCGGATATATTGGAACCTTCATACCAAATTTGGTGTCTCTAGCTATTTTAATAGCTGAGATCTGTTGTCTCGAACCAACAGACGGACAGACGGTCAGACAGACGAACATGGCTAGTGATACTGTGCAAGAATATATATACTTTTTATGGAGTCGGCCACGCCTGTGTTATTGGTCCGATCAGATTGTAATTTGGAGGATATGTTCATATTGCATTCAGCTTAATACATAGTAAAGCAGAACTTTATAGGTTCAATACTTTGCCTAATAATCGTAAATTACCGATTTACGGGGGCGGTGAGCGTGACATCAAATATTTGACATCAATTTCACCTGCCCCGGATATATTGGAACCTTCATACCAAATTTGGTGTCTCTAGCTATTTTAATAGCTGAGATCTGTTGTCTCGAACCAACAGACGGACAGACGGTCAGACAGACGAACATGGCTAAGTGATACTGTGCAAGAATATATATACTTTTTATGGGGTCGGCCACGCCTGTGTTATTGGTCCGATCAGATTGTAATTTGGAGGATATGTTCATATTGCATTCAGCTTAATACATAGTAAAGCAGAACTTTATAGGTTCAATACTTTGCCTAATAATCGTAAATTACCGATTTACGGGGGCGGTGAGCGTGACATCAAATATTTGACATCAATTTCACCTGCCCCGGATATATTGGAACCTTCATACCAAATTTGGTGTCTCTAGCTATTTTAATAGCTGAGATCTGTTGTCTCGAACCAACAGACGGACAGACGGTCAGACAGACGAACATGGCTAGTGATACTGTGCAAGAATATATATACTTTTTATGGAGTCGGCCACGCCTGTGTTATTGGTCCGATCAGATTGTAATTTGGAGGATATGTTCATATTGCATTCAGCTTAATACATAGTAAAGCAGAACTTTATAGGTTCAATACTTTGCCTAATAATCGTAAATTACCGATTTACGGGGGCGGTGAGCGTGACATCAAATATTTGACATCAATTTCACCTGCCCCGGATATATTGGAACCTTCATACCAAATTTGGTGTCTCTAGCTATTTTAATAGCTGAGATCTGTTGTCTCGAACCAACAGACGGACAGACGGTCAGACAGACGAACATGGCTAGTGATACTGTGCAAGAATATATATACTTTTTATGGGGTCGGCCACGCCTGTGTTATTGGTCCGATCAGATTGTAATTTGGAGGATATGTTCATATTGCATTCAGCTTAATACATAGTAAAGCAGAACTTTATAGGTTCAATACTTTGCCTAATAATCGTAAATTACCGATTTACGGGGGCGGTGAGCGTGACATCAAATATTTGACATCAATTTCACCTGCCCCGGATATATTGGAACCTTCATACCAAATTTGGTGTCTCTAGCTATTTTAATAGCTGAGATCTGTTGTCTCGAACCAACAGACGGACAGACGGTCAGACAGACGAACATGGCTAGTGATACTGTGCAAGAATATATATACTTTTTATGGAGTCGGCCACGCCTGTGTTATTGGTCCGATCAGATTGTAATTTGGAGGATATGTTCATATTGCATTCAGCTTAATACATAGTAAAGCAGAACTTTATAGGTTCAATACTTTGCCTAATAATCGTAAATTACCGATTTACGGGGGCGGTGAGCGTGACATCAAATATTTGACATCAATTTCACCTGCCCCGGATATATTGGAACCTTCATACCAAATTTGGTGTCTCTAGCTATTTTAATAGCTGAGATCTGTTGTCTCGAACCAACAGACGGACAGACGGTCAGACAGACGAACATGGCTAGTGATACTGTGCAAGAATATATATACTTTTTATGGAGTCGGCCACGCCTGTGTTATTGGTCCGATCAGATTGTAATTTGGAGGATATGTTCATATTGCATTCAGCTTAATACATAGTAAAGCAGAACTTTATAGGTTCAATACTTTGCCTAATAATCGTAAATTACCGATTTACGGGGGCGGTGAGCGTGACATCAAATATTTGACATCAATTTCACCTGCCCCGGATATATTGGAACCTTCATACCAAATTTGGTGTCTCTAGCTATTTTAATAGCTGAGATCTGTTGTCTCGAACCAACAGACGGACAGACGGTCAGACAGACGAACATGGCTAGTGATACTGTGCAAGAATATATATACTTTTTATGGAGTCGGCCACGCCTGTGTTATTGGTCCGATCAGATTGTAATTTGGAGGATATGTTCATATTGCATTCAGCTTAATACATAGTAAAGCAGAACCTTATAGGTTCAATACTTTGCCTAATAATCGTAAATTACCGATTTACGGGGGCGGTGAGCGTGACATCAAATATTTGACATCAATTTCACCTGCCCCGGATATATTGGAACCTTCATACCAAATTTGGTGTCTCTAGCTATTTTAATAGCTGAGATCTGTTGTCTCGAACCAACAGACGGACAGACGGTCAGACAGACGAACATGGCTAGTGATACTGTGCAAGAATATATATACTTTTTATGGAGTCGGCCACGCCTGTGTTATTGGTCCGATCAGATTGTAATTTGGAGGATATGTTCATATTGCATTCAGCTTAATACATAGTAAAGCAGAACTTTATAGGTTCAATACTTTGCCTAATAATCGTAAATTACCGATTTACGGGGGCGGTGAGCGTGACATCAAATATTTGACATCAATTTCACCTGCCCCGGATATATTGGAACCTTCATACCAAATTTGGTGTCTCTAGCTATTTTAATAGCTGAGATCTGTTGTCTCGAACCAACAGACGGACAGACGGTCAGACAGACGAACATGGCTAGTGATACTGTGCAAGAATATATATACTTTTTATGGGGTCGGCCACGCCTGTGTTATTGGTCCGATCAGATTGTAATTTGGAGGATATGTTCATATTGCATTCAGCTTAATACATAGTAAAGCAGAACTTTATAGGTTCAATACTTTGCCTAATAATCGTAAATTACCGATTTACGGGGGCGGTGAGCGTGACATCAAATATTTGACATCAATTTCACCTGCCCCGGATATATTGGAACCTTCATACCAAATTTGGTGTCTCTAGCTATTTTAATAGCTGAGATCTGTTGTCTCGAACCAACAGACGGACAGACGGTCAGACAGACGAACATGGCTAGTGATACTGTGCAAGAATATATATACTTTTTATGGAGTCGGCCACGCCTGTGTTATTGGTCCGATCAGATTGTAATTTGGAGGATATGTTCATATTGCATTCAGCTTAATACATAGTAAAGCAGAACCTTATAGGTTCAATACTTTGCCTAATAATCGTAAATTACCGATTTACGGGGGCGGTGAGCGTGACATCAAATATTTGACATCAATTTCACCTGCCCCGGATATATTGGAACCTTCATACCAAATTTGGTGTCTCTAGCTATTTTAATAGCTGAGATCTGTTGTCTCGAACCAACAGACGGACAGACGGTCAGACAGACGAACATGGCTAGTGATACTGTGCAAGAATATATATACTTTTTATGGAGTCGGCCACGCCTGTGTTATTGGTCCGATCAGATTGTAATTTGGAGGATATGTTCATATTGCATTCAGCTTAATACATAGTAAAGCAGAACTTTATAGGTTCAATACTTTGCCTAATAATCGTAAATTACCGATTTACGGGGGCGGTGAGCGTGACATCAAATATTTGACATCAATTTCACCTGCCCCGGATATATTGGAACCTTCATACCAAATTTGGTGTCTCTAGCTATTTTAATAGCTGAGATCTGTTGTCTCGAACCAACAGACGGACAGACGGTCAGACAGACGAACATGGCTAGTGATACTGTGCAAGAATATATATACTTTTTATGGGGTCGGCCACGCCTGTGTTATTGGTCCGATCAGATTGTAATTTGGAGGATATGTTCATATTGCATTCAGCTTAATACATAGTAAAGCAGAACTTTATAGGTTCAATACTTTGCCTAATAATCGTAAATTACCGATTTACGGGGGCGGTGAGCGTGACATCAAATATTTGACATCAATTTCACCTGCCCCGGATATATTGGAACCTTCATACCAAATTTGGTGTCTCTAGCTATTTTAATAGCTGAGATCTGTTGTCTCGAACCAACAGACGGACAGACGGTCAGACAGACGAACATGGCTAGTGATACTGTGCAAGAATATATATACTTTTTATGGAGTCGGCCACGCCTGTGTTATTGGTCCGATCAGATTGTAATTTGGAGGATATGTTCATATTGCATTCAGCTTAATACATAGTAAAGCAGAACTTTATAGGTTCAATACTTTGCCTAATAATCGTAAATTACCGATTTACGGGGGCGGTGAGCGTGACATCAAATATTTGACATCAATTTCACCTGCCCCGGATATATTGGAACCTTCATACCAAATTTGGTGTCTCTAGCTATTTTAATAGCTGAGATCTGTTGTCTCGAACCAACAGACGGACAGACGGTCAGACAGACGAACATGGCTAGTGATACTGTGCAAGAATATATATACTTTTTATGGGGTCGGCCACGCCTGTGTTATTGGTCCGATCAGATTGTAATTTGGAGGATATGTTCATATTGCATTCAGCTTAATACATAGTAAAGCAGAACTTTATAGGTTCAATACTTTGCCTAATAATCGTAAATTACCGATTTACGGGGGCGGTGAGCGTGACATCAAATATTTGACATCAATTTCACCTGCCCCGGATATATTGGAACCTTCATACCAAATTTGGTGTCTCTAGCTATTTTAATAGCTGAGATCTGTTGTCTCGAACCAACAGACGGACAGACGGTCAGACAGACGAACATGGCTAGTGATACTGTGCAAGAATATATATACTTTTTATGGAGTCGGCCACGCCTGTGTTATTGGTCCGATCAGATTGTAATTTGGAGGATATGTTCATATTGCATTCAGCTTAATACATAGTAAAGCAGAACTTTATAGGTTCAATACTTTGCCTAATAATCGTAAATTACCGATTTACGGGGGCGGTGAGCGTGACATCAAATATTTGACATCAATTTCACCTGCCCCGGATATATTGGAACCTTCATACCAAATTTGGTGTCTCTAGCTATTTTAATAGCTGAGATCTGTTGTCTCGAACCAACAGACGGACAGACGGTCAGACAGACGAACATGGCTAGTGATACTGTGCAAGAATATATATACTTTTTATGGAGTCGGCCACGCCTGTGTTATTGGTCCGATCAGATTGTAATTTGGAGGATATGTTCATATTGCATTCAGCTTAATACATAGTAAAGCAGAACTTTATAGGTTCAATACTTTGCCTAATAATCGTAAATTACCGATTTACGGGGGCGGTGAGCGTGACATCAAATATTTGACATCAATTTCACCTGCCCCGGATATATTGGAACCTTCATACCAAATTTGGTGTCTCTAGCTATTTTAATAGCTGAGATCTGTTGTCTCGAACCAACAGACGGACAGACGGTCAGACAGACGAACATGGCTAGTGATACTGTGCAAGAATATATATACTTTTTATGGAGTCGGCCACGCCTGTGTTATTGGTCCGATCAGATTGTAATTTGGAGGATATGTTCATATTGCATTCAGCTTAATACATAGTAAAGCAGAACTTTATAGGTTCAATACTTTGCCTAATAATCGTAAATTACCGATTTACGGGGGCGGTGAGCGTGACATCAAATATTTGACATCAATTTCACCTGCCCCGGATATATTGGAACCTTCATACCAAATTTGGTGTCTCTAGCTATTTTAATAGCTGAGATCTGTTGTCTCGAACCAACAGACGGACAGACGGTCAGACAGACGAACATGGCTAGTGATACTGTGCAAGAATATATATACTTTTTATGGAGTCGGCCACGCCTGTGTTATTGGTCCGATCAGATTGTAATTTGGAGGATATGTTCATATTGCATTCAGCTTAATACATAGTAAAGCAGAACTTTATAGGTTCAATACTTTGCCTAATAATCGTAAATTACCGATTTACGGGGGCGGTGAGCGTGACATCAAATATTTGACATCAATTTCACCTGCCCCGGATATATTGGAACCTTCATACCAAATTTGGTGTCTCTAGCTATTTTAATAGCTGAGATCTGTTGTCTCGAACCAACAGACGGACAGACGGTCAGACAGACGAACATGGCTAGTGATACTGTGCAAGAATATATATACTTTTTATGGAGTCGGCCACGCCTGTGTTATTGGTCCGATCAGATTGTAATTTGGAGGATATGTTCATATTGCATTCAGCTTAATACATAGTAAAGCAGAACTTTATAGGTTCAATACTTTGCCTAATAATCGTAAATTACCGATTTACGGGGGCGGTGAGCGTGACATCAAATATTTGACATCAATTTCACCTGCCCCGGATATATTGGAACCTTCATACCAAATTTGGTGTCTCTAGCTATTTTAATAGCTGAGATCTGTTGTCTCGAACCAACAGACGGACAGACGGTCAGACAGACGAACATGGCTAGTGATACTGTGCAAGAATATATATACTTTTTATGGGGTCGGCCACGCCTGTGTTATTGGTCCGATCAGATTGTAATTTGGAGGATATGTTCATATTGCATTCAGCTTAATACATAGTAAAGCAGAACTTTATAGGTTCAATACTTTGCCTAATAATCGTAAATTACCGATTTACGGGGGCGGTGAGCGTGACATCAAATATTTGACATCAATTTCACCTGCCCCGGATATATTGGAACCTTCATACCAAATTTGGTGTCTCTAGCTATTTTAATAGCTGAGATCTGTTGTCTCGAACCAACAGACGGACAGACGGTCAGACAGACGAACATGGCTAGTGATACTGTGCAAGAATATATATACTTTTTATGGAGTCGGCCACGCCTGTGTTATTGGTCCGATCAGATTGTAATTTGGAGGATATGTTCATATTGCATTCAGCTTAATACATAGTAAAGCAGAACTTTATAGGTTCAATACTTTGCCTAATAATCGTAAATTACCGATTTACGGGGGCGGTGAGCGTGACATCAAATATTTGACATCAATTTCACCTGCCCCGGATATATTGGAACCTTCATACCAAATTTGGTGTCTCTAGCTATTTTAATAGCTGAGATCTGTTGTCTCGAACCAACAGACGGACAGACGGTCAGACAGACGAACATGGCTAGTGATACTGTGCAAGAATATATATACTTTTTATGGAGTCGGCCACGCCTGTGTTATTGGTCCGATCAGATTGTAATTTGGAGGATATGTTCATATTGCATTCAGCTTAATACATAGTAAAGCAGAACTTTATAGGTTCAATACTTTGCCTAATAATCGTAAATTACCGATTTACGGGGGCGGTGAGCGTGACATCAAATATTTGACATCAATTTCACCTGCCCCGGATATATTGGAACCTTCATACCAAATTTGGTGTCTCTAGCTATTTTAATAGCTGAGATCTGTTGTCTCGAACCAACAGACGGACAGACGGTCAGACAGACGAACATGGCTAGTGATACTGTGCAAGAATATATATACTTTTTATGGAGTCGGCCACGCCTGTGTTATTGGTCCGATCAGATTGTAATTTGGAGGATATGTTCATATTGCATTCAGCTTAATACATAGTAAAGCAGAACTTTATAGGTTCAATACTTTGCCTAATAATCGTAAATTACCGATTTACGGGGGCGGTGAGCGTGACATCAAATATTTGACATCAATTTCACCTGCCCCGGATATATTGGAACCTTCATACCAAATTTGGTGTCTCTAGCTATTTTAATAGCTGAGATCTGTTGTCTCGAACCAACAGACGGACAGACGGTCAGACAGACGAACATGGCTAGTGATACTGTGCAAGAATATATATACTTTTTATGGGGTCGGCCACGCCTGTGTTATTGGTCCGATCAGATTGTAATTTGGAGGATATGTTCATATTGCATTCAGCTTAATACATAGTAAAGCAGAACTTTATAGGTTCAATACTTTGCCTAATAATCGTAAATTACCGATTTACGGGGGCGGTGAGCGTGACATCAAATATTTGACATCAATTTCACCTGCCCCGGATATATTGGAACCTTCATACCAAATTTGGTGTCTCTAGCTATTTTAATAGCTGAGATCTGTTGTCTCGAACCAACAGACGGACAGACGGTCAGACAGACGAACATGGCTAAGTGATACTGTGCAAGAATATATATACTTTTTATGGGGTCGGCCACGCCTGTGTTATTGGTCCGATCAGATTGTAATTTGGAGGATATGTTCATATTGCATTCAGCTTAATACATAGTAAAGCAGAACTTTATAGGTTCAATACTTTGCCTAATAATCGTAAATTACCGATTTACGGGGGCGGTGAGCGTGACATCAAATATTTGACATCAATTTCACCTGCCCCGGATATATTGGAACCTTCATACCAAATTTGGTGTCTCTAGCTATTTTAATAGCTGAGATCTGTTGTCTCGAACCAACAGACGGACAGACGGTCAGACAGACGAACATGGCTAAAAGTGATACTGTGCAAGAATATATATACTTTTTATGGGGTCGGCCACGCCTGTGTTATTGGTCCGATCAGATTGTAATTTGGAGGATATGTTCATATTGCATTCAGCTTAATACATAGTAAAGCAGAACTTTATAGGTTCAATACTTTGCCTAATAATCGTAAATTACCGATTTACGGGGGCGGTGAGCGTGACATCAAATATTTGACATCAATTTCACCTGCCCCGGATATATTGGAACCTTCATACCAAATTTGGTGTCTCTAGCTATTTTAATAGCTGAGATCTGTTGTCTCGAACCAACAGACGGACAGACGGTCAGACAGACGAACATGGCTAGTGATACTGTGCAAGAATATATATACTTTTTTATGGAGTCGGCCACGCCTGTGTTATTGGTCCGATCAGATTGTAATTTGGAGGATATGTTCATATTGCATTCAGCTTAATACATAGTAAAGCAGAACTTTATAGGTTCAATACTTTGCCTAATAATCGTAAATTACCGATTTACGGGGGCGGTGAGCGTGACATCAAATATTTGACATCAATTTCACCTGCCCCGGATATATTGGAACCTTCATACCAAATTTGGTGTCTCTAGCTATTTTAATAGCTGAGATCTGTTGTCTCGAACCAACAGACGGACAGACGGTCAGACAGACGAACATGGCTAGTGATACTGTGCAAGAATATATATACTTTTTATGGAGTCGGCCACGCCTGTGTTATTGGTCCGATCAGATTGTAATTTGGAGGATATGTTCATATTGCATTCAGCTTAATACATAGTAAAGCAGAACTTTATAGGTTCAATACTTTGCCTAATAATCGTAAATTACCGATTTACGGGGGCGGTGAGCGTGACATCAAATATTTGACATCAATTTCACCTGCCCCGGATATATTGGAACCTTCATACCAAATTTGGTGTCTCTAGCTATTTTAATAGCTGAGATCTGTTGTCTCGAACCAACAGACGGACAGACGGTCAGACAGACGAACATGGCTCAAGTGATACTGTGCAAGAATATATATACTTTTTATGGGGTCGGCCACGCCTGTGTTATTGGTCCGATCAGATTGTAATTTGGAGGATATGTTCATATTGCATTCAGCTTAATACATAGTAAAGCAGAACTTTATAGGTTCAATACTTTGCCTAATAATCGTAAATTACCGATTTACGGGGGCGGTGAGCGTGACATCAAATATTTGACATCAATTTCACCTGCCCCGGATATATTGGAACCTTCATACCAAATTTGGTGTCTCTAGCTATTTTAATAGCTGAGATCTGTTGTCTCGAACCAACAGACGGACAGACGGTCAGACAGACGAACATGGCTAGTGATACTGTGCAAGAATATATATACTTTTTATGGAGTCGGCCACGCCTGTGTTATTGGTCCGATCAGATTGTAATTTGGAGGATATGTTCATATTGCATTCAGCTTAATACATAGTAAAGCAGAACTTTATAGGTTCAATACTTTGCCTAATAATCGTAAATTACCGATTTACGGGGGCGGTGAGCGTGACATCAAATATTTGACATCAATTTCACCTGCCCCGGATATATTGGAACCTTCATACCAAATTTGGTGTCTCTAGCTATTTTAATAGCTGAGATCTGTTGTCTCGAACCAACAGACGGACAGACGGTCAGACAGACGAACATGGCTAGTGATACTGTGCAAGAATATATATACTTTTTATGGGGTCGGCCACGCCTGTGTTATTGGTCCGATCAGATTGTAATTTGGAGGATATGTTCATATTGCATTCAGCTTAATACATAGTAAAGCAGAACTTTATAGGTTCAATACTTTGCCTAATAATCGTAAATTACCGATTTACGGGGGCGGTGAGCGTGACATCAAATATTTGACATCAATTTCACCTGCCCCGGATATATTGGAACCTTCATACCAAATTTGGTGTCTCTAGCTATTTTAATAGCTGAGATCTGTTGTCTCGAACCAACAGACGGACAGACGGTCAGACAGACGAACATGGCTAGTGATACTGTGCAAGAATATATATACTTTTTATGGGGTCGGCCACGCCTGTGTTATTGGTCCGATCAGATTGTAATTTGGAGGATATGTTCATATTGCATTCAGCTTAATACATAGTAAAGCAGAACTTTATAGGTTCAATACTTTGCCTAATAATCGTAAATTACCGATTTACGGGGGCGGTGAGCGTGACATCAAATATTTGACATCAATTTCACCTGCCCCGGATATATTGGAACCTTCATACCAAATTTGGTGTCTCTAGCTATTTTAATAGCTGAGATCTGTTGTCTCGAACCAACAGACGGACAGACGGTCAGACAGACGAACATGGCTAAGTGATACTGTGCAAGAATATATATACTTTTTATGGGGTCGGCCACGCCTGTGTTATTGGTCCGATCAGATTGTAATTTGGAGGATATGTTCATATTGCATTCAGCTTAATACATAGTAAAGCAGAACTTTATAGGTTCAATACTTTGCCTAATAATCGTAAATTACCGATTTACGGGGGCGGTGAGCGTGACATCAAATATTTGACATCAATTTCACCTGCCCCGGATAAATAGGAACCTTCATACCAAATTTGGTGTCTCTAGCTATTTTAATAGCTGAGATCTGTTGTCTCGAACCAACAGACGGACAGACGGTCAGACAGACGAACATGGCTCAATCGACTCGGCTAGTGATACTGTGCAAGAATATATATACTTTTTATGGGGTCGGCCACGCCTGTGTTATTGGTCCGATCAGATTGTAATTTGGAGGATATGTTCATATTGCATTCAGCTTAATACATAGTAAAGCAGAACTTTATAGGTTCAATACTTTGCCTAATAATCGTAAATTACCGATTTACGGGGGCGGTGAGCGTGACATCAAATATTTGACATCAATTTCACCTGCCCCGGATATATTGGAACCTTCATACCAAATTTGGTGTCTCTAGCTATTTTAATAGCTGAGATCTGTTGTCTCGAACCAACAGACGGACAGACGGTCAGACAGACGAACATGGCTAGTGATACTGTGCAAGAATATATATACTTTTTATGGAGTCGGCCACGCCTGTGTTATTGGTCCGATCAGATTGTAATTTGGAGGATATGTTCATATTGCATTCAGCTTAATACATAGTAAAGCAGAACTTTATAGGTTCAATACTTTGCCTAATAATCGTAAATTACCGATTTACGGGGGCGGTGAGCGTGACATCAAATATTTGACATCAATTTCACCTGCCCCGGATATATTGGAACCTTCATACCAAATTTGGTGTCTCTAGCTATTTTAATAGCTGAGATCTGTTGTCTCGAACCAACAGACGGACAGACGGTCAGACAGACGAACATGGCTAGTGATACTGTGCAAGAATATATATACTTTTTATGGAGTCGGCCACGCCTGTGTTATTGGTCCGATCAGATTGTAATTTGGAGGATATGTTCATATTGCATTCAGCTTAATACATAGTAAAGCAGAACTTTATAGGTTCAATACTTTGCCTAATAATCGTAAATTACCGATTTACGGGGGCGGTGAGCGTGACATCAAATATTTGACATCAATTTCACCTGCCCCGGATAAATAGGAACCTTCATACCAAATTTGGTGTCTCTAGCTATTTTAATAGCTGAGATCTGTTGTCTCGAACCAACAGACGGACAGACGGTCAGACAGACGAACATGGCTCAATCGACTCGGTTAGTGATACTGTGCAAGAATATATATACTTTTTATGGGGTCGGCCACGCCTGTGTTATTGGTCCGATCAGATTGTAATTTGGAGGATATGTTCATATTGCATTCAGCTTAATACATAGTAAAGCAGAACTTTATAGGTTCAATACTTTGCCTAATAATCGTAAATTACCGATTTACGGGGGCGGTGAGCGTGACATCAAATATTTGACATCAATTTCATCTGCCCCGGATAAATAGGAACCTTCATACCAAATTTGGTGTCTCTAGCTTTTTTAATAGCTGAGATCTGTTGTCTCGAACCAACAGGCGGTCAGACAGACGAACATGGCTCAATAGACTCGGCTAGTGATACTGTGCAAGAATATATATACTTTTTATGGGGTCGGCCACGCCTGTGTTATTGGTCCGATCAGATTGTAATTTGGAGGATATGTTCATATTGCATTCAGCTTAATACATAGTAAAGCAGAACTTTATAGGTTCAATACTTTGCCTAATAATCGTAAATTACCGATTTACGGGGGCGGTGAGCGTGACATCAAATATTTGACATCAATTTCATCTGCCCCGGATAAATAGGAACCTTCATACCAAATTTGGTGTCTCTAGCTATTTTAATAGCTGAGATCTGTTGTCTCGAACCAACAGACGGACAGACGGTCAGACAGACGAACATGGCTAGTGATACTGTGCAAGAATATATATACTTTTTATGGAGTCGGCCACGCCTGTGTTATTGGTCCGATCAGATTGTAATTTGGAGGATATGTTCATATTGCATTCAGCTTAATACATAGTAAAGCAGAACTTTATAGGTTCAATACTTTGCCTAATAATCGTAAATTACCGATTTACGGGGGCGGTGAGCGTGACATCAAATATTTGACATCAATTTCACCTGCCCCGGATATATTGGAACCTTCATACCAAATTTGGTGTCTCTAGCTATTTTAATAGCTGAGATCTGTTGTCTCGAACCAACAGACGGACAGACGGTCAGACAGACGGCCAATCGACTCGGCTAGTGATACTGTGCAAGAATATATATACTTTTTATGGGGTCGGCCACGCCTGTGTTATTGGTCCGATCAGATTGTAATTTGGAGGATATGTTCATATTGCATTCAGCTTAATACATAGTAAAGCAGAACTTTATAGGTTCAATACTTTGCCTAATAATCGTAAATTACCGATTTACGGGGGCGGTGAGCGTGACATCAAATATTTGACATCAATTTCACCTGCCCCGGATATATTGGAACCTTCATACCAAATTTGGTGTCTCTAGCTATTTTAATAGCTGAGATCTGTTGTCTCGAACCAACAGACGGACAGACGGTCAGACAGACGGACATGGCTCAATCGACTCGGTTAGTGATCCTGTGCAAGAATATATATACTTTATGGGGTCTGCCACGCCTGTGTTATTGGTCCGATCAGATTGTAATTTGGAGGATATGTTCATATTGCATTCAGCTTAATACATAGTAAAGCAGAACTTTATAGGTTCAATACTTTGCCTAATAATCGTAAATTACCGATTTGCGGGGGCGGTGGGCGTGGCATCAAATATTTGACATCAATTTCATCTGCCCCGGATAAATAGGAACCTTCATACCAAATTTGGTGTCTCTAGCTATTTTAATAGCTGAGATCTGTTGTCTCGAACCAACAGACGGACAGACGGTCAGACAGACGGACATGGCTCAATCGACTCGGCTAGTGATCCTGAGCAAGAATATATATACTTTTTATGGGGTCGGCCACGCCTGTGTTATTGGTCCGATCAGATTGTAATTTGGAGGATATGTTCATATTGCATTCAGCTTAATACATAGTAAAGCAGAACCTTATAGGTTCAATACTTTGCCTAATAATCGTAAATTACCGATTTACGGGGGCGGTGAGCGTGACATCAAATATTTGACATCAATTTCATCTGCCCCGGATAAATAGGAACCTTCATACCAAATTTGGTGTCTCTAGCTATTTTAATAGCTGAGATCTGTTGTCTCGAACCAACAGGCGGTCAGACAGACGAACATGGCTCAATCGACTCGGCTAGTGATACTGTGCAAGAATATATATACTTTTTATGGGGTCGGCCACGCCTGTGTTATTGGTCCGATCAGATTGTAATTTGGAGGATATGTTCATATTGCATTCAGCTTAATACATAGTAAAGCAGAACTTTATAGGTTCAATACTTTGCCTAATAATCGTAAATTACCGATTTACGGGGGCGGTGAGCGTGACATCAAATATTTGACATCAATTTCACCTGCCCCGGATATATTGGAACCTTCATACCAAATTTGGTGTCTCTAGCTATTTTAATAGCTGAGATCTGTTGTCTCGAACCAACAGACGGACAGACGGTCAGACAGACGAACATGGCTAGTGATACTGTGCAAGAATATATATACTTTTTATGGAGTCGGCCACGCCTGTGTTATTGGTCCGATCAGATTGTAATTTGGAGGATATGTTCATATTGCATTCAGCTTAATACATAGTAAAGCAGAACTTTATAGGTTCAATACTTTGCCTAATAATCGTAAATTACCGATTTACGGGGGCGGTGAGCGTGACATCAAATATTTGACATCAATTTCACCTGCCCCGGATATATTGGAACCTTCATACCAAATTTGGTGTCTCTAGCTATTTTAATAGCTGAGATCTGTTGTCTCGAACCAACAGACGGACAGACGGTCAGACAGACGAACATGGCTAGTGATACTGTGCAAGAATATATATACTTTTTTATGGAGTCGGCCACGCCTGTGTTATTGGTCCGATCAGATTGTAATTTGGAGGATATGTTCATATTGCATTCAGCTTAATACATAGTAAAGCAGAACTTTATAGGTTCAATACTTTGCCTAATAATCGTAAATTACCGATTTACGGGGGCGGTGAGCGTGACATCAAATATTTGACATCAATTTCATCTGCCCCGGATAAATAGGAACCTTCATACCAAATTTGGTGTCTCTAGCTTTTTTAATAGCTGAGATCTGTTGTCTCGAACCAACAGACGGACAGACGGTCAGACAGACGGACATGGCTCAATCGACTCGGTTAGTGATCCTGAGCAAGAATATATATACTTTTATGGGGTCTGCCACGCCTGTGTTATTGGTCCGATCAGATTGTAATTTGGAGGATATGTTCATATTGCATTCAGCTTAATACATAGTAAAGCAGAACTTTATAGGTTCAATACTTTGCCTAATAATCGTAAATTACCGATTTACGGGGGCGGTGAGCGTGACATCAAATATTTGACATCAATTTCATCTGCCCCGGATAAATAGGAACCTTCATACCAAATTTGGTGTCTCTAGCTTTTTTAATAGCTGAGATCTGTTGTCTCGAACCAACAGGCGGTCAGACAGACGAACATGGCTCAATAGACTCGGCTAGTGATACTGTGCAAGAATATATATACTTTTTATGGGGTCGGCCACGCCTGTGTTATTGGTCCGATCAGATTGTAATTTGGAGGATATGTTCATATTGCATTCAGCTTAATACATAGTAAAGCAGAACTTTATAGGTTCAATACTTTGCCTAATAATCGTAAATTACCGATTTACGGGGGCGGTGGGCGTGGCATCAAATATTTGACATCAATTTCATCTGCCCCGGATAAATAGGAACCTTCATACCAAATTTGGTGTCTCTAGCTTTTTTAATAGCTGAGATCTGTTGTCTCGAACCAACAAACGGACAGACGGTCAGACAGACGAACATGGCTAGTGATACTGTGCAAGAATATATATACTTTTTATGGAGTCGGCCACGCCTGTGTTATTGGTCCGATCAGATTGTAATTTGGAGGATATGTTCATATTGCATTCAGCTTAATACATAGTAAAGCAGAACTTTATAGGTTCAATACTTTGCCTAATAATCGTAAATTACCGATTTACGGGGGCGGTGAGCGTGACATCAAATATTTGACATCAATTTCACCTGCCCCGGATATATTGGAACCTTCATACCAAATTTGGTGTCTCTAGCTATTTTAATAGCTGAGATCTGTTGTCTCGAACCAACAGACGGACAGACGGTCAGACAGACGAACATGGCTAGTGATACTGTGCAAGAATATATATACTTTTTATGGAGTCGGCCACGCCTGTGTTATTGGTCCGATCAGATTGTAATTTGGAGGATATGTTCATATTGCATTCAGCTTAATACATAGTAAAGCAGAACTTTATAGGTTCAATACTTTGCCTAATAATCGTAAATTACCGATTTACGGGGGGCGGTGAGCGTGACATCAAATATTTGACATCAATTTCACCTGCCCCGGATATATTGGAACCTTCATACCAAATTTGGTGTCTCTAGCTATTTTAATAGCTGAGATCTGTTGTCTCGAACCAACAGACGGACAGACGGTCAGACAGACGAACATGGCTAGTGATACTGTGCAAGAATATATATACTTTTTATGGGGTCGGCCACGCCTGTGTTATTGGTCCGATCAGATTGTAATTTGGAGGATATGTTCATATTGCATTCAGCTTAATACATAGTAAAGCAGAACTTTATAGGTTCAATACTTTGCCTAATAATCGTAAATTACCGATTTACGGGGGCGGTGAGCGTGACATCAAATATTTGACATCAATTTCATCTGCCCCGGATAAATAGGAACCTTCATACCAAATTTGGTGTCTCTAGCTTTTTTAATAGCTGAGATCTGTTGTCTCGAACCAACAGACGGACAGACGGTCAGACAGACGGACATGGCTCAATCGACTCGGTTAGTGATCCTGAGCAAGAATATATATACTTTTTATGGGGTCTGCCACGCCTGTGTTATTGGTCCGATCAGATTGTAATTTGGAGGATATGTTCATATTGCATTCAGCTTAATACATAGTAAAGCAGAACTTTATAGGTTCAATACTTTGCCTAATAATCGTAAATTACCGATTTACGGGGGCGGTGAGCGTGACATCAAATATTTGACATCAATTTCATCTGCCCCGGATAAATAGGAACCTTCATACCAAATTTGGTGTCTCTAGCTTTTTTAATAGCTGAGATCTGTTGTCTCGAACCAACAGACGGACAGACGGTCAGACAGACGAACATGGCTAGTGATACTGTGCAAGAATATATATACTTTTTATGGAGTCGGCCACGCCTGTGTTATTGGTCCGATCAGATTGTAATTTGGAGGATATGTTTATATTGCATTCAGCTTAATACATAGTAAAGCAGAATTTTATAGGTTCAATACTTTGCCTAATAATCGTAAATTACCGATTTGCGGGGGCGGTGGGCGTGGCATCAAATATTTGACATCAATTTCATCTGCCCCGGATAAATAGGAACCTTCATACCAAATTTGGTGTCTCTAGCTTTTTTAATAGCTGAGATCTGTTGTCTCGAACCAACAGACGGTCAGACAGACGAACATGGCTCAATCGACTCGGCTAGTGATACTGTGCAAGAATATATATACTTTTTATGGGGTCGGCCACGCCTGTGTTATTGGTCCGATCAGATTGTAATTTGGAGGATATGTTTATATTGCATTCAGCTTAATACATAGTAAAGCAGAACTTTATAGGTTCAATACTTTGCCTAATAATCGTAAATTACCGATTTGCGGGGGCGGTGGGCGTGGCATCAAATATTTGACATCAATTTCATCTGCCCCGGATAAATAGGAACCTTCATACCAAATTTGGTGTCTCTAGCTTTTTTAATAGCTGACATCTGTTGTCTCGAACCAACAGACGGTCAGACAGACGAACATGGCTCAATCGACTCGGCTAGTGATACTGTGCAAGAATATATATACTTTTTATGGGGTCGGCCACGCCTGTGTTATTGGTCCGATCAGATTGTAATTTGGAGGATATGTTCATATTGCATTCAGCTTAATACATAGTAAAGCAGAACTTTATAGGTTCAATACTTTGCCTAATAATCGTAAATTACCGATTTACGGAGGCGGTGAGCGTGACATCAAATATTTGACATAAATTTCATCTGCCCCGGATAAATAGGAACCTTCATACCAAATTTGGTGTCTCTAGCTTTTTTAATAGCTGAGATGTGTTCTCTCGAACCAACAGACGGACAGACGGTCAGACAGACGAACATGGCTAGTGATACTGTGCAAGAATATATATACTTTTTATGGAGTCGGCCACGCCTGTGTTATTGGTCCGATCAGATTGTAATTTGGAGGATATGTTCAAATTGCATTCAGCTTAATACATAGTAAAGCAGAACTTTATAGGTTCAATACTTTGCCTAATAATCGTAAATTACCGATTTACGGGGGCGGTGAGCGTGACATCAAATATATGACATAAATTTCATCTGCCCCGGATATATTGGAACCTTCATACCAAATTTGGTGTCTCTAGCTTTTTTAATAGCTGAGATCTGTTCTCTCGAACCAACAGACGGACAGACGGTCAGACAGACGAACATGGCTAGTGATACTGTGCAAGAACATATATACTTTTTATGGAGTCGGCCACGCCTGTGTTATTGGTCCGATCAGATTGTAATTTGGAGGATATGTTCATATTGCATTCAGCTTAATACATAGTAAAGCAGAACTTTATAGGTTCAATACTTTGCCTAATAATCGTAAATTACCGATTTACGGGGGCGGTGAGCGTGACATCAAATATATGACATAAATTTCATCTGCCCCGGATATATTGGAACCTTCATACCAAATTTGGTGTCTCTAGCTTTTTTAATAGCTGAGATCTGTTGTCTCGAACCAACAGACGGTCAGACAGACGAACATGGCTCAATCGACTCGGCTAGTGATACTGTGCAAGAATATATATACATTTTATGGGGTCGGCCACGCCTGTGTTATTGGTCCGATCAGATTGTAATTTGGAGGATATGTTTATATTGCATTCAGCTTAATATATAGTAAAGCAGAACTTTATAGGTTCAATACTTTGCCTAATAATCGTAAATTACCGATTTGCGGGGGCGGTGGGCGTGACATCAAATATATGACATAAATTTCATCTGCCCCGGATATATTGGAACCTTCATACCAAATTTGGTGTCTCTAGCTTTTTTAATAGCTGAGATGTGTTCTCTCGAACCAACAGACGGACAGACGGTCAGACAGACGAACATGGCTAGTGATACTGTGCAAGAACATATATACTTTTTATGGAGTCGGCCACGCCTGTGTTATTGGTCCGATCAGATTGTAATTTGGAGGATATGTTCATATTGCATTCAGCTTAATACATAGTAAAGCAGAACTTTATAGGTTCAATACTTTGCCTAATAATCGTAAATTACCGATTTACGGGGGCGGTGAGCGTGACATCAAATATATGACATAAATTTCATCTGCCCCGGATATATTGGAACCTTCATACCAAATTTGGTGTCTCTTTCTTTTTTAATAGCTGAGATCTGTTGTCTCGAACCAACAGACGGTCAGACAGACGAACATGGCTCAATCGACTCGGCTAGTGATACTGTGCAAGAATATATATACATTTTATGGGGTCGGCCACGCCTGTGTTATTGGTCCGATCAGATTGTAATTTGGAGGATATGTTTATATTGCATTCAGCTTAATATATAGTAAAGCAGAACTTTATAGGTTCAATACTTTGCCTAATAATCGTAAATTACCGATTTGCGGGGGCGGTGGGCGTGACATCAAATATATGACATAAATTTCATCTGCCCCGGATATATTGGAACCTTCATACCAAATTTGGTGTCTCTAGCTTTTTTAATAGCTGAGATCTGTTCTCTCGAACCAACAGACGGACAGACGGTCAGACAGACGAACATGGCTAGTGATACTGTGCAAGAACATATATACTTTTTATGGAGTCGGCCACGCCTGTGTTATTGGTCCGATCAGATTGTAATTTGGAGGATATGTTCATATTGCATTCAGCTTAATACATAGTAAAGCAGAACTTTATAGGTTCAATACTTTGCCTAATAATCGTAAATTACCGATTTACGGGGGCGGTGAGCGTGACATCAAATATATGACATAAATTTCATCTGCCCCGGATATATTGGAACCTTCATACCAAATTTGGTGTCTCTTTCTTTTTTAATAGCTGAGATCTGTTGTCTCGAACCAACAGACGGGTCAGACAGACGAACATGGCTCAATCGACTCGGCTAGTGATACTGTGCAAGAATATATATACATTTTATGGGGTCGGCCACGCCTGTGTTATTGGTCCGATCAGATTGTAATTTGGAGGATATGTTTATATTGCATTCAGCTTAATACATAGTAAAGCAGAACTTTATAGGTTCAATACTTTGCCTAATAATCGTAAATTACCGATTTACGGGGGCGGTGAGCGTGACATCAAATATTTGACATCAATTTCATCTGCCCCGGATAAATAGGAACCTTCATACCAAATTTGGTGTCTCTAGCTTTTTTAATAGCTGAGATCTGTTGTCTCGAACCAACAGACGGTCAGACAGACGAACATGGCTCAATCGACTCGGCTAGTGATACTGTGCAAGAATATATATACATTTTATGGGGTCGGCCACGCCTGTGTTATTGGTCCGATCAGATTGTAATTTGGAGGATATGTTCATATTGCATTCAGCTTAATACATAGTAAAGCAGAACTTTATAGGTTCAATACTTTGCCTAATAATCGTAA
Source organism: Zaprionus kolodkinae (assembly GCA_018901885.1). NCBI lineage: Eukaryota > Metazoa > Arthropoda > Insecta > Diptera > Drosophilidae > Zaprionus > Zaprionus kolodkinae. The sequence goes on along the minus strand of JAEIFM010000399.1, from coordinate 65,560 downwards.
ATTACCGATTTACGGGGGGCGGTGAGCGTGACATCAAATATATGACATAAATTTCATCTGCCCCGGATATATTGGAACCTTCATACCAAATTTGGTGTCTCTTTCTTTTTTAATAGCTGAGATCTGTTGTCTCGAACCAACAGACGGTCAGACAGACGAACATGGCTCAATCGACTCGGCTAGTGATACTGTGCAAGAATATATATACATTTTATGGGGTCGGCCACGCCTGTGTTATTGGTCCGATCAGATTGTAATTTGGAGGATATGTTTATATTGCATTCAGCTTAATACATAGTAAAGCAGAACTTTATAGGTTCAATACTTTGCCTAATAATCGTAAATTACCGATTTGCGGGGGCGGTGGGCGTGGCATCAAATATTTGACATCAATTTCATCTGCCCCGGATAAATAGGAACCTTCATACCAAATTTGGTGTCTCTAGCTTTTTTAATAGCTGAGATCTGTTGTCTCGAACCAACAGACGGTCAGACAGACGAACATGGCTCAATCGACTCGGCTAGTGATACTGTGCAAGAATATATATACATTTTATGGGGTCGGCCACGCCTGTGTTATTGGTCCGATCAGATTGTAATTTGGAGGATATGTTTATATTGCATTCAGCTTAATACATAGTAAAGCAGAACTTTATAGGTTCAATACTTTGCCTAATAATCGTAAATTACCGATTTACGGGGGCGGTGAGCGTGACATCAAATATATGACATAAATTTCATCTGCCCCGGATATATTGGAACCTTCATACCAAATTTGGTGTCTCTAGCTTTTTTAATAGCTGAGATCTGTTGTCTCGAACCAACAGACGGTCAGACAGACGAACATGGCTCAATCGACTCGGCTAGTGATACTGTGCAAGAATATATATACATTTTATGGGGTCGGCCACGCCTGTGTTATTGGTCCGATCAGATTGTAATTTGGAGGATATGTTTATATTGCATTCAGCTTAATACATAGTAAAGCAGAACTTTATAGGTTCAATACTTTGCCTAATAATCGTAAATTACCGATTTGCGGGGGCGGTGGGCGTGGCATCAAATATTTGACATAAATTTCATCTGCCCCGGATATATTGGAACCTTCATACCAAATTTGGTGTCTCTAGCTGTTTTAATAGCTGAGATGTGTTCTCTCGAACCAACAGACGGACAGACGGTCAGACAGACGAACATGGCTAGTGATACTGTGCAAGAATATATATACTTTTTATGGAGTCGGCCACGCCTGTGTTATTGGTCCGATCAGATTGTAATTTGGAGGATATGTTTATATTGCATTCAGCTTAATACATAGTAAAGCAGAACTTTATAGGTTCAATACTTTGCCTAATAATCGTAAATTACCGATTTACGGGGGCGGTGAGCGTGACATCAAATATTTGACATCAATTTCATCTGCCCCGGATAAATAGGAACCTTCATACCAAATTTGGTGTCTCTAGCTTTTTTAATAGCTGAGATCTGTTGTCTCGAACCAACAGACGGTCAGACAGACGAACATGGCTCAATCGACTCGGCTAGTGATACTGTGCAAGAATATATATACATTTTATGGGGTCGGCCACGCCTGTGTTATTGGTCCGATCAGATTGTAATTTGGAGGATATGTTCATATTGCATTCAGCTTAATACATAGTAAAGCAGAACTTTATAGGTTCAATACTTTGCCTAATAATCGTAAATTACCGATTTACGGGGGCGGTGAGCGTGACATCAAATATATGACATAAATTTCATCTGCCCCGGATATATTGGAACCTTCATACCAAATTTGGTGTCTCTTTCTTTTTTAATAGCTGAGATCTGTTGTCTCGAACCAACAGACGGTCAGACAGACGAACATGGCTCAATCGACTCGGCTAGTGATACTGTGCAAGAATATATATACATTTTATGGGGTCGGCCACGCCTGTGTTATTGGTCCGATCAGATTGTAATTTGGAGGATATGTTTATATTGCATTCAGCTTAATACATAGTAAAGCAGAACTTTATAGGTTCAATACTTTGCCTAATAATCGTAAATTACCGATTTGCGGGGGCGGTGGGCGTGGCATCAAATATTTGACATCAATTTCATCTGCCCCGGATAAATAGGAACCTTCATACCAAATTTGGTGTCTCTAGCTTTTTTAATAGCTGAGATCTGTTGTCTCGAACCAACAGACGGTCAGACAGACGAACATGGCTCAATCGACTCGGCTAGTGATACTGTGCAAGAATATATATACATTTTATGGGGTCGGCCACGCCTGTGTTATTGGTCCGATCAGATTGTAATTTGGAGGATATGTTTATATTGCATTCAGCTTAATACATAGTAAAGCAGAACTTTATAGGTTCAATACTTTGCCTAATAATCGTAAATTACCGATTTGCGGGGGCGGTGGGCGTGGCATCAAATATTTGACATAAATTTCATCTGCCCCGGATATATTGGAACCTTCATACCAAATTTGGTGTCTCTAGCTGTTTTAATAGCTGAGATGTGTTCTCTCGAACCAACAGACGGACAGACGGTCAGACAGACGAACATGGCTAGTGATACTGTGCAAGAATATATACTTTTTATGGAGTCGGCCACGCCTGTGTTATTGGTCCGATCAGATTGTAATTTGGAGGATATGTTCATATTGCATTCAGCTTAATACATAGTAAAGCAGAACTTTATAGGTTCAATACTTTGCCTAATAATCGTAAATTACCGATTTACGGGGGCGGTGAGCGTGACATCAAATATATGACATAAATTTCATCTGCCCCGGATATATTGGAACCTTCATACCAAATTTGGTGTCTCTAGCTTTTTTAATAGCTGAGATCTGTTCTCTCGAACCAACAGACGGACAGACGGTCAGACAGACGAACATGGCTAGTGATACTGTGCAAGAACATATACTTTTTATGGAGTCGGCCACGCCTGTGTTATTGGTCCGATCAGATTGTAATTTGGAGGATATGTTCATATTGCATTCAGCTTAATACATAGTAAAGCAGAACTTTATAGGTTCAATACTTTGCCTAATAATCGTAAATTACCGATTTACGGGGGCGGTGAGCGTGACATCAAATATTTGACATCAATTTCATCTGCCCCGGATAAATAGGAACCTTCATACCAAATTTGGTGTCTCTAGCTTTTTTAATAGCTGAGATCTGTTGTCTCGAACCAACATACGGTCAGACAGACGAACATGGCTCAATCGACTCGGCTAGTGATACTGTGCAAGAATATATATACTTTTTATGGGGTCGGCCACGCCTGTGTTATTGGTCCGATCAGATTGTAATTTGGAGGATATGTTTATATTGCATTCAGCTTAATACATAGTAAAGCAGAACTTTATAGGTTCAATACTTTGCCTAATAATCGTAAATTACCGATTTGCGGGGGCGGTGGGCGTGGCATCAAATATTTGACATCAATTTCATCTGCCCCGGATAAATAGGAACCTTCATACCAAATTTGGTGTCTCTAGCTTTTTTAATAGCTGAGATCTGTTGTCTCGAACCAACAGACGGACAGACGGTCAGACAGACGGACATGGCTCAATCGACTCGGCTAGTGATACTGTGCAAGAATATATATACTTTTTATGGGGTCGGCCACGCCTGTGTTATTGGTCCGATCAGATTGTAATTTGGAGGATATGTTCATATTGCATTCAGCTTAATACATAGTAAAGCAGAACTTTATAGGTTCAATACTTTGCCTAATAATCGTAAATTACCGATTTACGGGGGCGGTGAGCGTGACATCAAATATTTGACATAAATTTCATCTGCCCCGGATATATTGGAACCTTCATACCAAATTTGGTGTCTCTAGCTGTTTTAATAGCTGAGATGTGTTCTCTCGAACCAACAGACGGACAGACGGTCAGACAGACGAACATGGCTAGTGATACTGTGCAAGAATATATATACTTTTTATGGAGTCGGCCACGCCTGTGTTATTGGTCCGATCAGATTGTAATTTGGAGGATATGTTCATATTGCATTCAGCTTAATACATAGTAAAGCAGAACTTTATAGGTTCAATACTTTGCCTAATAATCGTAAATTACCGATTTACGGGGGCGGTGAGCGTGACATCAAATATATGACATAAATTTCATCTGCCCCGGATATATTGGAACCTTCATACCAAATTTGGTGTCTCTAGCTTTTTTAATAGCTGAGATCTGTTCTCTCGAACCAACAGACGGACAGACGGTCAGACAGACGAACATGGCTAGTGATACTGTGCAAGAACATATATACTTTTTATGGAGTCGGCCACGCCTGTGTTATTGGTCCGATCAGATTGTAATTTGGAGGATATGTTCATATTGCATTCAGCTTAATACATAGTAAAGCAGAACTTTATAGGTTCAATACTTTGCCTAATAATCGTAAATTACCGATTTACGGGGGCGGTGAGCGTGACATCAAATATATGACATAAATTTCATCTGCCCCGGATATATTGGAACCTTCATACCAAATTTGGTGTCTCTAGCTTTTTTAATAGCTGAGATCTGTTGTCTCGAACCAACAGACGGTCAGACAGACGAACATGGCTCAATCGACTCGGCTAGTGATACTGTGCAAGAATATATATACATTTTATGGGGTCGGCCACGCCTGTGTTATTGGTCCGATCAGATTGTAATTTGGAGGATATGTTTATATTGCATTCAGCTTAATACATAGTAAAGCAGAACTTTATAGGTTCAATACTTTGCCTAATAATCGTAAATTACCGATTTGCGGGGGCGGTGGGCGTGACATCAAATATATGACATAAATTTCATCTGCCCCGGATATATTGGTACCTTCATACCAAATTTGGTGTCTCTAGCTTTTTTAATAGCTGAGATGTGTTCTCTCGAACCAACAGACGGACAGACGGTCAGACAGACGAACATGGCTAGTGATACTGTGCAAGAACATATATACTTTTTATGGAGTCGGCCACGCCTGTGTTATTGGTCCGATCAGATTGTAATTTGGAGGATATGTTCATATTGCATTCAGCTTAATACATAGTAAAGCAGAACTTTATAGGTTCAATACTTTGCCTAATAATCGTAAATTACCGATTTACGGGGGCGGTGAGCGTGACATCAAATATATGACATAAATTTCATCTGCCCCGGATATATTGGAACCTTCATACCAAATTTGGTGTCTCTTTCTTTTTTAATAGCTGAGATCTGTTGTCTCGAACCAACAGACGGTCAGACAGACGAACATGGCTCAATCGACTCGGCTAGTGATACTGTGCAAGAATATATATACATTTTATGGGGTCGGCCACGCCTGTGTTATTGGTCCGATCAGATTGTAATTTGGAGGATATGTTTATATTGCATTCAGCTTAATATATAGTAAAGCAAAACTTTATAGGTTCAATACTTTGCCTAATAATCGTAAATTACCGATTTGCGGGGGCGGTGGGCGTGACATCAAATATATGACATAAATTTCATCTGCCCCGGATATATTGGAACCTTCATACCAAATTTGGTGTCTCTAGCTTTTTTAATAGCTGAGATCTGTTCTCTCGAACCAACAGACGGACAGACGGTCAGACAGACGAACATGGCTAGTGATACTGTGCAAGAACATATATACTTTTTATGGAGTCGGCCACGCCTGTGTTATTGGTCCGATCAGATTGTAATTTGGAGGATATGTTCATATTGCATTCAGCTTAATACATAGTAAAGCAGAACTTTATAGGTTCAATACTTTGCCTAATAATCGTAAATTACCGATTTACGGGGGCGGTGAGCGTGACATCAAATATATGACATAAATTTCATCTGCCCCGGATATATTGGAACCTTCATACCAAATTTGGTGTCTCTTTCTTTTTTAATAGCTGAGATCTGTTGTCTCGAACCAACAGACGGTCAGACAGACGAACATGGCTCAATCGACTCGGCTAGTGATACTGTGCAAGAATATATATACATTTTATGGGGTCGGCCACGCCTGTGTTATTGGTCCGATCAGATTGTAATTTGGAGGATATGTTTATATTACATTCAGCTTAATACATAGTAAAGCAGAACTTTATAGGTTCAATACTTTGCCTAATAATCGTAAATTACCGATTTGCGGGGGCGGTGGGCGTGGCATCAAATATTTGACATAAATTTCATCTGCCCCGGATATATTGGAACCTTCATACCAAATTTGGTGTCTCTTTCTTTTTTAATAGCTGAGATCTGTTGTCTCGAACCAACAGACGGTCAGACAGACGAACATGGCTCAATCGACTCGGCTAGTGATACTGTGCAAGAATATATATACATTTTATGGGGTCGGCCACGCCTGTGTTATTGGTCCGATCAGATTGTAATTTGGAGGATATGTTTATATTACATTCAGCTTAATACATAGTAAAGCAGAACTTTATAGGTTCAATACTTTGCCTAATAATCGTAAATTACCGATTTGCGGGGGCGGTGGGCGTGACATCAAATATATGACATAAATTTCATCTGCCCCGGATATATTGGTACCTTCATACCAAATTTGGTGTCTCTAGCTTTTTTAATAGCTGAGATGTGTTCTCTCGAACCAACAGACGGACAGACGGTCAGACAGACGAACATGGCTAGTGATACTGTGCAAGAACATATATACTTTTTATGGAGTCGGCCACGCCTGTGTTATTGGTCCGATCAGATTGTAATTTGGAGGATATGTTCATATTGCATTCAGCTTAATACATAGTAAAGCAGAACTTTATAGGTTCAATACTTTGCCTAATAATCGTAAATTACCGATTTACGGGGGCGGTGAGCGTGACATCAAATATATGACATAAATTTCATCTGCCCCGGATATATTGGAACCTTCATACCAAATTTGGTGTCTCTTGCTTTTTTAATAGCTGAGATCTGTTGTCTCGAACCAACAGACGGAGTCAGACAGACGAACATGGCTCAATCGACTCGGCTAGTGATACTGTGCAAGAATATATATACATTTTATGGGGTCGGCCACGCCTGTGTTATTGGTCCGATCAGATTGTAATTTGGAGGATATGTTTATATTGCATTCAGCTTAATATATAGTAAAGCAAAACTTTATAGGTTCAATACTTTGCCTAATAATCGTAAATTACCGATTTGCGGGGGCGGTGGGCGTGACATCAAATATATGACATAAATTTCATCTGCCCCGGATATATTGGAACCTTCATACCAAATTTGGTGTCTCTAGCTTTTTTAATAGCTGAGATCTGTTCTCTCGAACCAACAGACGGACAGACGGTCAGACAGACGAACATGGCTAGTGATACTGTGCAAGAACATATATACTTTTTATGGAGTCGGCCACGCCTGTGTTATTGGTCCGATCAGATTGTAATTTGGAGGATATGTTCATATTGCATTCAGCTTAATACATAGTAAAGCAGAACTTTATAGGTTCAATACTTTGCCTAATAATCGTAAATTACCGATTTACGGGGGCGGTGAGCGTGACATCAAATATATGACATAAATTTCATCTGCCCCGGATATATTGGAACCTTCATACCAAATTTGGTGTCTCTTTCTTTTTTAATAGCTGAGATCTGTTGTCTCGAACCAACAGACGGTCAGACAGACGAACATGGCTCAATCGACTCGGCTAGTGATACTGTGCAAGAATATATATACATTTTATGGGGTCGGCCACGCCTGTGTTATTGGTCCGATCAGATTGTAATTTGGAGGATATGTTTATATTACATTCAGCTTAATACATAGTAAAGCAGAACTTTATAGGTTCAATACTTTGCCTAATAATCGTAAATTACCGATTTGCGGGGGCGGTGGGCGTGGCATCAAATATTTGACATAAATTTCATCTGCCCCGGATATATTGGAACCTTCATACCAAATTTGGTGTCTCTAGCTGTTTTAATAGCTGAGATGTGTTCTCTCGAACCAACAGACGGACAGACGGTCAGACAGACGAACATGGCTAGTGATACTGTGCAAGAATATATATACTTTTTATGGAGTCGGCCACGCCTGTGTTATTGGTCCGATCAGATTGTAATTTGGAGGATATGTTCATATTGCATTCAGCTTAATACATAGTAAAGCAGAACTTTATAGGTTCAATACTTTGCCTAATAATCGTAAATTACCGATTTACGGGGGCGGTGAGCGTGACATCAAATATATGACATAAATTTCATCTGCCCCGGATATATTGGAACCTTCATACCAAATTTGGTGTCTCTAGCTTTTTTAATAGCTGAGATCTGTTCTCTCGAACCAACAGACGGACAGACGGTCAGACAGACGAACATGGCTAGTGATACTGTGCAAGAACATATATACTTTTTATGGAGTCGGCCACGCCTGTGTTATTGGTCCGATCAGATTGTAATTTGGAGGATATGTTCATATTGCATTCAGCTTAATACATAGTAAAGCAGAACTTTATAGGTTCAATACTTTGCCTAATAATCGTAAATTACCGATTTACGGGGGCGGTGAGCGTGACATCAAATATTTGACATCAATTTCATCTGCCCCGGATAAATAGGAACCTTCATACCAAATTTGGTGTCTCTAGCTTTTTTAATAGCTGAGATCTGTTGTCTCGAACCAACATACGGTCAGACAGACGAACATGGCTCAATCGACTCGGCTAGTGATACTGTGCAAGAATATATATACTTTTTTATGGGGTCGGCCACGCCTGTGTTATTGGTCCGATCAGATTGTAATTTGGAGGATATGTTTATATTGCATTCAGCTTAATACATAGTAAAGCAGAACTTTATAGGTTCAATACTTTGCCTAATAATCGTAAATTACCGATTTGCGGGGGCGGTGGGCGTGGCATCAAATATTTGACATCAATTTCATCTGCCCCGGATAAATAGGAACCTTCATACCAAATTTGGTGTCTCTAGCTTTTTTAATAGCTGAGATCTGTTGTCTCGAACCAACAGACGGACAGACGGTCAGACAGACGGACATGGCTCAATCGACTCGGCTAGTGATACTGTGCAAGAATATATATACTTTTTATGGGGTCGGCCACGCCTGTGTTATTGGTCCGATCAGATTGTAATTTGGAGGATATGTTCATATTGCATTCAGCTTAATACATAGTAAAGCAGAACTTTATAGGTTCAATACTTTGCCTAATAATCGTAAATTACCGATTTACGGGGGCGGTGAGCGTGACATCAAATATATGACATAAATTTCATCTGCCCCGGATATATTGGAACCTTCATACCAAATTTGGTGTCTCTAGCTTTTTTAATAGCTGAGATCTGTTCTCTCGAACCAACAGACGGACAGACGGTCAGACAGACGAACATGGCTAGTGATACTGTGCAAGAATATATATACATTTTATGGGGTCGGCCACGCCTGTGTTATTGGTCCGATCAGATTGTAATTTGGAGGATATGTTCATATTGCATTCAGCTTAATACATAGTAAAGCAGAACTTTATAGGTTCAATACTTTGCCTAATAATCGTAAATTACCGATTTACGGGGGCGGTGAGCGTGACATCAAATATATGACATAAATTTCATCTGCCCCGGATATATTGGAACCTTCATACCAAATTTGGTGTCTCTAGCTTTTTTAATAGCTGAGATCTGTTGTCTCGAACCAACAGACGGACAGACGGTCAGACAGACGAACATGGCTAGTGATACTGTGCAAGAATATATATACATTTTATGGGGTCGGCCACGCCTGTGTTATTGGTCCGATCAGATTGTAATTTGGAGGATATGTTTATATTGCATTCAGCTTAATATATAGTAAAGCAGAACTTTATAGGTTCAATACTTTGCCTAATAATCGTAAATTACCGATTTGCGGGGGCGGTGGGCGTGACATCAAATATATGACATAAATTTCATCTGCCCCGGATAAATAGGAACCTTCATACCAAATTTGGTGTCTCTAGCTTTTTTAATAGCTGAGATCTGTTGTCTCGAACCAACAGACGGACAGACGGTCAGACAGACGGACATGGCTCAATCGACTCGGCTAGTGATACTGTGCAAGAATATATATACTTTTTATGGGGTCGGCCACGCCTGTGTTATTGGTCCGATCAGATTGTAATTTGGAGGATATGTTCATATTGCATTCAGCTTAATACATAGTAAAGCAGAACTTTATAGGTTCAATACTTTGCCTAATAATCGTAAATTACCGATTTACGGGGGCGGTGAGCGTGACATCAAATATTTGACATAAATTTCATCTGCCCCGGATATATTGGAACCTTCATACCAAATTTGGTGTCTCTAGCTGTTTTAATAGCTGAGATGTGTTCTCTCGAACCAACAGACGGACAGACGGTCAGACAGACGAACATGGCTAGTGATACTGTGCAAGAATATATATACTTTTTATGGAGTCGGCCACGCCTGTGTTATTGGTCCGATCAGATTGTAATTTGGAGGATATGTTCATATTGCATTCAGCTTAATACATAGTAAAGCAGAACTTTATAGGTTCAATACTTTGCCTAATAATCGTAAATTACCGATTTGCGGGGGCGGTGAGCGTGACATCAAATATATGACATAAATTTCATCTGCCCCGGATATATTGGAACCTTCATACCAAATTTGGTGTCTCTAGCTTTTTTAATAGCTGAGATCTGTTCTCTCGAACCAACAGACGGACAGACGGTCAGACAGACGAACATGGCTAGTGATACTGTGCAAGAACATATATACTTTTTTATGGAGTCGGCCACGCCTGTGTTATTGGTCCGATCAGATTGTAATTTGGAGGATATGTTCATATTGCATTCAGCTTAATACATAGTAAAGCAGAACTTTATAGGTTCAATACTTTGCCTAATAATCGTAAATTACCGATTTACGGGGGGCGGTGAGCGTGACATCAAATATATGACATAAATTTCATCTGCCCCGGATATATTGGAACCTTCATACCAAATTTGGTGTCTCTAGCTTTTTTAATAGCTGAGATCTGTTGTCTCGAACCAACAGACGGTCAGACAGACGAACATGGCTCAATCGACTCGGCTAGTGATACTGTGCAAGAATATATATACATTTTATGGGGTCGGCCACGCCTGTGTTATTGGTCCGATCAGATTGTAATTTGGAGGATATGTTTATATTGCATTCAGCTTAATATATAGTAAAGCAGAACTTTATAGGTTCAATACTTTGCCTAATAATCGTAAATTACCGATTTGCGGGGGCGGTGGGCGTGACATCAAATATATGACATAAATTTCATCTGCCCCGGATATATTGGAACCTTCATACCAAATTTGGTGTCTCTAGCTTTTTTAATAGCTGAGATGTGTTCTCTCGAACCAACAGACGGACAGACGGTCAGACAGACGAACATGGCTAGTGATACTGTGCAAGAACATATATACTTTTTATGGAGTCGGCCACGCCTGTGTTATTGGTCCGATCAGATTGTAATTTGGAGGATATGTTCATATTGCATTCAGCTTAATACATAGTAAAGCAGAACTTTATAGGTTCAATACTTTGCCTAATAATCGTAAATTACCGATTTACGGGGGCGGTGAGCGTGACATCAAATATATGACATAAATTTCATCTGCCCCGGATATATTGGAACCTTCATACCAAATTTGGTGTCTCTAGCTTTTTTAATAGCTGAGATCTGTTGTCTCGAACCAACAGACGGTCAGACAGACGAACATGGCTCAATCGACTCGGCTAGTGATACTGTGCAAGAATATATATACATTTTATGGGGTCGGCCACGCCTGTGTTATTGGTCCGATCAGATTGTAATTTGGAGGATATGTTTATATTGCATTCAGCTTAATACATAGTAAAGCAGAACTTTATAGGTTCAATACTTTGCCTAATAATCGTAAATTACCGATTTGCGGGGGCGGTGGGCGTGGCATCAAATATTTGACATCAATTTCATCTGCCCCGGATAAATAGGAACCTTCATACCAAATTTGGTGTCTCTAGCTTTTTTAATAGCTGAGATCTGTTGTCTCGAACCAACAGACGGTCAGACAGACGAACATGGCTCAATCGACTCGGCTAGTGATACTGTGCAAGAATATATATACATTTTATGGGGTCGGCCACGCCTGTGTTATTGGTCCGATCAGATTGTAATTTGGAGGATATGTTTATATTATTATAGTAAAGCAGAACTTTATAGGTTCAATACTTTGCCTAATAATCGTAAATTACCGATTTACGGGGGCGGTGAGCGTGACATCAAATATATGACATAAATTTCATCTGCCCCGGATATATTGGAACCTTCATACCAAATTTGGTGTCTCTAGCTTTTTTAATAGCTGAGATCTGTTGTCTCGAACCAACAGACGGTCAGACAGACGAACATGGCTCAATCGACTCGGCTAGTGATACTGTGCAAGAATATATATACATTTTATGGGGTCGGCCACGCCTGTGTTATTGGTCCGATCAGATTGTAATTTGGAGGATATGTTTATATTGCATTCAGCTTAATACATAGTAAAGCAGAACTTTATAGGTTCAATACTTTGCCTAATAATCGTAAATTACCGATTTGCGGGGGCGGTGGGCGTGGCATCAAATATTTGACATCAATTTCATCTGCCCCGGATAAATAGGAACCTTCATACCAAATTTGGTGTCTCTAGCTTTTTTAATAGCTGAGATCTGTTGTCTCGAACCAACAGACGGTCAGACAGACGAACATGGCTCAATCGACTCGGCTAGTGATACTGTGCAAGAATATATATACATTTTATGGGGTCGGCCACGCCTGTGTTATTGGTCCGATCAGATTGTAATTTGGAGGATATGTTTATATTGCATTCAGCTTAATACATAGTAAAGCAGAACTTTATAGGTTCAATACTTTGCCTAATAATCGTAAATTACCGATTTACGGGGGCGGTGAGCGTGACATCAAATATATGACATAAATTTCATCTGCCCCGGATATATTGGAACCTTCATACCAAATTTGGTGTCTCTAGCTTTTTTAATAGCTGAGATCTGTTCTCTCGAACCAACAGACGGACAGACAGACGAACATGGCTAGTGATACTGTGCAAGAACATATATACTTTTTATGGAGTCGGCCACGCCTGTGTTATTGGTCCGATCAGATTGTAATTTGGAGGATATGTTCATATTGCATTCAGCTTAATACATAGTAAAGCAGAACTTTATAGGTTCAATACTTTGCCTAATAATCGTAAATTACCGATTTACGGGGGCGGTGAGCGTGACATCAAATATTTGACATCAATTTCATCTGCCCCGGATAAATAGGAACCTTCATACCAAATTTGGTGTCTCTAGCTTTTTTAATAGCTGAGATCTGTTGTCTCGAACCAACAGACGGTCAGACAGACGAACATGGCTCAATCGACTCGGCTAGTGATACTGTGCAAGAATATATATACTTTTTTATGGGGTCGGCCACGCCTGTGTTATTGGTCCGATCAGATTGTAATTTGGAGGATATGTTTATATTGCATTCAGCTTAATACATAGTAAAGCAGAACTTTATAGGTTCAATACTTTGCCTAATAATCGTAAATTACCGATTTGCGGGGGCGGTGGGCGTGGCATCAAATATTTGACATCAATTTCATCTGCCCCGGATAAATAGGAACCTTCATACCAAATTTGGTGTCTCTAGCTTTTTTAATAGCTGAGATCTGTTGTCTCGAACCAACAGACGGTCAGACAGACGAACATGGCTCAATCGACTCGGCTAGTGATACTGTGCAAGAATATATATACATTTTATGGGGTCGGCCACGCCTGTGTTATTGGTCCGATCAGATTGTAATTTGGAGGATATGTTTATATTGCATTCAGCTTAATACATAGTAAAGCAGAACTTTATAGGTTCAATACTTTGCCTAATAATCGTAAATTACCGATTTACGGGGGGCGGTGAGCGTGACATCAAATATATGACATAAATTTCATCTGCCCCGGATATATTGGAACCTTCATACCAAATTTGGTGTCTCTAGCTTTTTTAATAGCTGAGATCTGTTCTCTCGAACCAACAGACGGACAGACGGTCAGACAGACGAACATGGCTAGTGATACTGTGCAAGAACATATATACTTTTTATGGAGTCGGCCACGCCTGTGTTATTGGTCCGATCAGATTGTAATTTGGAGGATATGTTCATATTGCATTCAGCTTAATACATAGTAAAGCAGAACTTTATAGGTTCAATACTTTGCCTAATAATCGTAAATTACCGATTTACGGGGGCGGTGAGCGTGACATCAAATATTTGACATCAATTTCATCTGCCCCGGATAAATAGGAACCTTCATACCAAATTTGGTGTCTCTAGCTTTTTTAATAGCTGAGATCTGTTGTCTCGAACCAACAGACGGTCAGACAGATGAACATGGCTCAATCGACTCGGCTAGTGATACTGTGCAAGAATATATATACATTTTATGGGGTCGGCCACGCCTGTGTTATTGGTCCGATCAGATTGTAATTTGGAGGATATGTTTATATTGCATGCAGCTTAATACATAGTAAAGCAGAACTTTATAGGTTCAATACTTTGCCTAATAATCGTAAATTACCGATTTGCGGGGGCGGTGGGCGTGGCATCAAATATTTGACATCAATTTCATCTGCCCCGGATAAATAGGAACCTTCATACCAAATTTGGTGTCTCTAGCTTTTTTAATAGCTGAGATCTGTTGTCTCGAACCAACAGACGGTCAGACAGACGAACATGGCTCAATCGACTCGGCTAGTGATACTGTGCAAGAATATATATACTTTTTATGGGGTCGGCCACGCCTGTGTTATTGGTCCGATCAGATTGTAATTTGGAGGATATGTTCATATTGCATTCAGCTTAATACATAGTAAAGCAGAACTTTATAGGTTCAATACTTTGCCTAATAATCGTAAATTACCGATTTACGGGGGCGGTGAGCGTGACATCAAATATTTGAAATCAATTTCATCTGCCCCGGATAAATAGGAACCTTCATACCAAATTTGGTGTCTCTAGCTTTTTTAATAGCTGAGATCTGTTGTCTCGAACCAACAGACGGTCAGACAGACGAACATGGCTCAATCGACTCGGCTAGTGATACTGTGCAAGAATATATATACTTTTTATGGGGTCGGCACGCCTGTGTTATTGGTCCGATCAGATTGTTATTTGGAGGATATGTATATATTGCATTCAGCTTAATACATAGTAAAGCAGAACTTTATAGGTTCAATACTTTGCCTAATAATCGTAAATTACCGATTTGCGGGGGCGGTGGGCGTGGCATCAAATATTTGACATCAATTTTATCTGCCCCGGATAAATAGGAACCTTCATACCAAATTTGGTGTCTCTAGCTTTTTTAATAGCTGAGATCTGTTGTCTCGAACCAACAGACGGTCAGACAGACGAACATGGCTCAATCGACTCGGCTAGTGATACTGTGCAAGAATATATATACTTTTTATGGGGTCGGCCACGCCTGTGTTATTGGTCCGATCAGATTGTAATTTGGAGGATATGTTCATATTGCATTCAGCTTAATACATAGTAAAGCAGAACTTTATAGGTTCAATACTTTGCCTAATAATCGTAAATTACCGATTTACGGGGGCGGTGAGCGTGACATCAAATATTTGACATAAATTTCATCTGCCCCGGATATATTGGAACCTTCATACCAAATTTGGTGTCTCTAGCTTTTTTAATAGCTGAGATGTGTTCCCTCGAACCAACAGACGGACAGACGGTCAGACAGACGAACATGGCTAGTGATACTGTGCAAGAATATATATACTTTTTATGGAGTCGGCCACGCCTGTGTTATTGGTCCGATCAGATTGTAATTTGGAGGATATGTTCATATTGCATTCAGCTTAATACATAGTAAAGCAGAACTTTATAGGTTCAATACTTTGCCTAATAATCGTAAATAACCGATTTACGGGGGCGGTGAGCGTGACATCAAATATATGACATAAATTTCATCTGCCCCGGATATTTTTTATTTATTTATTTATTTTTTATTTATTTAACGTCAACTAAGGCAGTCGACTTGAAATTAGAATTAATTTTTAAGTTTAAATTAAAATTAGTTATAATTAAAATTAAAAAAAGAAAATTATGAATTTAATTTTTTTTTTAAAAACATTATAAATTAATTTAAAATATATTTATATTTTAAAATTTAGGCTGGGAAATATAAAAGAAAACGATCCAGCATTTGCTGCAAAGGATTGGGGAAAACCCAGTAAAACCCAATCAGATCGGTAGATTAGTATTAGTTGTTAGGATGTAGTTAATTGTTGTTAGGTGAAAAGGTTAGGTAATTTAAAATAGATAATTTGATAGATGAGAGGGAGGATTCCGTATTGATTATTCTAAAAAGCTTATTGTAATCGGCACAGAGAACTCTAAAAGAATCATGCAAGCAATAGTTATTAGTACAAAAGCTCAAAGAAAGTGGTAAAAAATTTCGTGTAACCCTAGAAGGAACACAAAAGTTTAGTTGGTTAAGCAGGAAAGGAGAGTCGATGTCGTATTTTATTAGTTTTATTATGACCATAACACCTAGCATAATACGACGGTTAGTTAAGGAGGGTAGGTTAATTAGCAGGAGTCTGCTTGAGTAAGGTGGTAAATCTACGCTAGAAACCCAGTTAAAGCGACGCAAAGCAAAGAGCAAAAATTGTTTTTGGACAGACTCAATTCTGTCTTGATGGACCTGGTATTGAGGAGACCATACACAGGATCCATATTCCAAAATCGGGCGAACAAGAGAAGTATATAACAATTTTGTCGTATAAGGGTCTTCAAATTCTTTAGCCCATCTTTTAATGAAGCCAAGAGCCCGATACGCCTTATTGATAATGTGTGTTATATGACAATCAAATTTCAACTTATGATCAAAAAGAATTCCAAGATCCATTACCTCAAAAACTCTGTTAAGTGGAAATTGATCAAGGGTATAGTTGATAACGTGAGAATTACTTCTATAAAATGACATGACCTTGCACTTCGAACAGTTTAAATATAGCAAATTACGGCTACACCAAGTAAAAAATGAGTCAATATCGACTTGAAGTGAATTAGCGGTCAGTTCATTGTATGTTAAGCAAAGTTTCACATCATCAGCATACATTAGGATATTAGAATAGTGTAGAACAGAGGGAAGATCATTTATAAATATATTGGAACCTTCATACCAAATTTGGTGTCTCTAGCTTTTTTAATAGCTGAGATGTGTTCTCTCGAACCAACAGACGGACAGACGGTCAGACAGACGAACATGGCTAGTGATACTGTGCAAGAACATATATACTTTTTTATGGAGTCGGCCACGCCTGTGTTATTGGTCCGATCAGATTGTAATTTGGAGGATATGTTCATATTGCATTCAGCTTAATACATAGTAAAGCAGAACTTTATAGGTTCAATACTTTGCCTAATAATCGTAAATTACCGATTTACGGGGGCGGTGAGCGTGACATCAAATATATGACATAAATTTCATCTGCCCCGGATATATTGGAACCTTCATACCAAATTTGGTGTCTCTAGCTTTTTTAATAGCTGAGATCTGTTCTCTCGAACCAACAGACGGACAGACGGTCAGACAGACGAACATGGCTAGTGATACTGTGCAAGAACATATATACTTTTTTATGGAGTCGGCCACGCCTGTGTTATTGGTCCGATCAGATTGTAATTTGGAGGATATGTTTATATTGCATTCAGCTTAATACATAGTAAAGCAGAACTTTATAGGTTCAATACTTTGCCTAATAATCGTAAATTACCGATTTACGGGGGCGGTGAGCGTGACATCAAATATACGACATAAATTTCATCTGCCCCGGATAAATAGGAACCTTCATACCAAATTTGGTGTCTCTAGCTTTTTTAATAGCTGAGATCTGTTGTCTCGAACCAACAGACGGTCAGACAGACGAACATGGCTCAATCGACTCGGCTAGTGATACTGTGCAAGAATATATATACTTTTTATGGGGTCGGCCACGCCTGTGTTATTGGTCCGATCAGATTGTAATTTGGAGGATATGTTCATATTGCATTCAGCTTAATACATAGTAAAGCAGAACTTTATAGGTTCAATACTTTGCCTAATAATCGTAAATTACCGATTTACGGGGGCGGTGAGCGTGACATCAAATATATGACATAAATTTCATCTGCCCCGGATATATTGGAACCTTCATACCAAATTTGGTGTCTCTAGCTTTTTTAATAGCTGAGATCTGTTCTCTCGAACTAACAGACGGACAGACGGTCAGACAGACGAACATGGCTAGTGATACTGTGCAAGAACATATATACTTTTTATGGAGTCGGCCACGCCTGTGTTATTGGTCCGATCAGATTGTAATTTGGAGGATATGTTCATATTGCATTCAGCTTAATACATAGTAAAGCAGAACTTTATAGGTTCAATACTTTGCCTAATAATCGTAAATTACCGATTTACGGGGGCGGTGAGCGTGACATCAAATATATGACATAAATTTCATCTGCCCCGGATATATTGGAACCTTCATACCAAATTTGGTGTCTCTAGCTTTTTTAATAGCTGAGATCTGTTCTCTCGAACCAACAGACGGACAGACGGTCAGACAGACGAACATGGCTAGTGATACTGTGCAAGAACATATATACTTTTTATGGAGTCGGCCACGCCTGTGTTATTGGTCCGATCAGATTGTAATTTGGAGGATATGTTTATATTGCATTCAGCTTAATACATAGTAAAGCAGAACTTTATAGGTTCAATACTTTGCCTAATAATCGTAAATTACCGATTTACGGGGGCGGTGAGCGTGACATCAAATATATGACATAAATTTCATCTGCCCCGGATAAATAGGAACCTTCATACCAAATTTGGTGTCTCTAGCTTTTTTAATAGCTGAGATCTGTTGTCTCGAACCAACAGACGGTCAGACAGACGAACATGGCTCAATCGACTCGGCTAGTGATACTGTGCAAGAATATATATACTTTTTATGGGGTCGGCCACGCCTGTGTTATTGGTCCGATCAGATTGTAATTTGGAGGATATGTTCATACTGCATTCAGCTTAATACATAGTAAAGCAGAACTTTATAGGTTCAATACTTTGCCTAATAATCGTAAATTACCGATTTACGGGGGCGGTGAGCGTGACATCAAATATATGACATAAATTTCATCTGCCCCGGATATATTGGAACCTTCATACCAAATTTGGTGTCTCTAGCTTTTTTAATAGCTGAGATCTGTTCTCTCGAACCAACAGACGGACAGACGGTCAGACAGACGAACATGGCTAGTGATACTGTGCAAGAACATATATACTTTTTATGGAGTCGGCCACGCCTGTGTTATTGGTCCGATCAGATTGTAATTTGGAGGATATGTTCATATTGCATTCAGCTTAATACATAGTAAAGCAGAACTTTATAGGTTCAATACTTTGCCTAATAATCGTAAATTACCGATTTACGGGGGCGATGAGCGTGACATCAAATATTTGACATCAATTTCACCTGCCCCGGATATATTGGAACCTTCATACCAAATTTGGTGTCTCTAGCTATTTTAATAGCTGAGATCTGTTGTCTCGAACCAACAGACGGACAGACGGTCAGACAGACGGACATGGCTCAATCGACTCGGTTAGTGATCCTGAGCAAGAATATATATACTTTATGGGGTCTGCCACGCCTGTGTTATTGGTCCGATCAGATTGTTATTTGGAGGATATGTTCATATTGCATTCAGCTTAATACATAGTAAAGCAGAACTTTATAGGTTCAATACTTTGCCTAATAATCGTAAATTACCGATTTGCGGGGGCGGTGGGCGTGGCATCAAATATTTGACATCAATTTCATCTGCCCCGGATAAATAGGAACCTTCATACCAAATTTGGTGTCTCTAGCTTTTTTAATAGCTGAGATCTGTTGTCTCGAACCAACAGACGGTCAGACAGACGGACATGGCTCAATCGACTCGGCTAGTGATCCTGAGCAAGAATATATATACTTTATGAGGTCGGCCACGCCTGTGTTATTGGTCCGATCAGATTGTAATTTGGAAGATATGTTCATATTGCATTCAGCTTAATACATAGTAAAGCAGAACCTTATAGGTTCAATACTTTGCCTAATAATCGTAAATTACCGATTTGCGGGGGCGGTGGGCGTGGCATCAAATATTTGACATCAATTTCATCTGCCCCGGATAAATAGGAACCTTCATACCAAATTTGGTGTCTCTAGCTATTTTAATAGCTGAGATCTGTTGTCTCGAACCAACAGGCGGTCAGACAGACGAACATGGCTCAATCGACTCGGCTAGTGATACTGTGCAAGAATATATATACTTTTTATGGGGTCGGCCACGCCTGTGTTATTGGTCCGATCAGATTGTAATTTGGAGGATATGTTCATATTGCATTCAGCTTAATACATAGTAAAGCAGAACTTTATAGGTTCAATACTTTGCCTAATAATCGTAAATTACCGATTTACGGGGGCGGTGAGCGTGACATCAAATATTTGACATCAATTTCACCTGCCCCGGATATATTGGAACCTTCATACCAAATTTGGTGTCTCTAGCTATTTTAATAGCTGAGATCTGTTGTCTCGAACCAACAGACGGACAGACGGTCAGACAGACGAACATGGCTAGTGATACTGTGCAAGAATATATATACTTTTTATGGAGTCGGCCACGCCTGTGTTATTGGTCCGATCAGATTGTAATTTGGAGGATATGTTCATATTGCATTCAGCTTAATACATAGTAAAGCAGAACTTTATAGGTTCAATACTTTGCCTAATAATCGTAAATTACCGATTTACGGGGGCGGTGAGCGTGACATCAAATATTTGACATAAATTTCACCTGCCCCGGATATATTGGAACCTTCATACCAAATTTGGTGTCTCTAGCTATTTTAATAGCTGAGATCTGTTGTCTCGAACCAACAGACGGACAGACGGTCAGACAGACGAACATGGCTAGTGATACTGTGCAAGAATATATATACTTTTTATGGAGTCGGCCACGCCTGTGTTATTGGTCCGATCAGATTGTAATTTGGAGGATATGTTCATATTGCATTCAGCTTAATACATAGTAAAGCAGAACTTTATAGGTTCAATACTTTGCCTAATAATCGTAAATTACCGATTTACGGGGGCGGTGAGCGTGACATCAAATATACGACATAAATTTCATCTGCCCCGGATAAATAGGAACCTTCATACCAAATTTGGTGTCTCTAGCTTTTTTAATAGCTGAGATCTGTTGTCTCGAACCAACAGACGGTCAGACAGACGAACATGGCTCAATCGACTCGGCTAGTGATACTGTGCAAGAATATATATACTTTTTATGGGGTCGGCCACGCCTGTGTTATTGGTCCGATCAGATTGTAATTTGGAGGATATGTTCATATTGCATTCAGCTTAATACATAGTAAAGCAGAACTTTATAGGTTCAATACTTTGCCTAATAATCGTAAATTACCGATTTACGGGGGCGGTGAGCGTGACATCAAATATATGACATAAATTTCATCTGCCCCGGATATATTGGAACCTTCATACCAAATTTGGTGTCTCTAGCTTTTTTAATAGCTGAGATCTGTTCTCTCGAACTAACAGACGGACAGACGGTCAGACAGACGAACATGGCTAGTGATACTGTGCAAGAACATATATACTTTTTATGGAGTCGGCCACGCCTGTGTTATTGGTCCGATCAGATTGTAATTTGGAGGATATGTTCATATTGCATTCAGCTTAATACATAGTAAAGCAGAACTTTATAGGTTCAATACTTTGCCTAATAATCGTAAATTACCGATTTACGGGGGGCGGTGAGCGTGACATCAAATATATGACATAAATTTCATCTGCCCCGGATATATTGGAACCTTCATACCAAATTTGGTGTCTCTAGCTTTTTTAATAGCTGAGATCTGTTCTCTCGAACCAACAGACGGACAGACGGTCAGACAGACGAACATGGCTAGTGATACTGTGCAAGAACATATATACTTTTTATGGAGTCGGCCACGCCTGTGTTATTGGTCCGATCAGATTGTAATTTGGAGGATATGTTTATATTGCATTCAGCTTAATACATAGTAAAGCAGAACTTTATAGGTTCAATACTTTGCCTAATAATCGTAAATTACCGATTTACGGGGGCGGTGAGCGTGACATCAAATATATGACATAAATTTCATCTGCCCCGGATAAATAGGAACCTTCATACCAAATTTGGTGTCTCTAGCTTTTTTAATAGCTGAGATCTGTTGTCTCGAACCAACAGACGGTCAGACAGACGAACATGGCTCAATCGACTCGGCTAGTGATACTGTGCAAGAATATATATACTTTTTATGGGGTCGGCCACGCCTGTGTTATTGGTCCGATCAGATTGTAATTTGGAGGATATGTTCATACTGCATTCAGCTTAATACATAGTAAAGCAGAACTTTATAGGTTCAATACTTTGCCTAATAATCGTAAATTACCGATTTACGGGGGGCGGTGAGCGTGACATCAAATATATGACATAAATTTCATCTGCCCCGGATATATTGGAACCTTCATACCAAATTTGGTGTCTCTAGCTTTTTTAATAGCTGAGATCTGTTCTCTCGAACCAACAGACGGACAGACGGTCAGACAGACGAACATGGCTAGTGATACTGTGCAAGAACATATATACTTTTTATGGAGTCGGCCACGCCTGTGTTATTGGTCCGATCAGATTGTAATTTGGAGGATATGTTCATATTGCATTCAGCTTAATACATAGTAAAGCAGAACTTTATAGGTTCAATACTTTGCCTAATAATCGTAAATTACCGATTTACGGGGGCGGTGAGCGTGACATCAAATATTTGACATCAATTTCACCTGCCCCGGATATATTGGAACCTTCATACCAAATTTGGTGTCTCTAGCTATTTTAATAGCTGAGATCTGTTGTCTCGAACCAACAGACGGACAGACGGTCAGACAGACGGACATGGCTCAATCGACTCGGTTAGTGATCCTGAGCAAGAATATATATACTTTATGGGGTCTGCCACGCCTGTGTTATTGGTCCGATCAGATTGTTATTTGGAGGATATGTTCATATTGCATTCAGCTTAATACATAGTAAAGCAGAACTTTATAGGTTCAATACTTTGCCTAATAATCGTAAATTACCGATTTGCGGGGGCGGTGAGCGTGGCATCAAATATTTGACATCAATTTCATCTGCCCCGGATAAATAGGAACCTTCATACCAAATTTGGTGTCTCTAGCTTTTTTAATAGCTGAGATCTGTTGTCTCGAACCAACAGACGGTCAGACAGACGGACATGGCTCAATCGACTCGGCTAGTGATCCTGAGCAAGAATATATATACTTTATGAGGTCGGCCACGCCTGTGTTATTGGTCCGATCAGATTGTAATTTGGAAGATATGTTCATATTGCATTCAGCTTAATACATAGTAAAGCAGAACCTTATAGGTTCAATACTTTGCCTAATAATCGTAAATTACCGATTTGCGGGGGCGGTGGGCGTGGCATCAAATATTTGACATCAATTTCATCTGCCCCGGATAAATAGGAACCTTCATACCAAATTTGGTGTCTCTAGCTATTTTAATAGCTGAGATCTGTTGTCTCGAACCAACAGGCGGTCAGACAGACGAACATGGCGCAATCGACTCGGCTAGTGATACTGTGCAAGAATATATATACTTTTTATGGGGTCGGCCACGCCTGTGTTATTGGTCCGATCAGATTGCAATTTGGAGGATATGTTCATATTGCATTCAGCTTAATACATAGTAAAGCAGAACTTTATAGGTTCAATACTTTGCCTAATAATCGTAAATTACCGATTTACGGGGGCGGTGAGCGTGACATCAAATATTTGACATCAATTTCACCTGCCCCGGATATATTGGAACCTTCATACCAAATTTGGTGTCTCTAGCTATTTTAATAGCTGAGATCTGTTGTCTCGAACCAACAGACGGACAGACGGTCAGACAGACGAACATGGCTAGTGATACTGTGCAAGAATATATATACTTTTTATGGAGTCGGCCACGCCTGTGTTATTGGTCCGATCAGATTGTAATTTGGAGGATATGTTCATATTGCATTCAGCTTAATACATAGTAAAGCAGAACTTTATAGGTTCAATACTTTGCCTAATAATCGTAAATTACCGATTTACGGGGGCGGTGAGCGTGACATCAAATATTTGACATAAATTTCACCTGCCCCGGATATATTGGAACCTTCATACCAAATTTGGTGTCTCTAGCTATTTTAATAGCTGAGATCTGTTGTCTCGAACCAACAGACGGACAGACGGTCAGACAGACGAACATGGCTAGTGATACTGTGCAAGAATATATATACTTTTTATGGAGTCGGCCACGCCTGTGTTATTGGTCCGATCAGATTGTAATTTGGAGGATATGTTCATATTGCATTCAGCTTAATACATAGTAAAGCAGAACTTTATAGGTTCAATACTTTGCCTAATAATCGTAAATTACCGATTTACGGGGGCGGTGAGCGTGACATCAAATATTTGACATCAATTTCATCTGCCCCGGATAAATAGGAACCTTCATACCAAATTTGGTGTCTCTAGCTTTTTTAATAGCTGAGATCTGTTGTCTCGAACCAACAGACGGACAGACGGTCAGACAGACGGACATGGCTCAATCGACTCGGTTAGTGATCCTGAGCAAGAATATATATACTTTATGGGGTCTGCCACGCCTGTGTTATTGGTCCGATCAGATTGTAATTTGGAGGATATGTTCATATTGCATTCAGCTTAATACATAGTAAAGCAGAACTTTATAGGTTCAATACTTTGCCTAATAATCGTAAATTACCGATTTACGGGGGCGGTGAGCGTGACATCAAATATTTGACATCAATTTCATCTGCCCCGGATAAATAGGAACCTTCATACCAAATTTGGTGTCTCTAGCTTTTTTAATAGCTGAGATCTGTTGTCTAGAACCAACAGGCGGTCAGACAGACGAACATGGCTCAATAGACTCGGCTAGTGATACTGTGCAAGAATATATATACTTTTTATGGGGTCGGCCAAGCCTGTGTTATTGGTCCGATCAGATTGTAATTTGGAGGATATGTTCATATTGCATTCAGCTTAATACATAGTAAAGCAGAACTTTATAGGTTCAATACTTTGCCTAATAATCGTAAATTACCGATTTGCGGGGGCGGTGGGCGTGGCATCAAATATTTGACATCAATTTCATCTGCCCCGGATAAATAGGAACCTTCATACCAAATTTGGTGTCTCTAGCTTTTTTAATAGCTGAGATCTGTTGTCTCGAACCAACAAACGGACAGACGGTCAGACAGACGAACATGGCTAGTGATACTGTGCAAGAATATATATACTTTTTATGGAGTCGGCCACGCCTGTGTTATTGGTCCGATCAGATTGTAATTTGGAGGATATGTTCATATTGCATTCAGCTTAATACATAGTAAAGCAGAACTTTATAGGTTCAATACTTTGCCTAATAATCGTAAATTACCGATTTACGGGGGGCGGTGAGCGTGACATCAAATATTTGACATCAATTTCACCTGCCCCGGATATATTGGAACCTTCATACCAAATTTGGTGTCTCTAGCTATTTTAATAGCTGAGATCTGTTGTCTCGAACCAACAGACGGACAGACGGTCAGACAGACGAACATGGCTAGTGATACTGTGCAAGAATATATATACTTTTTATGGAGTCGGCCACGCCTGTGTTATTGGTCCGATCAGATTGTAATTTGGAGGATATGTTCATATTGCATTCAGCTTAATACATAGTAAAGCAGAACTTTATAGGTTCAATACTTTGCCTAATAATCGTAAATTACCGATTTACGGGGGCGGTGAGCGTGACATCAAATATTTGACATAAATTTCACCTGCCCCGGATATATTGGAACCTTCATACCAAATTTGGTGTCTCTAGCTATTTTAATAGCTGAGATCTGTTGTCTCGAACCAACAGACGGACAGACGGTCAGACAGACGAACATGGCTAGTGATACTGTGCAAGAATATATATACTTTTTATGGAGTCGGCCACGCCTGTGTTATTGGTCCGATCAGATTGTAATTTGGAGGATATGTTCATATTGCATTCAGCTTAATACATAGTAAAGCAGAACTTTATAGGTTCAATACTTTGCCTAATAATCGTAAATTACCGATTTACGGGGGCGGTGAGCGTGACATCAAATATTTGACATCAATTTCATCTGCCCCGGATAAATAGGAACCTTCATACCAAATTTGGTGTCTCTAGCTTTTTTAATAGCTGAGATCTGTTGTCTCGAACCAACAGACGGACAGACGGTCAGACAGACGAACATGGCTAGTGATACTGTGCAAGAATATATATACTTTTTATGGAGTCGGCCACGCCTGTGTTATTGGTCCGATCAGATTGTAATTTGGAGGATATGTTCATATTGCATTCAGCTTAATACATAGTAAAGCAGAACTTTATAGGTTCAATACTTTGCCTAATAATCGTAAATTACCGATTTACGGGGGCGGTGAGCGTGACATCAAATATTTGACATCAATTTCATCTGCCCCGGATAAATAGGAACCTTCATACCAAATTTGGTGTCTCTAGCTTTTTTAATAGCTGAGATCTGTTGTCTCGAACCAACAGACGGACAGACGGTCAGACAGACGGACATGGCTCAATCGACTCGGTTAGTGATCCTGAGCAAGAATATATATACTTTATGGGGTCTGCCACGCCTGTGTTATTGGTCCGATCAGATTGTAATTTGGAGGATATGTTCATATTGCATTCAGCTTAATACATAGTAAAGCAGAACTTTATAGGTTCAATACTTTGCCTAATAATCGTAAATTACCGATTTACGGGGGCGGTGAGCGTGACATCAAATATTTGACATCAATTTCATCTGCCCCGGATAAATAGGAACCTTCATACCAAATTTGGTGTCTCTAGCTTTTTTAATAGCTGAGATCTGTTGTCTCGAACCAACAGACGGACAGACGGTCAGACAGACGAACATGGCTAGTGATACTGTGCAAGAATATATATACTTTTTATGGAGTCGGCCACGCCTGTGTTATTGGTCCGATCAGATTGTAATTTGGAGGATATGTTTATATTGCATTCAGCTTAATACATAGTAAAGCAGAACTTTATAGGTTCAATACTTTGCCTAATAATCGTAAATTACCGATTTGCGGGGGCGGTGGGCGTGGCATCAAATATTTGACATCAATTTCATCTGCCCCGGATAAATAGGAACCTTCATACCAAATTTGGTGTCTCTAGCTTTTTTAATAGCTGAGATCTGTTGTCTCGAACCAACAGACGGTCAGACAGACGAACATGGCTCAATCGACTCGGCTAGTGATACTGTGCAAGAATATATATACTTTTTATGGGGTCGGCCACGCCTGTGTTATTGGTCCGATCAGATTGTAATTTGGAGGATATGTTTATATTGCATTCAGCTTAATACATAGTAAAGCAGAACTTTATAGGTTCAATACTTTGCCTAATAATCGTAAATTACCGATTTGCGGGGGCGGTGGGCGTGGCATCAAATATTTGACATCAATTTCATCTGCCCCGGATAAATAGGAACCTTCATACCAAATTTGGTGTCTCCAGCTTTTTTAATAGCTGAGATCTGTTGTCTCGAACCAACAGACGGTCAGACAGACGAACATGGCTCAATCGACTCGGCTAGTGATACTGTGCAAGAATATATATACTTTTTATGGGGTCGGCCACGCCTGTGTTATTGGTACGATCAGATTGTAATTTGGAGGATATGTTCATATTGCATTCAGCTTAATACATAGTAAAGCAGAACTTTATAGGTTCAATACTTTGCCTAATAATCGTAAATTACCGATTTACGGGGGCGGTGAGCGTGACATCAAATATTTGAAATCAATTTCATCTGCCCCGGATAAATAGGAACCTTCATACCAAATTTGGTGTCTCTAGCTTTTTTAATAGCTGAGATCTGTTGTCTCGAACCAACAGACGGACAGACGGTCAGACAGACGAACATGGCTCAATCGACTCGGCTAGTGATACTGTGCAAGAATATATATACTTTTTATGGGGTCGGCCACGCCTGTGTTATTGGTCCGATCAGATTGTTATTTGGAGGATATGTTTATATTGCATTCAGCTTAATACATAGTAAAGCAGAACTTTATAGGTTCAATACTTTGCCTAATAATCGTAAATTACCGATTTGCGGGGGGCGGTGGGCGTGGCATCAAATATTTGACATCAATTTTATCTGCCCCGGATAAATAGGAACCTTCATACCAAATTTGGTGTCTCTAGCTTTTTTAATAGCTGAGATCTGTTGTCTCGAACCAACAGACGGTCAGACAGACGAACATGGCTCAATCGACTCGGCTAGTGATACTGTGCAAGAATATATATACTTTTTATGGGGTCGGCCACGCCTGTGTTATTGGTCCGATCAGATTGTAATTTGGAGGATATGTTCATATTGCATTCAGCTTAATACATAGTAAAGCAGAACTTTATAGGTTCAATACTTTGCCTAATAATCGTAAATTACCGATTTACGGGGGCGGTGAGCGTGACATCAAATATATGACATAAATTTCATCTGCCCCGGATATGTATTATTTATTTATTTATTTTTTATTTATTTAACGTCAACTAAGGCAGTCGACTTGAAATTAGAATTA
The DNA here is from genome assembly GCA_018901885.1 of Zaprionus kolodkinae. Lineage (NCBI taxonomy): Eukaryota > Metazoa > Arthropoda > Insecta > Diptera > Drosophilidae > Zaprionus > Zaprionus kolodkinae. The sequence continues at coordinate 36,708 of JAEIFM010000399.1, read as the reverse complement.
ATTTTTAAGTTTAAATTAAAATTAGTTATATTTAAAATTAAAAAAAGAAAATTATGAATTTAATTTTTTTTTTAAAAAACATTATAAATTAATTAAAAATATATTTATATTTTAAAATGTAGGCTGGGAAATATAAAAGAAAACGATCCAGCATTTGCTGCAAAGGATTGGGGAAAACCCAGTAAAACCCAATCAGATCGGTAGATTAGTATTAGTTGTTAGGATGTAGTTAATTGTTGTTAGGTGAAAAGGTTAGGTAATTTAAAATAGATAATTTGATAGATGAGAGGGAGGATTCCGTATTGATTATTCTAAAAAGCTTATTGTAATCGGCACAGAGAACTCTAAAAGAATCATGCAAGCAATAGTTATTAGTACAAAAGCTCAAAGAAAGTGGTTAAAAATTTCGTGTAACCCTAGAAGGAACACAAAAGTTTAGTTGGTTAAGCAGGAAAGGAGAGTCGATGTCGTATTTTATTAGTTTTATTATGACCATAACACCTAGCATAATACGACGGTTAGTTAAGGAGGGTAGGTTAGGTAGGGCAGGAGTCTGCTTGAGTAAGGTGGTAAATCTACGCTAGAAACCCAGTTAAAGCGACGCAAAGCAAAGAGCAAAAATTGTTTTTGGACAGACTCAATTCTGTCTTGATGGACCTGGTATTGAGGAGACCATACACAGGATCCATATTCCAAAATCGGGCGAACAAGAGAAGTATATAACAATTTTGTCGTATAAGGGTCTTCAAATTCTTTAGCCCATCTTTTAATGAAGCCAAGAGCCCGATACGCCTTATTGATAATGTGTGTTATATGACAATCAAATTTCAACTTATGATCAAAAAGAATTCCAAGATCCATTACCTCAAAAACTCTGTTAAGTGGAAATTGATCAAGGGTATAGTTGATAACGTGAGAATTACTTCTATAAAATGACATGACCTTGCACTTCGAACAGTTTAAATATAGCAAATTACGGCTACACCAAGTAAAAAATGAGTCAATATCGACTTGAAGTGAATTAGCGGTCAGTTCATTGTATGTTAAGCAAAGTTTCACATCATCAGCATACATTAGGATATTAGAATAGTGTAGAACAGAGGGAAGATCATTTATAAATATATTGGAACCTTCATACCAAATTTGGTGTCTCTAGCTTTTTTAATAGCTGAGATGTGTTCTCTCGAACCAACAGACGGACAGACGGTCAGACAGACGAACATGGCTAGTGATACTGTGCAAGAACATATATACTTTTTATGGAGTCGGCCACGCCTGTGTTATTGGTCCGATCAGATTGTAATTTGGAGGATATGTTCATATTGCATTCAGCTTAATACATAGTAAAGCAGAACTTTATAGGTTCAATACTTTGCCTAATAATCGTAAATTACCGATTTACGGGGGCGGTGAGCGTGACATCAAATATATGACATAAATTTCATCTGCCCCGGATATATTGGAACCTTCATACCAAATTTGGTGTCTCTAGCTTTTTTAATAGCTGAGATCTGTTCTCTCGAACCAACAGACGGACAGACGGTCAGACAGACGAACATGGCTAGTGATACTGTGCAAGAACATATATACTTTTTATGGAGTCGGCCACGCCTGTGTTATTGGTCCGATCAGATTGTAATTTGGAGGATATGTTTATATTGCATTCAGCTTAATACATAGTAAAGCAGAACTTTATAGGTTCAATACTTTGCCTAATAATCGTAAATTACCGATTTACGGGGGCGGTGAGCGTGACATCAAATATTTGAAATCAATTTCATCTGCCCCGGATAAATAGGAACCTTCATACCAAATTTGGTGTCTCTAGCTTTTTTAATAGCTGAGATCTGTTGTCTCGAACCAACAGACGGTCAGACAGACGAACATGGCTCAATCGACTCGGCTAGTGATACTGTGCAAGAATATATATACTTTTTATGGGGTCGGCCACGCCTGTGTTATTGGTCCGATCAGATTGTAATTTGGAGGATATGTTTATATTGCATTCAGCTTAATACATAGTAAAGCAGAACTTTATAGGTTCAATACTTTGCCTAATAATCGTAAATTACCGATTTACGGGGGCGGTGAGCGTGACATCAAATATATGACATAAATTTCATCTGCCCCGGATAAATAGGAACCTTCATACCAAATTTGGTGTCTCTAGCTTTTTTAATAGCTGAGATCTGTTGTCTCGAACCAACAGACGGTCAGACAGACGAACATGGCTCAATCGACTCGGCTAGTGATACTGTGCAAGAATATATATACTTTTTTATGGAGTCGGCCACGCCTGTGTTATTGGTCCGATCAGATTGTAATTTGGAGGATATGTTCATATTGCATTCAGCTTAATACATAGTAAAGCAGAACTTTATAGGTTCAATACTTTGCCTAATAATCGTAAATTACCGATTTACGGGGGCGGTGAGCGTGACATCAAATATATGACATAAATTTCATCTGCCCCGGATATATTGGAACCTTCATACCAAATTTGGTGTCTCTAGCTTTTTTAATAGCTGAGATCTGTTCTCTCGAACCAACAGACGGACAGACGGTCAGACAGACGAACATGGCTAGTGATACTGTGCAAGAACATATATACTTTTTTATGGAGTCGGCCACGCCTGTGTTATTGGTCCGATCAGATTGTAATTTGGAGGATATGTTCATATTGCATTCAGCTTAATACATAGTAAAGCAGAACTTTATAGGTTCAATACTTTGCCTAATAATCGTAAATTACCGATTTACGGGGGCGGTGAGCGTGACATCAAATATTTGACATCAATTTCATCTGCCCCGGATAAATAGGAACCTTCATACCAAATTTGGTGTCTCTAGCTTTTTTAATAGCTGAGATCTGTTGTCTCGAACCAACAGACGGTCAGACAGACGAACATGGCTCAATCGACTCGGCTAGTGATACTGTGCAAGAATATATATACATTTTATGGGGTCGGCCACGCCTGTGTTATTGGTCCGATCAGATTGTAATTTGGAGGATATGTTTATATTGCATTCAGCTTAATACATAGTAAAGCAGAACTTTATAGGTTCAATACTTTGCCTAATAATCGTAAATTACCGATTTGCGGGGGCGGTGGGCGTGGCATCAAATATTTGACATCAATTTCATCTGCCCCGGATAAATAGGAACCTTCATACCAAATTTGGTGTCTCTAGCTTTTTTAATAGCTGAGATCTGTTGTCTCGAACCAACAGACGGTCAGACAGACGAACATGGCTCAATCGACTCGGCTAGTGATACTGTGCAAGAATATATATACTTTTTATGGGGTCGGCCACGCCTGTGTTATAGGTCCGATCAGATTGTAATTTGGAGGATATGTTCATATTGCATTCAGCTTAATACATAGTAAAGCAGAACTTTATAGGTTCAATACTTTGCCTAATAATCGTAAATTACCGATTTACGGGGGCGGTGAGCGTGACATCAAATATATGACATAAATTTCATCTGCCCCGGATATTTTTTATTTATTTATTTATTTTTTATTTATTTAACGTCAACTAAGGCAGTCGACTTGAAATTAGAATTAATTTTTAAGTTTAAATTAAAATTAGTTATATTTAAAATTAAAAAAAGAAAATTATGAATTGAATTTTTTTTTAAAAAACATTATAAATTAATTAAAAATATATTTATATTTTAAAATTTAGGCTGGGAAATATAAAAGAAAACGATCCAGCATTTGCTGCAAAGGATTGGGGAAAACCCAGTAATACCCAATCAGATCGGTAGATTAGTATTAGTTGTTAGGATGTAGTTAATTGTTGTTAGGTGAAAAGGTTAGGTAATTTAAAATAGATAATTTGATAGATGAGAGGGAGGATTCCGTATTGATTATTCTAAAAAAGCTTATTGTAATCGGCACAGAGAACTCTAAAAGAATCATGCAAGCAATAGTTATTAGTACAAAAGCTCAAAGAAAGTGGTTAAAAATTTCGTGTAACCCTAGAAGGAACACAAAAGTTTAGTTGGTTAAGCAGGAAAGGAGAGTCGATGTCGTATTTTATTAGTTTCATTATGACCATAACACCTAGCATAATACGACGATTAGTTAAGGAGGGTAGGTTAATTAGCAGGAGTCTGCTTGAGTAAGGTGGTAAATCTACGCTAGAAACCCAGTTAAAGCGACGCAAAGCAAAGAGCAAAAATTGTTTTTGGACAGACTCAATTCTGTCTTGATGGACCTGGTATTGAGGAGACCATACACAGGATCCATATTCCAAAATCGGGCGAACAAGAGAAGTATATAACAATTTTGTCGTATAAGGGTCTTCAAATTCTTTAGCCCATCTTTTAATGAAGCCAAGAGCCCGATACGCCTTATTGATAATGTGTGTTATATGACAATCAAATTTCAACTTATGATCAAAAAGAATTCCAAGATCCAATACCTCAAAAACTCTGTTAAGTGGAAATTGATCAAGGGTATAGTTGATAACGTGAGAATTACTTCTATAAAATGACATGACCTTGCACTTCGAACAGTTTAAATATAGCAAATTACGGCTACACCAAGTAAAAAATGAGTCAATATCGACTTGAAGTGAATTAGCGGTCAGTTCATTGTATGTTAAGCAAAGTTTCACATCATCAGCATACATTAGGATATTAGAATAGTGTAGAACAGAGGGAAGATCATTTATAAATATATTGGAACCTTCATACCAAATTTGGTGTCTCTAGCTTTTTTAATAGCTGAGATCTGTTGTCTCGAACCAACAGACGGACAGACGGTCAGACAGACGAACATGGCTAGTGATACTGTGCAAGAACATATATACTTTTTATGGAGTCGGCCACGCCTGTGTTATTGGTCCGATCAGATTGTAATTTGGAGGATATGTTCATATTGCATTCAGCTTAATACATAGTAAAGCAGAACTTTATAGGTTCAATACTTTGCCTAATAATCGTAAATTACCGATTTACGGGGGCGGTGAGCGTGACATCAAATATATGACATAAATTTCATCTGCCCCGGATATATTGGAACCTTCATACCAAATTTGGTGTCTCTAGCTTTTTTAATAGCTGAGATCTGTTCTCTCGAACCAACAGACGGACAGACGGTCAGACAGACGAACATGGCTAGTGATACTGTGCAAGAACATATATACTTTTTATGGAGTCGGCCACGCCTGTGTTATTGGTCCGATCAGATTGTAATTTGGAGGATATGTTTATATTGCATTCAGCTTAATACATAGTAAAGCAGAACTTTATAGGTTCAATACTTTGCCTAATAATCGTAAATTACCGATTTACGGGGGCGGTGAGCGTGACATCAAATATATGACATAAATTTCATCTGCCCCGGATATATTGGAACCTTCATACCAAATTTGGTGTCTCTAGCTTTTTTAATAGCTGAGATCTGTTCTCTCGAACCAACAGACGGACAGATGGTCAGACAGACGAACATGGCTAGTGATACTGTGCAAGAACATATATACTTTTTATGGAGTCGGCCACGCCTGTGTTATTGGTCCGATCAGATTGTAATTTGGAGGATATGTTCATATTGCATTCAGCTTAATACATAGTAAAGCACAACTTTATAGGTTCAATACTTTGCCTAATAATCGTAAATTACCGATTTACGGGGGCGGTGAGCGTGACATCAAATATTTGACATCAATTTCATCTGCCCCGGATAAATAGGAACCTTCATACCAAATTTGGTGTCTCTAGCTTTTTTAATAGCTGAGATCTGTTGTCTCGAACCAACAGACGGTCAGACAGACGAACATGGCTCAATCGACTCGGCTAGTGATACTGTGCAAGAATATATATACATTTTATGGGGTCGGCCACGCCTGTGTTATTGGTCCGATCAGATTGTAATTTGGAGGATATGTTTATATTGCATTCAGCTTAATACATAGTAAAGCAGAACTTTATAGGTTCAATACTTTGCCTAATAATCGTAAATTACCGATTTACGGGGGCGGTGAGCGTGACATCAAATATTTGAAATCAATTTCATCTGCCCCGGATAAATAGGAACCTTCATACCAAATTTGGTGTCTCTAGCTTTTTTAATAGCTGAGATCTGTTGTCTCGAACCAACAGACGGTCAGACAGACGAACATGGCTCAATCGACTCGGCTAGTGATACTGTGCAAGAATATATATACTTTTTATGGGGTCGGCCACGCCTGTGTTATTGGTCCGATCAGATTGTAATTTGGAGGATATGTTCATATTGCATTCAGCTTAATACATAGTAAAGCAGAACTTTATAGGTTCAATACTTTGCCTAATAATCGTAAATTACCGATTTACGGGGGCGGTGAGCGTGACATCAAATATTTGAAATCAATTTCATCTGCCCCGGATAAATAGGAACCTTCATACCAAATTTGGTGTCTCTAGCTTTTTTAATAGCTGAGATCTGTTGTCTCGAACCAACAGACGGTCAGACAGACGAACATGGCTCAATCGACTCGGCTAGTGATACTGTGCAAGAATATATATACTTTTTATGGGGTCGGCCACGCCTGTGTTATAGGTCCGATCAGATTGTAATTTGGAGGATATGTTCATATTGCATTCAGCTTAATACATAGTAAAGCAGAACTTTATAGGTTCAATACTTTGCCTAATAATCGTAAATTACCGATTTACGGGGGCGGTGAGCGTGACATCAAATATATGACATAAATTTCATCTGCCCCGGATATTTTTTATTTATTTATTTATTTTTTATTTATTTAACGTCAACTAAGGCAGTCGACTTGAAATTAGAATTAATTTTTAAGTTTAAATTAAAATTAGTTATATTTAAAATTAAAAAAAAGAAAATTATGAATTGAATTTTTTTTTAAAAAACATTATAAATTAATTAAAAATATATTTATATTTTAAAATTTAGGCTGGGAAATATAAAAGAAAACGATCCAGCATTTGCTGCAAAGGATTGGGGAAAACCCAGTAATACCCAATCAGATCGGTAGATTAGTATTAGTTGTTAGGATGTAGTTAATTGTTGTTAGGTGAAAAGGTTAGGTAATTTAAAATAGATAATTTGATAGATGAGAGGGAGGATTCCGTATTGATTATTCTAAAAAGCTTATTGTAATCGGCACAGAGAACTCTAAAAGAATCATGCAAGCAATAGTTATTAGTACAAAAGCTCAAAGAAAGTGGTTAAAAATTTCGTGTAACCCTAGAAGGAACACAAAAGTTTAGTTGGTTAAGCAGGAAAGGAGAGTCGATGTCGTATTTTATTAGTTTTATTATGACCATAACACCTAGCATAATACGACGGTTAGTTAAGGAGGGTAGGTTAATTAGCAGGAGTCTGCTTGAGTAAGGTGGTAAATCTACGCTAGAAACCCAGTTAAAGCGACGCAAAGCAAAGAGCAAAAATTGTTTTTGGACAGACTCAATTCTGTCTTGATGGACCTGGTATTGAGGAGACCATACACAGGATCCATATTCCAAAATCGGGCGAACAAGAGAAGTATATAACAATTTTGTCGTATAAGGGTCTTCAAATTCTTTAGCCCATCTTTTAATGAAGCCAAGAGCCCGATACGCCTTATTGATAATGTGTGTTATATGACAATCAAATTTCAACTTATGATCAAAAAGAATTCCAAGATCCAATACCTCAAAAACTCTGTTAAGTGGAAATTGATCAAGGGGTATAGTTGATAACGTGAGAATTACTTCTATAAAATGACATGACCTTGCACTTCGAACAGTTTAAATATAGCAAATTACGGCTACACCAAGTAAAAAATGAGTCAATATCGACTTGAAGTGAATTAGCGGTCAGTTCATTGTATGTTAAGCAAAGTTTCACATCATCAGCATACATTAGGATATTAGAATAGTGTAGAACAGAGGGAAGATCATTTATAAATATATTGGAACCTTCATACCAAATTTGGTGTCTCTAGCTTTTTTAATAGCTGAGATCTGTTGTCTCGAACCAACAGACGGACAGACGGTCAGACAGACGAACATGGCTAGTGATACTGTGCAAGAACATATATACTTTTTTATGGAGTCGGCCACGCCTGTGTTATTGGTCCGATCAGATTGTAATTTGGAGGATATGTTCATATTGCATTCAGCTTAATACATAGTAAAGCAGAACTTTATAGGTTCAATACTTTGCCTAATAATCGTAAATTACCGATTTACGGGGGCGGTGAGCGTGACATCAAATATATGACATAAATTTCATCTGCCCCGGATATATTGGAACCTTCATACCAAATTTGGTGTCTCTAGCTTTTTTAATAGCTGAGATCTGTTCTCTCGAACCAACAGACGGACAGACGGTCAGACAGACGAACATGGCTAGTGATACTGTGCAAGAACATATATACTTTTTATGGAGTCGGCCACGCCTGTGTTATTGGTCCGATCAGATTGTAATTTGGAGGATATGTTTATATTGCATTCAGCTTAATACATAGTAAAGCAGAACTTTATAGGTTCAATACTTTGCCTAATAATCGTAAATTACCGATTTACGGGGGGCGGTGAGCGTGACATCAAATATATGACATAAATTTCATCTGCCCCGGATATATTGGAACCTTCATACCAAATTTGGTGTCTCTAGCTTTTTTTAATAGCTGAGATCTGTTCTCTCGAACCAACAGACGGACAGATGGTCAGACAGACGAACATGGCTAGTGATACTGTGCAAGAACATATATACTTTTATGGAGTCGGCCACGCCTGTGTTATTGGTCCGATCAGATTGTAATTTGGAGGATATGTTCATATTGCATTCAGCTTAATACATAGTAAAGCACAACTTTATAGGTTCAATACTTTGCCTAATAATCGTAAATTACCGATTTACGGGGGCGGTGAGCGTGACATCAAATATTTGACATCAATTTCATCTGCCCCGGATAAATAGGAACCTTCATACCAAATTTGGTGTCTCTAGCTTTTTTAATAGCTGAGATCTGTTGTCTCGAACCAACAGACGGTCAGACAGACGAACATGGCTCAATCGACTCGGCTAGTGATACTGTGCAAGAATATATATACATTTTATGGGGTCGGCCACGCCTGTGTTATTGGTCCGATCAGATTGTAATTTGGAGGATATGTTTATATTGCGTTCAGCTTAATACATAGTAAAGCAGAACTTTATAGGTTCAATACTTTGCCTAATAATCGTAAATTACCGATTTACGGGGGCGGTGAGCGTGACATCAAATATTTGAAATCAATTTCATCTGCCCCGGATAAATAGGAACCTTCATACCAAATTTGGTGTCTCTAGCTTTTTTAATAGCTGAGATCTGTTGTCTCGAACCAACAGACGGTCAGACAGACGAACATGGCTCAATCGACTCGGCTAGTGATACTGTGCAAGAATATATATACTTTTTTATGGGGTCGGCCACGCCTGTGTTATTGGTCCGATCAGATTGTAATTTGGAGGATATGTTCATATTGCATTCAGCTTAATACATAGTAAAGCAGAACTTTATAGGTTCAATACTTTGCCTAATAATCGTAAATTACCGATTTACGGGGGCGGTGAGCGTGACATCAAATATTTGAAATCAATTTCATCTGCCCCGGATAAATAGGAACCTTCATACCAAATTTGGTGTCTCTAGCTTTTTTAATAGCTGAGATCTGTTGTCTCGAACCAACAGACGGTCAGACAGACGAACATGGCTCAATCGACTCGGCTAGTGATACTGTGCAAGAATATATATACTTTTTATGGGGTCGGCCACGCCTGTGTTATTGGTCCGATCAGATTGTAATTTGGAGGATATGTTCATATTGCATTCAGCTTAATACATAGTAAAGCAGAACTTTATAGGTTCAATACTTTGCCTAATAATCGTAAATTACCGATTTACGGGGGCGGTGAGCGTGACATCAAATATTTGACATAAATTTCATCTGCCCCGGATATATTGGAACCTTCATACCAAATTTGGTGTCTCTAGCTTTTTTAATAGCTGAGATGTGTTCTCTCGAAACAACAGACGGACAGACGGTCAGACAGACGAACATGGCTAGTGATACTGTGCAAGAATATATATACTTTTTATGGAGTCGGCCACGCCTGTGTTATTGGTCCGATCAGATTGTAATTTGGAGGATATGTTCATATTGCATTCAGCTTAATACATAGTAAAGCAGAACTTTATAGGTTCAATACTTTGCCTAATAATCGTAAATTACCGATTTACGGGGGCGGTGAGCGTGACATCAAATATATGACATAAATTTCATCTGCCCCGGATATTTTTTATTTATTTATTTATTTTTTATTTATTTAACGTCAACTAAGGCAGTCGACTTGAAATTAGAATGAATTTTTAAGTTTAAATTAAAATAAGTTATAATTAAAATTAAAAAAAGAAAATTATGAATTGAATTTTTTTTTTAAAAAACATTATAAATTAATTAAAAATATATTTATATTTTAAAAATTTAGGCTGGGAAATATAAAAGAAAACGATCCAGCATTTGCTGCAAAGGATTGGGGAAAACCCAGTAAAACCCAATCAGATCGGTAGATTAGTATTAGTTGTTAGGATGTAGTTAATTGTTGTTAGGTGAAAAGGTTAGGTAATTTAAAATAGATAATTTGATAGATGAGAGGGAGGATTCCGTATTGATTATTCTAAAAAGCTTATTGTAATCGGCACAGAGAACTCTAAAAGAATCATGCAAGCAATAGTTATTAGTACAAAAGCTCAAAGAAAGTGGTAAAAAATTTCGTTTAACCCTAGAAGGAACACAAAAGTTTAGTTGGTTAAGCAGGAAAGGAGAGTCGATGTCGTATTTCATTAGTTTTATTATGACCATAACACCTAGCATAATACGACGGTTAGTTAAGGAGGGTAGGTTAATTAGCAGGAGTCTGCTTGAGTAAGGTGGTAAATCTACGCTAGAAACCCAGTTAAAGCGACGCAAAGCAAAGAGCAAAAATTGTTTTTGGACAGACTCAATTCTGTCTTGATGGACCTGGTATTGAGGAGACCATACACAGGATCCATATTCCAAAATCGGGCGAACAAGAGAAGTATATAACAATTTTGTCGTATAAGGGTCTTCAAATTCTTTAGCCCATCTTTTAATGAAGCCAAGAGCCCGATACGCCTTATTGATAATGTGTGTTATATGACAATCAAATTTCAACTTATGATCAAAAAGAATTCCAAGATCCATTACCTCAAAAACTCTGTTAAGTGGAAATTGATCAAGGGTATAGTTGATAACGTGAGAATTACTTCTATAAAATGACATGACCTTGCACTTCGAACAGTTTAAATATAGCAAATTACGGCTACACCAAGTAAAAAATGAGTCAATATCGACTTGAAGTGAATTAGCGGTCAGTTCATTGTATGTTAAGCAAAGTTTCACATCATCAGCATACATTAGGATATTAGAATAGTGTAGAACAGAGGGAAGATCATTTATAAATATATTGGAACCTTCATACCAAATTTGGTGTCTCTAGCTTTTTTAATAGCTGAGATGTGTTCTCTCGAACCAACAGACGGACAGACGGTCAGACAGACGAACATGGCTAGTGATACTGTGCAAGAACATATATACTTTTTATGGAGTCGGCCACGCCTTTGTTATTGGTCCGATCAGATTGTAATTTGGAGGATATGTTTATATTGCATTCAGCTTAATACATAGTAAAGCAGAACTTTATAGGTTCAATACTTTGCCTAATAATCGTAAATTACCGATTTACGGGGGCGGTGAGCGTGACATCAAATATATGACATAAATTTCATCTGCCCCGGATATATTGGAACCTTCATACCAATTTTGGTGTCTCTAGCTTTTTTAATAGCTGAGATCTGTTCTCTCGAACCAACAGACGGACAGACGGTCAGACAGACGAACATGGCTAGTGATACTGTGCAAGAACATATATACTTTTTATGGAGTCGGCCACGCCTGTGTTATTGGTCCGATCAGATTGTAATTTGGAGGATATGTTCATATTGCATTCAGCTTAATACATAGTAAAGCAGAACTTTATAGGTTCAATACTTTGCCTAATAATCGTAAATTACCGATTTGCGGGGGCGGTGAGCGTGGCATCAAATATTTGACATCAATTTCATCTGCCCCGGATAAATAGGAACCTTCATACCAAATTTGGTGTCTCTAGCTTTTTTAATAGCTGAGATCTGTTGTCTCGAACCAACAGACGGTCAGACAGACGAACATGGCTCAATCGACTCGGCTAGTGATACTGTGCAAGAATATATATACATTTTATGGGGTCGGCCACGCCTGTGTTATTGGTCCGATCAGATTGTAATTTGGAGGATATGTTTATATTGCATTCAGCTTAATACATAGTAAAGCAGAACTTTATAGGTTCAATACTTTGCCTAATAATCGTAAATTACCGATTTGCGGGGGCGGTGGGCGTGGCATCAAATATTTGACATCAATTTCATCTGCCCCGGATAAATAGGAACCTTCATACCAAATTTGGTGTCTCTAGCTTTTTTAATAGCTGAGATCTGTTGTCTCGAACCAACAGACGGTCAGACAGACGAACATGGCTCAATCGACTCGGCTAGTGATACTGTGCAAGAATATATATACATTTTATGGGGTCGGCCACGCCTGTGTTATTGGTCCGATCAGATTGTAATTTGGAGGATATGTTTATATTGCATTCAGCTTAATACATAGTAAAGCAGAACTTTATAGGTTCAATACTTTGCCTAATAATCGTAAATTACCGATTTACGGGGGCGGTGGGCGTGGCATCAAATATTTGACATCAATTTCATCTGCCCCGGATAAATAGGAACCTTCATACCAAATTTGGTGTCTCTAGCTTTTTTAATAGCTGAGATCTGTTGTCTCGAACCAACAGACGGTCAGACAGACGAACATGGCTCAATCGACTCAACTAGTGATACTGTGCAAGAATATATATACATTTTATGGGGTCGGCCACGCCTGTGTTATTGGTCCGATCAGATTGTAATTTGGAGGATATGTTTATATTGCATTCAGCTTAATACATAGTAAAGCAGAACTTTATAGGTTCAATACTTTGCCTAATAATCGTAAATTACCGATTTACGGGGGCGGTGAGCGTGACATCAAATATATGACATAAATTTCATCTGCCCCGGATATATTGAAACCTTCATACCAAATTTGGTGACTCTAGCTTTTTTAATAGCTGAGATCTGTTCTCTCGAACCAACAGACGGACAGACGGTCAGACAGACGAACATGGCTAGTGATACTGTGCAAGAACATATATACTTTTTATGGAGTCGGCCACGCCTGTGTTATTGGTCCGATCAGATTGTAATTTGGAGGATATGTTCATATTGCATTCAGCTTAATACATAGTAAAGCAGAACTTTATAGGATCAATACTTTGCCTTATAATCGTAAATTACCGATTTACGGGGGCGGTGAGCGTGACATCAAATATTTGACATAAATTTCATCTGCCCCGGATAAATAGGAACCTTCATACCAAATTTGGTGTCTCTAGCTTTTTTAATAGCTGAGATCTGTTGTCTCGAACCAACAGACGGTCAGACAGACGAACATGGCTCAATCGACACGGCTAGTGATACTGTGCAAGAATATATATACATTTTATGGGGTCGGCCACGCCTGTGTTATTGGTCCAATCAGATTGTAATTTGGAGGATATGTTTATATTGCATTCAGCTTAATACATAGTAAAGCAGAACTTTATAGGTTCAATACTTTGCCTAATAATCGTAAATTACCGATTTGCGGGGGCGGTGGGCGTGGCATCAAATATTTGACATCAATTTCATCTGCCCCGGATAAATAGGAACCTTCATACCAAATTTGGTGTCTCTAGCTTTTTTAATAGCTGAGATCTGTTGTCTCGAACCAACAGACGGTCAGACAGACGAACATGGCTCAATCGACTCGGCTAGTGATACTGTGCAAGAATATATATACATTTTATGGGGTCGGCCACGCCTGTGTTATTGGTCCGATCAGATTGTAATTTGGAGGATATGTTTATATTGCATTCAGCTTAATACATAGTAAAGCAGAACTTTATAGGTTCAATACTTTGCCTAATAATCGTAAATTACCGATTTACGGGGGCGGTGAGCGTGACATCAAATATATGACATAAATTTCATCTGCCCCGGATATATTGGAACCTTCATACCAAATTTGGTGTCTCTAGCTTTTTTAATAGCTGAGATCTGTTCTCTCGAACCAACAGACGGACAGACGGTCAGACAGACGAACATGGCTAGTGATACTGTGCAAGAACATATATACTTTTTTATGGAGTCGGCCACGCCTGTGTTATTGGTCCGATCAGATTGTAATTTGGAGGATATGTTTATATTGCATTCAGCTTAATACATAGTAAAGCAGAACTTTATAGGTTCAATACTTTGCCTAATAATCGTAAATTACCGATTTACGGGGGCGGTGAGCGTGACATCAAATATATGACATCAATTTCATCTGCCCCGGATATATTGGAACCTTCATACCAAATTTGGTGTCTCTAGCTTTTTTTAATAGCTGAGATCTGAGATCAGACAGACGAACATGGCTAGTGATACTGTGCAAGAATATATATACTTTTTATGGAGTCGGCCACGCCTGTGTTATTGGTCCGATCAGATTGTAATTTGGAGGATATATTCATATTGCATTCAGCTTAATACATAGTAAAGCAGAACTTTATAGGTTCAATACTTTGCCTAATAATCGTAAATTACCGATTTACGGGGGCGGTGAGCGTGACATCAAATATTTGACATAAATTTCATCTGCCCCGGATATATTGGAACCTTCATACCAAATTTGGTGTCTCTAGCTTTTTTAATAGCTGAGATGTGTTCTCTCGAACCAACAGACGGACAGACGGTCAGACAGACGAACATGGCTAGTGATACTGTGCAAGAATATATATACTTTTTTATGGAGTCGGCCACGCCTGTGTTATTGGTCCGATCAGATTGTAATTTGGAGGATATGTTCATATTGCATTCAGCTTAATACATAGTAAAGCAGAACTTTATAGGTTCAATACTTTGCCTAATAATCGTAAATTACCGATTTACGGGGGCGGTGAGCGTGACATCAAATATATGACATAAATTTCATCTGCCCCGGATATATTGGAACCTTCATACCAAATTTGGTGTCTCTAGCTTTTTTAATAGCTGAGATCTGTTGTCTCGAACCAACAGACGGTCAGACAGACGAACATGGCTCAATCGACACGGCTAGTGATACTGTGCAAGAATATATATACATTTTATGGGGTCGGCCACGCCTGTGTTATTGGTCCAATCAGATTGTAATTTGGAGGATATGTTTATATTGCATTCAGCTTAATACATAGTAAAGCAGAACTTTATAGGTTCAATACTTTGCCTAATAATCGTAAATTACCGATTTGCGGGGCGGTGGGCGTGGCATCAAATATTTGACATCAATTTCATCTGCCCCGGATAAATAGGAACCTTCATACCAAATTTGGTGTCTCTAGCTTTTTTAATAGCTGAGATCTGTTGTCTCGAACCAACAGACGGTCAGACAGACGAACATGGCTCAATCGACTCGGCTAGTGATACTGTGCATGAATATATATACTTTTTATGGGGTCGGCCACGCCTGTGTTATTGGTCCGATCAGATTGTAATTTGGAGGATATGTTCATATTGCATTCAGCTTAATACATAGTAAAGCAGAACTTTATAGGTTCAATACTTTGCCTAATAATCGTAAATTACCGATTTACGGGGGCGGTGAGCGTGACATCAAATATTTGACATAAATTTCATCTGCCCCGGATATATTGGAACCTTCATACCAAATTTGGTGTCTCTAGCTTTTTTAATAGCTGAGATGTGTTCTCTCGAACCAACAGACGGACAGACGGTCAGACAGACGAACATGGCTAGTGATACTGTGCAAGAATATATATACTTTTTATGGAGTCGGCCACGCCTGTGTTATTGGTCCGATCAGATTGTAATTTGGAGGATATGTTCATATTGCATTCAGCTTAATACATAGTAAAGCAGAACTTTATAGGTTCAATACTTTGCCTAATAATCGTAAATTACCGATTTACGGGGGCGGTGAGCGTGACATCAAATATATGACATAAATTTCATCTGCCCCGGATATATTGGAACCTTCATACCAAATTTGGTGTCTCTAGCTTTTTTAATAGCTGAGATCTGTTCTCTCGAACCAACAGACGGACAGACGGTCAGACAGACGAACATGGCTAGTGATACTGTGCAAGAACATATATACTTTTTATGGAGTCGGCCACGCCTGTGTTATTGGTCCGATCAGATTGTAATTTGGAGGATATGTTTATATTGCATTCAGCTTAATACATAGTAAAGCAGAACTTTATAGGTTCAATACTTTGCCTAATAATCGTAAATTACCGATTTACGGGGGCGGTGAGCGTGACATCAAATATATGACATCAATTTCATCTGCCCCGGATATATTGGAACCTTCATACCAAATTTGGTGTCTCTAGCTTTTTTTAATAGCTGAGATCTGAGATCAGACAGACGAACATGGCTAGTGATACTGTGCAAGAATATATATACTTTTTATGGAGTCGGCCACGCCTGTGTTATTGGTCCGATCAGATTGTAATTTGGAGGATATATTCATATTGCATTCAGCTTAATACATAGTAAAGCAGAACTTTATAGGTTCAATACTTTGCCTAATAATCGTAAATTACCGATTTACGGGGGCGGTGAGCGTGACATCAAATATTTGACATAAATTTCATCTGCCCCGGATATATTGGAACCTTCATACCAAATTTGGTGTCTCTAGCTTTTTTAATAGCTGAGATGTGTTCTCTCGAACCAACAGACGGACAGACGGTCAGACAGACGAACATGGCTAGTGATACTGTGCAAGAATATATATACTTTTTATGGAGTCGGCCACGCCTGTGTTATTGGTCCGATCAGATTGTAATTTGGAGGATATGTTCATATTGCATTCAGCTTAATACATAGTAAAGCAGAACTTTATAGGTTCAATACTTTGCCTAATAATCGTAAATTACCGATTTACGGGGGCGGTGAGCGTGACATCAAATATATGACATAAATTTCATCTGCCCCGGATATATTGGAACCTTCATACCAAATTTGGTGTCTCTAGCTTTTTTAATAGCTGAGATCTGTTGTCTCGAACCAACAGACGGTCAGACAGACGAACATGGCTCAATCGACACGGCTAGTGATACTGTGCAAGAATATATATACATTTTATGGGGTCGGCCACGCCTGTGTTATTGGTCCAATCAGATTGTAATTTGGAGGATATGTTTATATCTCTAGCTCTAGCTTTTTTAATAGCTGAGATGTGTTCTCTCGAACCAACAGACGGACAGACGGTCAGACAGACGAACATGGCTAGTGATACTGTGCAAGAATATATATACTTTTTATGGAGTCGGCCACGCCTGTGTTATTGGTCCGATCAGATTGTAATTTGGAGGATATGTTCATATTGCATTCAGCTTAATACATAGTAAAGCAGAACTTTATAGGTTCAATACTTTGCCTAATAATCGTAAATTACCGATTTACGGGGGCGGTGAGCGTGACATCAAATATATGACATAAATTTCATCTGCCCCGGATATATTGGAACCTTCATACCAAATTTGGTGTCTCTAGCTTTTTTAATAGCTGAGATCTGTTCTCTCGAACCAACAGACGGACAGACGGTCAGACAGACGAACATGGCTAGTGATACTGTGCAAGAACATATATACTTTTTATGGAGTCGGCCACGCCTGTGTTATTGGTCCGATCAGATTGTAATTTGGAGGATATGTTCATATTGCATTCAGCTTAATACATAGTAAAGCAGAACTTTATAGGTTCAATACTTTGCCTAATAATCGTAAATTACCGATTTACGGGGGCGGTGAGCGTGACATCAAATATTTGACATAAATTTCATCTGCCCCGGATATATTGGAACCTTCATACCAAATTTGGTGTCTCTAGCTTTTTTAATAGCTGAGATGTGTTCTCTCGAACCAACAGACGGACAGACGGTCAGACAGACGAACATGGCTAGTGATACTGTGCAAGAATATATATACTTTTTATGGAGTCGGCCACGCCTGTGTTATTGGTCCGATCAGATTGTAATTTGGAGGATATGTTCATATTGCATTCAGCTTAATACATAGTAAAGCAGAACTTTATAGGTTCAATACTTTGCCTAATAATCGTAAATTACCGATTTACGGGGGCGGTGAGCGTGACATCAAATATATGACATAAATTTCATCTGCCCCGGATATATTGGAACCTTCATACCAAATTTGGTGTCTCTAGCTTTTTTAATAGCTGAGATCTGTTCTCTCGAACCAACAGACGGACAGACGATCAGACAGACGAACATGGCTAGTGATACTGTGCAAGAATATATATACTTTTTATGGAGTCGGCCACGCCTGTGTTATTGGTCCGATCAGATTGTAATTTGGAGGATATGTTTATATTGCATTCAGCTTAATACATAGTAAAGAACTTTATAGGTTCAATACTTTGCCTAATAATCGTAAATTACCGATTTGCGGGGGCGGTGGGCGTGGCATCAAATATTTGACATCAATTTCATCTGCCCCGGATAAATAGGAACCTTCATACCAAATTTGGTGTCTCTAGCTTTTTTAATAGCTGAGATCTGTTGTCTCGAACCAACAGACGGACAGACGGTCAGACAGACGAACATGGCTCAATCGACTCGGCTAGTGATACTGTGCAAGAATATATATACTTTTTATGGGGTCGGCCACGCCTGTGTTATTGGTCCGATCAGATTGTAATTTGGAGGATATGTTCATATTGCATTCAGCTTAATACATAGCAAAGCAGAACTTTATAGGTTCAATACTTTGCCTAATAATCGTAAATTACCGATTTACGGGGGCGGTGAGCGTGACATCAAATATTTGACATAAATTTCATCTGCCCCGGATATATTGGAACCTTCATACCAAATTTGGTGTCTCTAGCTTTTTTAATAGCTGAGATGTGTTCTCTCGAACCAACAGACGGACAGACGGTCAGACAGACGAACATGGCTAGTGATACTGTGCAAGAATATATATACTTTTTATGGAGTCGGCCACGCCTGTGTTATTGGTCCGATCAGATTGTAATTTGGAGGATATGTTCATATTGCATTCAGCTTAATACATAGTAAAGCAGAACTTTATAGGTTCAATACTTTGCCTAATAATCGTAAATTACCGATTTACGGGGGCGGTGAGCGTGACATCAAATATATGACATAAATTTCATCTGCCCCGGATATATTGGAACCTTCATACCAAATTTGGTGTCTCTAGCTTTTTTAATAGCTGAGATCTGTTCTCTCGAACCAACAGACGGACAGACGGTCAGACAGACGAACATGGCTAGTGATACTGTGCAAGAACATATATACTTTTTATGGAGTCGGCCACGCCTGTGTTATTGGTCCGATCAGATTGTAATTTGGAGGATATGTTTATATTGCATTCAGCTTAATACATAGTAAAGCAGAACTTTATAGGTTCAATACTTTGCCTAATAATCGTAAATTACCGATTTACGGGGGGCGGTGAGCGTGACATCAAATATATGACATAAATTTCATCTGCCCCGGATATATTGGAACCTTCATACCAAATTTGGTGTCTCTAGCTTTTTTAATAGCTGAGATCTGTTCTCTCGAACCAACAGACGGACAGACGGTCAGACAGACGAACATGGCTAGTGATACTGTGCAAGAACATATATACTTTTTTATGGAGTCGGCCACGCCTGTGTTATTGGTCCGATCAGATTGTAATTTGGAGGATATGTTCATATTGCATTCAGCTTAATACATAGTAAAGCAGAACTTTATAGGTTCAATACTTTGCCTAATAATCGTAAATTACCGATTTACGGGGGCGGTGAGCGTGACATCAAATATATGACATAAATTTCATCTGCCCCGGATATATTGGAACCTTCATACCAAATTTGGTGTCTCTAGCTTTTTTAATAGCTGAGATCTGTTCTCTCGAACCAACAGACGGACAGACGGTCAGACAGACGAACATGGCTAGTGATACTGTGCAAGAACATATATACTTTTTATGGAGTCGGCCACGCCTGTGTTATTGGTCCGATCAGATTGTAATTTGGAGGATATGTTTATATTGCATTCAGCTTAATACATAGTAAAGCAGAACTTTATAGGTTCAATACTTTGCCTAATAATCGTAAATTACCGATTTACGGGGGCGGTGAGCGTGACATCAAATATTTGACATCAATTTCATCTGCCCCGGATAAATAGGAACCTTCATACCAAATTTGGTGTCTCTAGCTTTTTTAATAGCTGAGATCTGTTGTCTCGAACCAACAGACGGTCAGACAGACGAACATGGCTCAATCGACTCGGCTAGTGATACTGTGCAAGAATATATATACTTTTTATGGGGTCAGCCACGCCTGTGTTATTGGTCCGATCAGATTGTAATTTGGAGGATATGTTCATATTGCATTCAGCTTAATACATAGTAAAGCAGAACTTTATAGGTTCAATACTTTGCCTAATAATCGTAAATTACCGATTTTCGGGGGCGGTGGGCGTGGCATCAAATATTTGACATCAATTTCATCTGCCCCGGATAAATAGGAACCTTCATACCAAATTTGGTGTCTCTAGCTTTTTTAATAGCTGAGATCTGTTGTCTCGAACCAACAGACGGTCAGACAGACGAACATGGCTCAATCGACTCGGCTAGTGATACTGTGCAAGAATATATATACTTTTTATGGGGTCGGCCACGCCTGTGTTATTGGTCCGATCAGATTGTAATTTGGAGGATATGTTCATATTGCATTCAGCTTAATACATAGTAAAGCAGAACTTTATAGGTTCAATACTTTGCCTAATAATCGTAAATTACCGATTTACGGGGGCGGTGAGCGTGACATCAAATATTTGAAATCAATTTCATCTGCCCCGGATAAATAGGAACCTTCATACCAAATTTGGTATCTCTAGCTTTTTTAATAGCTGAGATCTGTTGTCTCGAACCAACAGACGGTCAGACAGACGAACATGGCTCAATCGACTCGGCTAGTGATACTGTGCAAGAATATATATACTTTTTATGGGGTCGGCCACGCCTGTATTATTGGTCCGATCAGATTGTAATTTGGAGGATATGTTCATATTGCATTCAGCTTAATACATAGTAAAGCAGAACTTTATAGGTTCAATACTTTGCCTAATAATCGTAAATTACCGATTTACGGGGGCGGTGAGCGTGACATCAAATATTTGACATAAATTTCATCTGCCCCGGATATATTGGAACCTTCATACCAAATTTGGTGTCTCTAGCTTTTTTAATAGCTGAGATGTGTTCTCTCGAACCAACAGACGGACAGACGGTCAGACAGACGAACATGGCTAGTGATACTGTGCAAGAATATATATACTTTTTATGGAGTCGGCCACGCCTGTGTTATTGGTCCGATCAGATTGTAATTTGGAGGATATGTTCATATTGCATTCAGCTTAATACATAGTAAAGCAGAACTTTATAGGTTCAATACTTTGCCTAATAATCGTAAATTACCGATTTACGGGGGCGGTGAGCGTGACATCAAATATATGACATACATTTCATCTGCCCCGGATATTTTTTATTTATTTATTTATTTTTTATTTATTTAACGTCAACTAAGGCAGTCGACTTGAAATTAGAATTAATTTTTAAGTTAGTTATAATTAAAATTAAAAAAAGAAAATTATGAATTGAATTTTTTTTTAAAAAACATTATAAATTAATTAAAAATATATTTATATTTTAAAATTTAGGCTGGGAAATATAAAAGAAAACGATCCAGCATTTGCTGCAAAGGATTGGGGAAAACCCAGTAAAACCCAATCAGATCGGTAGATTAGTATTAGTTGTTAGGATGTAGTTAATTGTTGTTAGGTGAAAAGGTTAGGTAATTTAAAATAGATAATTTGATAGATGAGAGGGAGGATTCCGTATTGATTATTCTAAAAAGCTTATTGTAATCGGCACAGAGAACTCTAAAAGAATCATGCAAGCAATAGTTATTAGTACAAAAGCTCAAAGAAAGTGGTAAAAAATTTCGTGTAACCCTAGAAGGAACACAAAAGTTTAGTTGGTTAAGCAGGAAAGGAGAGTCGATGTCGTATTTTATTAGTTTTATTATGACCATAACACCTAGCATAATACGACGGTTAGTTAAGGAGGGTAGGTTAATTAGCAGGAGTCTGCTTGAGTAAGGTGGTAAATCTACGCTAGAAACCCAGTTAAAGCGACGCAAAGCAAAGAGCAAAAATTGTTTTTGGACAGACTCAATTCTGTCTTGATGGACCTGGTATTGAGGAGACCATACACAGGATCCATATTCCAAAATCGGGCGAACAAGAGAAGTATATAACAATTTTGTCGTATAAGGGTCTTCAAATTCTTTAGCCCATCTTTTAATGAAGCCAAGAGCCCGATACGAGCCCGATATATGTGTGTTATATGACAATCAAATTTCAACTTATGATCAAAAAGAATTCCAAGATCCAATACCTCAAAAACTCTGTTAAGTGGAAATTGATCAAGGGTATAGTTGATAACGTGAGAATTACTTCTATAAAATGACATGACCTTTGCACTTCGAACAGTTTAAATATAGCAAATTACGGCTACACCAAGTAAAAAATGAGTCAATATCGACTTGAAGTGAATTAGCGGTCAGTTCATTGTATGTTAAGCAAAGTTTCACATCATCAGCATACATTAGGATATTAGAATAGTGTAGAACAGAGGGAAGATCATTTATAAATATATTGGAACCTTCATACCAAATTTGGTGTCTCTAGCTTTTTTAATAGCTGAGATGTGTTCTCTCGAACCAACAGACGGACAGACGGTCAGACAGACGAACATGGCTAGTGATACTGTGCAAGAACATATATACTTTTTTATGGAGTCGGCCACGCCTGTGTTATTGGTCCGATCAGATTGTAATTTGGAGGATATGTTCATATTGCATTCAGCTTAATACATAGTAAAGCAGAACTTTATAGGTTCAATACTTTGCCTAATAATCGTAAATTACCGATTTACGGGGGCGGTGAGCGTGACATCAAATATATGACATAAATTTCATCTGCCCCGGATATATTGGAACCTTCATACCAAATTTGGTGTCTCTAGCTTTTTTAATAGCTGAGATCTGTTCTCTCGAACCAACAGACGGACAGACGGTCAGACAGACGAACATGGCTAGTGATACTGTGCAAGAACATATATACTTTTTATGGAGTCGGCCACGCCTGTGTTATTGGTCCGATCAGATTGTAATTTGGAGGATATGTTTATATTGCATTCAGCTTAATACATAGTAAAGCAGAACTTTATAGGTTCAATACTTTGCCTAATAATCGTAAATTACCGATTTACGGGGGCGGTGAGCGTGACATCAAATATATGACATAAATTTCATCTGCCCCGGATATATTGGAACCTTCATACCAAATTTGGTGTCTCTAGCTTTTTTTAATAGCTGAGATCTGTTCTCTCGAACCAACAGACGGACAGACGGTCAGACAGACGAACATGGCTAGTGATACTGTACAAGAACATATATACTTTTTATGGAGTCGGCCACGCCTGTGTTATTGGTCCGATCAGATTGTAATTTGGAGGATATGTTCATATTGCATTCAGCTTAATACATAGTAAAGCAGAAGTTTATAGGTTCAATACTTTGCCTAATAATCGTAAATTACCGATTTACGGGGGGCGGTGAGCGTGACATCAAATATTTGACATCAATTTCATCTGCCCCGGATAAATAGGAACCTTCATACCAAATTTGGTGTCTCTAGCTTTTTTAATAGCTGAGATCTGTTGTCTCGAACCAACAGACGGTCAGACAGACGAACATGGCTCAATCGACTCGGCTAGTGATACTGTGCAAGAATATATATACATTTTATGGGGTCGGCCACGCCTGTGTTATTGGTCCGATCAGATTGTAATTTGGAGGATATGTTTATATTGCATTCAGCTTAATACATAGTAAAGCAGAACTTTATAGGTTCAATACTTTGCCTAATAATCGTAAATTACCGATTTGCGGGGGCGGTGAGTGTGACATCAAATATTTGACATCAATTTCATCTGCCCCGGATAAATAGGAACCTTCATACCAAAATTTGGTGTCTCTAGCTTTTTTAATAGCTGAGATCTGTTGTCTCGAACCAACAGACGGTTAGACAGACGAACATGACTCAATCGACTCGGCTAGTGATACTGTGCAAGAATATATATACATTTTATGGGGTCGGCCACGCCTGTGTTATTGGTCCGATCAGATTGTAATTTGGAGGATATGTTTATATTGCATTCAGCTTAATACATAGTAAAGCAGAACTTTATAGGTTCAATACTTTGCCTAATAATCGTAAATTACCGATTTACCGGGGCGGTGAGCGTGACATCAAATATATGACATAAATTTCATCTGCCCCGGATATATTGGAACCTTCATACCAAATTTGGTGTCTCTAGCTTTTTTAATAGCTGAGATCTGTTCTCTCGAACCAACAGACGGACAGACGGTCAGACAGACGAACATGGCTAGTGATACTGTGCAAGAACATATATACTTTTTATGGAGTCGGCCACGCCTGTGTTATTGGTCCAATCAGATTGTAATTTGGAGGATATGTTCATATTGCATTCAGCTTAATACATAGTAAAGCAGAACTTTATAGGTTCAATACTTTGCCTTATAATCGTAAATTACCGATTTACGGGGGCGGTGAGCGTGACATCAAATATTTGACATCAATTTCATCTGCCCCGGATAAATAGGAACCTTCATACCAAATTTGGTGTCTCTAGCTTTTTTAATAGCTGAGATCTGTTGTCTCGAACCAACAGACGGTCAGACAGACGAACATGGCTCAATCGACTCGGCTAGTGATACTGTGCAAGAATATATATACTTTTTATTGGTCCGATCAGATTGTAATTTGGAGGATATGTTCATATTGCATTCAGCTTAATACATAGTAAAGCAGAAGTTTATAGGTTCAATACTTTGCCTAATAATCGTAAATTACCGATTTACGGGGGCGGTGAGCGTGACATCAAATATTTGACATCAATTTCATCTGCCCCGGATAAATAGGAACCTTCATACCAAATTTGGTGTCTCTAGCTTTTTTAATAGCTGAGATGTGTTCTCTCGAACCAACAGACGGACAGACGGTCAGACAGACGAACATGGCTAGTGATACTGTGCAAGAATATATATACTTTTTATGGAGTCGGCCACGCCTGTGTTATTGGTCCGATCAGATTGTAATTTAGAGGATATGTTCATATTGCATTCAGCTTAATACATAGTAAAGCAGAACTTTATAGGTTCAATACATTGCCTAATAATCGTAAATTACCGATTTACGGGGGCGGTGAGCGTGACATCAAATATATGACATAAATTTCATCTGCCCCGGATATATTGGAACCTTCATACCAAATTTGGTGTCTCTAGCTTTTTTAATAGCTGAGATCTGTTCTCTCGAACCAACAGACGGACAGACGGTCAGACAGACGAACATGGCTAGTGATACTGTGCAAGAACATATATACTTTTTATGGAGTCGGCCACGCCTGTGTTATTGGTCCGATCAGATTGTAATTTGGAGGATATGTTCATATTGCATTCAGCTTAATACATAGTAAAGCAGAACTTTATAGATTCAATACTTTGCCTAATAATCGTAAATTACCGATTTACGGGGGCGGTGAGCGTGACATCAAATATTTGACATCAATTTCATCTGCCCCGGATATATTGGAACCTTCATACCAAATTTGGTGTCTCTAGCTTTTTTAATAGCTGAGATGTGTTCTCTCGAACCAACAGACGGACAGACGGTCAGACAGACGAACATGGCTAGTGATACTGTGCAAGAATATATATACTTTTTATGGAGTCGGCCACGCCTGTGTTATTGGTCCGATCAGATTGTAATTTGGAGGAAGTGTTCATATTGCATTCAGCTTAATACATAGTAAAGCAGAACTTTATAGGTTCAATACTTTGCCTAATAATCGTAAATTACCGATTTACGGGGGCGGTGAGCGTGACATCAAATATATGACATAAATTTCATCTGCCCCGGATATATTGGAACCTTCATACCAAATTTGGTGTCTCTAGCTTTTTTAATAGCTGAGATCTGTTCTCTCGAACCAACAGACGGACAGACGGTCAGACAGACGAACATGGCTAGTGATACTGTGCAAGAACATATATACTTTTTTATGGAGTCGGCCACGCCTGTGTTATTGGTCCGATCAGATTGTAATTTGGAGGATATGTTCATATTGCATTCAGCTTAATACATAGTAAAGCAGAACTTTATAGGTTCAATACTTTGCCTAATAATCGTAAATTACCGATTTACGGGGGCGGTGAGCGTGACATCAAATATATGACATAAATTTCATCTGCCCCGGATATATTGGAACCTTCATACCAAATTTGGTGTCTCTAGCTTTTTTAATAGCTGAGATCTGTTCTCTCGAACCAACAGACGGACAGACGATCAGACAGACGAACATGGCTAGTGATACTGTGCAAGAATATATATACTTTTTATGGAGTCGGCCACGCCTGTGTTATTGGTCCGATCAGATTGTAATTTGGAGGATATGTTTATATTGCATTCAGCTTAATACATAGTAAAGCAGAACTTTATAGGTTCAATACTTTGCCTAATAATCGTAAATTACCGATTTACGGGGGCGGTGAGCGTGACATCAAATATATGACATAAATTTCATCTGCCCCGGATATATTGGAACCTTCATACCAAATTTGGTGTCTCTAGCTTTTTTAATAGCTGAGATCTGTTCTCTCGAACCAACAGACGGACAGACGGTCAGACAGACGAACATGGCTAGTGATACTGTGCAAGAACATATATACTTTTATGGAGTCGGCCACGCCTGTGTTATTGGTCCGATCAGATTGTAATTTGGAGGATATGTTCATATTGCATTCAGCTTAATACATAGTAAAGCAGAACTGTATAGGTTCAATACTTTGCCTAATAATCGTAAATTACCGATTTACGGGGGCGGTGAGCGTGACATCAAATATTTGACATCAATTTCATCTGCCCCGGATAAATAGGAACCTTCATACCAAATTTGGTGTCTCTAGCTTTTTAATAGCTGAGATCTGTTGTCTCGAACCAACAGACGGACAGACGGTCAGACAGACGAACATGGCTCAATCGACTCGGCTAGTGATACTGTGGAAGAATATATATACATTTTATGGGGTCGGCCACGCCTGTGTTATTGGTCCGATCAGATTGTAATTTGGAGGATATGTTCATATTGCATTCAGCTTAATACATAGTAAAGCAGAACTTTATAGGTTCAATACTTTGCCTAATAATCGTAAATTACCGATTTACGGGGGGCGGTGAGCGTGACATCAAATATATGACATAAATTTCATCTGCCCCGGATATATTGGAACCTTCATACCAAATTTGGTGTCTCTAGCTTTTTTAATAGCTGAGATCTGTTCTCTCGAACCAACAGACGGACAGACGATCAGACAGACGAACATGGCTAGTGATACTGTGCAAGAATATATATACTTTTTATGGAGTCGGCCACGCCTGTGTTATTGGTCCGATCAGATTGTAATTTGGAGGATATGTTTATATTGCATTCAGCTTAATACATAGTAAAGCAGAACTTTATAGGTTCAATACTTTGCCTAATAATCGTAAATTACCGATTTACGGGGGCGGTGAGCGTGACATCAAATATATGACATAAATTTCATCTGCCCCGGATATATTGGAACCTTCATACCAAATTTGGTGTCTCTAGCTTTTTTAATAGCTGAGATCTGTTCTCTCGAACCAACAGACGGACAGACGGTCAGACAGACGAACATGGCTAGTGATACTGTGCAAGAACATATATACTTTTTATGGAGTCGGCCACGCCTGTGTTATTGGTCCGATCAGATTGTAATTTGGAGGATATGTTCATATTGCATTCAGCTTAATACATAGTAAAGCAGAACTGTATAGGTTCAATACTTTGCCTAATAATCGTAAATTACCGATTTACGGGGGCGGTGAGCGTGACATCAAATATTTGACATCAATTTCATCTGCCCCGGATAAATAGGAACCTTCATACCAAATTTGGTGTCTCTAGCTTTTTTAATAGCTGAGATCTGTTGTCTCGAACCAACAGACGGACAGACGGTCAGACAGGCGAACATGGCTCAATCGACTCGGCTAGTGATACTGTGCAAGAATATATATACATTTTATGGGGTCGGCCACGCCTGTGTTATTGGTCCGATCAGATTGTAATTTGGAGGATATGTTCATATTGCATTCAGCTTAATACATAGTAAAGCAGAACTTTATAGGTTCAATACTTTGCCTAATAATCGTAAATTACCGATTTACGGGGGCGGTGAGCGTGACATCAAATATATGACATAAATTTCATCTGCCCCGGATATATTGGAACCTTCATACCAAATTTGGTGTCTCTAGCTTTTTTAATAGCTGAGATCTGTTCTCCCGAACCAACAGACGGACAGACGATCAGACAGACGAACATGGCTAGTGATACTGTGCAAAAATATATATACTTTTTATGGAGTCGGCCACGCCTGTGTTATTGGTCCGATCAGATTGTAATTTGGAGGATATATTTATATTGCATTCAGCTTAATAAATAGTAAAGCAGAACTTTATAGGTTCTAGTGATACTGTGCAAGAACATATATACTTTTTATGGAGTCGGCCACGCCTGTGTTATTGGTCCGATCAGATTGTAATTTGGAGGATATGTTCATATTGCATTCAGCTTAATACATAGTAAAGCAGAACTTTATAGGTTCAATACTTTGCCTAATAATCGTAAATTACCGATTTGCGGGGGCGGTGGGCGTGGCATCAAATATTTGACATCAATTTCATCTGCCCCGGATAAATAGGAACCTTCATACCAAATTTGGTGTCTCTAGCTTTTTTAATAGCTGAGATCTGTTCTCTCGAACCAACAGACGGACAGACGATCAGACAGACGAACATGGCTAGTGATACTGTGCAAGAATATATATACTTTTTATGGAGTCGGCCACGCCT
Organism: Zaprionus kolodkinae; assembly: GCA_018901885.1. NCBI lineage: Eukaryota > Metazoa > Arthropoda > Insecta > Diptera > Drosophilidae > Zaprionus > Zaprionus kolodkinae. Next base: position 7,397 of record JAEIFM010000399.1, on the reverse strand, counting down.
GTGTTATTGGTCCGATCAGATTGTAATTTGGAGGATATGTTTATATTGCATTCAGCTTAATACATAGTAAAGCAGAACTTTATAGGTTCAATACTTTGCCTAATAATCGTAAATTACCGATTTGCGGGGGCGGTGGGCGTGGCATCAAATATTTGACATCAATTTCATCTGCCCCGGATAAATAGGAACCTTCATACCAAATTTGGTGTCTCTAGCTTTTTTAATAGCTGAGATCTGTTGTCTCGAACCAACAGACGGACAGACGGTCAGACAGACGAACATGGCTCAATCGACTCGGCTAGTGATACTGTGCAAGAATATATATACATTTTATGGGGTCGGCCACGCCTGTGTTATTGGTCCGATCAGATTGTAATTTGGAGGATATGTTTATATTGCATTCAGCTTAATACATAGTAAAGCAGAACTTTATAGGTTCAATACTTTGCCTAATAATCGTAAATTACCGATTTACGGGGGCGGTGAGCGTGACATCAAATATATGACATAAATTTCATCTGCCCCGGATATATTGGAACCTTCATACCAAATTTGGTGTCTCTAGCTTTTTTAATAGCTGAGATCTGTTCTCTCGAACCAACAGACGGACAGACGGTCAGACAGACGAACATGGCTAGTGATACTGTGCAAGAACATATATACTTTTTATGGAGTCGGCCACGCCTGTGTTATTGGTCCGATCAGATTGTAATTTGGAGGATATGTTCATATTGCATTCAGCTTAATACATAGTAAAGCAGAACTTTATAGGTTCAATACTTTGCCTAATAATCGTAAATTACCGATTTACGGGGGCGGTGAGCGTGACATCAAATATTTGACATCAATTTCATCTGCCCCGGATAAATAGGAACCTTCATACCAAATTTGGTGTCTCTAGCTTTTTTAATAGCTGAGATCTGTTGTCTCGAACCAACAGACGGTCAGACAGACGAACATGGCTCAATCGACTCGGCTAGTGATACTGTGCAAGAATATATATACATTTTATGGGGTCGGCCACGCCTGTGTTATTGGTCCGATCAGATTGTAATTTGGAGGATATGTTTATATTGCATTCAGCTTAATACATAGTAAAGCAGAACTTTATAGGTTCAATACTTTGCCTAATAATCGTAAATTACCGATTTACGGGGGCGGTGAGCGTGACATCAAATATATGACATAAATTTCTTCTGCCCCGGATATATTGGAACCTTCATACCAAATTTGGTGTCTCTAGCTTTTTTAATAGCTGAGATGTGTTCTCTCGAACCAACAGACGGACAGACGGTCAGACAGACGAACATGGCTAGTGATACTGTGCAAGAATATATATACTTTTTATGGAGTCGGCCACGCCTGTGTTATTGGTCCGATCAGATTGTAATTTGGAGGATATGTTCATATTGCATTCAGCTTAATACATAGTAAAGCAGAACTTTATAGGTTCAATACTTTGCCTAATAATCGTAAATTACCGATTTACGGGGGCGGTGAGCGTGACATCAAATATATGACATAAATTTCATCTGCCCCGGATATATTGGAACCTTCATACCAAATTTGGTGTCTCTAGCTTTTTTAATAGCTGAGATCTGTTCTCTCGAACCAACAGACGGACAGACGGTCAGACAGACGAACATGGCTAGTGATACTGTGCAAGAACATATATACTTTTTATTGAGTCGGCCACGCCTGTGTTATTGGTCCGATCAGATTGTAATTTGGAGGATATGTTCATATTGCATTCAGCTTAATACATAGTAAAGCAGAACTTTATAGGTTCAATACTTTGCCTAATAATCGCAAATTACCGATTTACGGGGGCGGTGAGCGTGACATCAAATATATGACATAAATTTCATCTGCCCCGGATATATTGGAACCTTCATACCAAATTTGGTGTCTCTAGCTTTTTTAATAGCTGAGATCTGTTCTCTCGAACCAACAGACGGACAGACGATCAGACAGACGAACATGGCTAGTGATACTGTGCAAGAATATATATACTTTTTATGGAGTCGGCCACGCCTGTGTTATTGGTCCGATCAGATTGTAATTTGGAGGATATGTTTATATTGCATTCAGCTTAATACATAGTAAAGAACTTTATAGGTTCAATACTTTGCCTAATAATCGTAAATTACCGATTTGCGGGGGCGGTGGGCGTGGCATCAAATATTTGACATCAATTTCATCTGCCCCGGATAAATAGGAACCTTCATACCAAATTTGGTGTCTCTAGCTTTTTTAATAGCTGAGATCTGTTGTCTCGAACCAACAGACGGTCAGACAGACGAACATGGCTCAATCGACTCGGCTAGTGATACTGTGCAAGAATATATATACTTTTTATGGGGTCGGCCACGCCTGTGTTATTGGTCCGATCAGATTGTAATTTGGAGGATATGTTCATATTGCATTCAGCTTAATACATAGTAAAGCAGAACTTTATAGGTTCAATACTTTGCCTAATAATCGTAAATTACCGATTTACGGGGGCGGTGAGCGTGACATCAAATATTTGACATAAATTTCATCTGCCCCGGATATATTGGAACCTTCATACCAAATTTGGTGTCTCTAGCTTTTTTAATAGCTGAGATCTGTTCTCTCGAACCAACAGACGGACAGACGATCAGACAGACGAACATGGCTAGTGATACTGTGCAAGAATATATATACTTTTATGGAGTCGGCCACGCCTGTGTTATTGGTCCGATCAGATTGTAATTTGGAGGATATGTTCATATTGCATTCAGCTTAATACATAGTAAAGCAGAACTTTATAGGTTCAATACTTTGCCTAATAATCGTAAATTACCGATTTACGGGGGCGGTGAGCGTGACATCAAATATATGACATAAATTTCATCTGCCCCGGATATATTGGAACCTTCATACCAAATTTGGTGTCTCTAGCTTTTTTAATAGCTGAGATCTGTTCTCTCGAACCAACAGACGGACAGACGGTCAGACAGACGAACATGGCTAGTGATACTGTGCAAGAACATATATACTTTTTATTGAGTCGGCCACGCCTGTGTTATTGGTCCGATCAGATTGTAATTTGGAGGATATGTTCATATTGCATTCAGCTTAATACATAGTAAAGCAGAACTTTATAGGTTCAATACTTTGCCTAATAATCGTAAATTACCGATTTACGGGGGCGGTGAGCGTGACATCAAATATATGACATAAATTTCATCTGCCCCGGATATATTGGAACCTTCATACCAAATTTGGTGTCTCTAGCTTTTTTAATAGCTGAGATCTGTTCTCTCGAACCAACAGACGGACAGACGATCAGACAGACGAACATGGCTAGTGATACTGTGCAAGAATATATATACTTTTTATGGAGTCGGCCACGCCTGTGTTATTGGTCCGATCAGATTGTAATTTGGAGGATATGTTTATATTGCATTCAGCTTAATACATAGTAAAGAACTTTATAGGTTCAATACTTTGCCTAATAATCGTAAATTACCGATTTGCGGGGGCGGTGGGCGTGGCATCAAATATTTGACATCAATTTCATCTGCCCCGGATAAATAGGAACCTTCATACCAAATTTGGTGTCTCTAGCTTTTTTAATAGCTGAGATCTGTTGTCTCGAACCAACAGACGGTCAGACAGACGAACATGGCTCAATCGACTCGGCTAGTGATACTGTGCAAGAATATATATACTTTTTTATGGGGTCGGCCACGCCTGTGTTATTGGTCCGATCAGATTGTAATTTGGAGGATATGTTCATATTGCATTCAGCTTAATACATAGTAAAGCAGAACTTTATAGGTTCAATACTTTGCCTAATAATCGTAAATTACCGATTTACGGGGGCGGTGAGCGTGACATCAAATATTTGACATAAATTTCATCTGCCCCGGATATATTGGAACCTTCATACCAAATTTGGTGTCTCTAGCTTTTTTAATAGCTGAGATCTGTTCTCTCGAACCAACAGACGGACAGACGATCAGACAGACGAACATGGCTAGTGATACTGTGCAAGAATATATATACTTTTTATGGAGTCGGCCACGCCTGTGTTATTGGTCCGATCAGATTGTAATTTGGAGGATATGTTCATATTGCATTCAGCTTAATACATAGTAAAGCAGAACTTTATAGGTTCAATACTTTGCCTAATAATCGTAAATTACCGATTTACGGGGGCGGTGAGCGTGACATCAAATATATGACATAAATTTCATCTGCCCCGGATATATTGGAACCTTCATACCAAATTTGGTGTCTCTAGCTTTTTTAATAGCTGAGATCTGTTCTCTCGAACCAACAGACGGACAGACGGTCAGACAGACGAACATGGCTAGTGATACTGTGCAAGAACATATATACTTTTTATTGAGTCGGCCACGCCTGTGTTATTGGTCCGATCAGATTGTAATTTGGAGGATATGTTCATATTGCATTCAGCTTAATACATAGTAAAGCAGAACTTTATAGGTTCAATACTTTGCCTAATAATCGTAAATTACCGATTTACGGGGGCGGTGAGCGTGACATCAAATATATGACATAAATTTCATCTGCCCCGGATATATTGGAACCTTCATACCAAATTTGGTGTCTCTAGCTTTTTTAATAGCTGAGATCTGTTCTCTCGAACCAACAGACGGACAGACGATCAGACAGACGAACATGGCTAGTGATACTGTGCAAGAATATATATACTTTTTATGGAGTCGGCCACGCCTGTGTTATTGGTCCGATCAGATTGTAATTTGGAGGATATGTTTATATTGCATTCAGCTTAATACATAGTAAAGAACTTTATAGGTTCAATACTTTGCCTAATAATCGTAAATTACCGATTTGCGGGGGCGGTGGGCGTGGCATCAAATATTTGACATCAATTTCATCTGCCCCGGATAAATAGGAACCTTCATACCAAATTTGGTGTCTCTAGCTTTTTTAATAGCTGAGATCTGTTGTCTCGAACCAACAGACGGTCAGACAGACGAACATGGCTCAATCGACTCGGCTAGTGATACTGTGCAAGAATATATATACATTTTATGGGGTCGGCCACGCCTGTGTTATTGGTCCGATCAGATTGTAATTTGGAGGATATGTTCATATTGCATTCAGCTTAATACATAGTAAAGCAGAACTTTATAGGTTCAATACTTTGCCTAATAATCGTAAATTACCGATTTACGGGGGCGGTGAGCGTGACATCAAATATATGACATAAATTTCATCTGCCCCGGATATATTGGAACCTTCATACCAAATTTGGTGTCTCTAGCTTTTTTAATAGCTGAGATCTGTTCTCTCGAACCAACAGACGGACAGACGATCAGACAGACGAACATGGCTAGTGATACTGTGCAAGAATATATATACTTTTTATGGAGTCGGCCACGCCTGTGTTATTGGTCCGATCAGATTGTAATTTGGAGGATATGTTTATATTGCATTCAGCTTAATACATAGTAAAGAACTTTATAGGTTCAATACTTTGCCTAATAATCGTAAATTACCGATTTGCGGGGGCGGTGGGCGTGGCATCAAATATTTGACATCAATTTCATCTGCCCCGGATAAATAGGAACCTTCATACCAAATTTGGTGTCTCTAGCTTTTTTATTAGCTGAGATCTGTTGTCTCGAACCAACAGACGGTCAGACAGACGAACATGGCTCAATCGACTCGGCTAGTGATACTGTGCAAGAATATATATACATTTTATGGGGTCGGCCACGCCTGTGTTATTGGTCCGATCAGATTGTAATTTGGAGGATATGTTTATATTGCATTCAGCTTAATACATAGTAAAGCAGAACTTTATAGGTTCAATACTTTGCCTACTAATCGTAAATTACCGATTTGCGGGGGCGGTGGGCGTGGCATCAAATATTTGACATCAATTTCATCTGCCCCGGATAAATAGGAACCTTCATACCAAATTTGGTGTCTCTAGCTTTTTTAATAGCTGAGATCTGTTGTCTCGAACCAACAGACGGTCAGACAGACGAACATGGCTCAATCGACTCGGCTAGTGATACTGTGCAAGAATATATATACTTTTTATGGAGTCGGCCACGCCTGTGTTATTGGTCCGATCAGATTGTAATTTGGAGGATATGTTCATATTGCATTCAGCTTAATACATAGTAAAGCAGAACTTTATAGGTTCAATACTTTGCCTAATAATCGTATATTACCGATTTACGGGGCGGTGAGCGTGACATCAAATATTTGACATAAATTTCATCTGCCCCGGATATATTGGAACCTTCATACCAAATTTGGTGTCTCTAGCTTTTTTATAGCTGAGATGTGTTCTCTCGAACCAACAGACGGACAGACGGTCAGACAGACGAACATGGCTAGTGATACTGTGCAAGAATATATATACTTTTTATGGAGTCGGCCACGCCTGTGTTATTGGTCCGATCAGATTGTAATTTGGAGGATATGTTCATATTGCATTCAGCTTAATACATAGTAAAGCAGAACTTTATAGGTTCAATACTTTGCCTAATAATCGTAAATTACCGATTTACGGGGGCGGTGAGCGTGACATCAACTATATGACATAAATTTCATCTGCCACGGATATATTGGAACCTTCATACCAAATTTGGTGTCTCTAGCTTTTTTAATAGCTGAGATCTGTTCTCTCGAACCAACAGACGGACAGACGGTCAGACAGACGAACATGGCTAGTGATGCTGTGCAAGAACATATATACTTTTTATTGAGTCGGCCACGCCTGTGTTATTGGTCCGATCAGATTGTAATTTGGAGGATATGTTCATATTGCATTCAGCTTAATACATAGTAAAGCAGAACTTTATAGGTTCAATACTTTGCCTAATAATCGTAAATTACCGATTTACGGGGGCGGTGAGCGTGACATCAAATATATGACATAAATTTCATCTGCCCCGGATATATTGGAACCTTCATACCAAATTTGGTGTCTCTAGCTTTTTTAATAGCTGAGATCTGTTCTCTCGAACCAACAGACGGACAGACGATCAGACAGACGAACATGGCTAGTGATACTGTGCAAGAATATATATACTTTTTATGGAGTCGGCCACGCCTGTGTTATTGGTCCGATCAGATTGTAATTTGGAGGATATGTTTATATTGCATTCAGCTTAATACATAGTAAAGAACTTTATAGGTTCAATACTTTGCCTAATAATCGTAAATTACCGATTTGCGGGGGCGGTGGGCGTGGCATCAAATATTTGACATCAATTTCATCTGCCCCGGATATATTGGAACCTTCATACCAAATTTGGTGTCTCTAGCTTTTTAATAGCTGAGATCTGTTGTCTCGAACCAAACAGACGGACAGACGGTCAGACAGACAGAGACATGGCTCAATCGACTCTGCTAGTGAT